>OZ020240.1:12703335-13254332 GCA_963971235.1 Cryptus armator
ACTCTCAATAAGTCGCGAAGAAAAACGCCGTAAACGGTGATGAGGTTATTATATATGTTTAAAAAAAAAAGAGTTTTAAATGTAAAAGTCTCGGATGATCGTAGTTGAGAATAGAAGATGATATATTAACTCGTTAACCGAATGCAATACATGAAAAAAATAAATAAAATAAAAAGCGTCATCACTGGGTCCACTTCTGCGTTGAAAATTCTCTTGTATAACCCGCCAAGCAGAAGCCCAGTGAGTGTATTAAATTTAAATAAAAATACCGGCAGCCGTGTTTCACAAGCCGCGCCTATAAATCAGTGAAAGCGTTCGCGCGGAGGTTCCACACGAGGTCCGAGAATAATACTCCTCCCCCATATTTATGTTCTTCTCTGGTAAAAACCCTCTCGCGTACGGTCGCCCGCTCACCCGTCTATCCGAGGCAAAACGAGAGCGAAATCTCGCCTACACCCAACGAGGGCGATCTTCTCTCTCCCGTTTTTCTGATGCTCAATGCACTTTTTCTACATTTTTTTTCCGCCCCTTCGTTCTCTCTCTGTGTACTCCCGGTGGCTGTCCGTACCAGAAACGTACCGAAGGTTTCCATTCCTCCATCGCTTCTCTTACAGGCGCGGACCTCCTCTGTTTCTACCTACGCGAGTGTTAACCATTCTGCGGTTCCAACCAATCGTGGGAAATCACACACAGATATTGCGAAATTTTTTTTTTTTTTTTTTTTCGTAAGATTTTCAATATTTTTTCTTCGATCGAAAAAAAAAAAAAAGTTGAAGGGAAAGTTGTAAAAATTTATAAAAGAACGAATAAAATTTTAATATTTTTTGTTTTTCGTATTTTTTTCAATGATTTTTCAAACAATTTTTAATGTACACATAAAGAAAATATTTAAAAAATGAATAAAAAATCATTGAAATCTGGAGGAGCGTTCGAATAAAATTTTGTTTTTTGCTGTTTTTATCGGTTGAATAAATTTAATGTGGGTTGACGAAGGACTTGACCATCGTAGCCGACAGTGTGCTACTGTGTTCGCATTTTTTCAGCGAATACAGGGTGTGGCTTAGCAGTTTGTCTCTCGTGTGTCGCAGAGGGAGCAAACATTCTAAGAGTCAGTCGCGGTAATGAGATAACGGCATGTGGATAAATCCGGAGACTCTTCATGGGATAATGATAATCCGTCTGATTGTCCTATTTATATATTGAAGTACAATTTTTTTTATTAATAATATGTTTCTGTTATTATGGATCAAAATATCAATATTTCCAGTCGCATCGCTGATATTAAAAAAATGTGATGTCTATTTTTTACGATCGAAAAAAATCGACCCAAAAATCGATATAATCAATAGATATTTATAACAGCGGATACAATTAAATACAATCAAAATAATAATAAATAATTGTTGTATCTCTATTTATATTTATATATTTTCAATTTTTTTTACGATTTCATTAAATTGCAGAGTAATTGATAAAAAAATTTTTTATTCAACGCGATTTATTTTATTTTCACAATTTTCTAATTTTTAGTTAAAAAAAAAAAATTATGATACAAAACGGCAAAAGTGAAAACTAATATAGCAAAAAGTTTTTGAATTCGATCAAAGGACAAGTTTTCTATGACGCTCTCGTGTCTATCTAGAATATTCCACGCTCATCTCATACGCTCGCGTAGACAGCGCCCCGAACTTAATCCCATTAACACGTGCGCCGTCGTATTGTCGCCTTCCAGACAGCCGCACGAGTGGATTTATCCACATATTATGATCTCTTTCCTCTTTCACTCCTCGAATTTATCGAAGCAACAGCCGAAACTCAAATCCAAACACGATTAAAGGGTTCATATAATATATCTCTAATTATGGAACTGCTGCAAGAATTTTTAATAATAAAACGTCTCGGAATAAATTTTACGGATTAAAATTTACGAATTTTGCGAATTTTACGAAATATAATATTTCACACATTCTTCATAAATTGTCATACGGACTTTTTTTTTAATATATATATGCTAATAATATCGTTTAATTTTTTTAAGTAAAAAACAAATGTCGAGAGGAAAACGATTTTTTTTTTTTACATATTACAATTATAATATTTACCAAATTTTTTTTTTTCGCCTATACACTGTGTGACAATGTATTTAAGACGTTTTAATTCCTTCCGCCCTATTTGATTATTTTTCTTCTTTCTCATTGTCGTTCTCGAAGCGACGATATTCCTTCTTTAATATCGCGGCAAAGTCTTTTTTTTTTTTTTTTTACGGATGTCGAGAGGACTCGGGCAGTGTGGAAAAATGTCTCACGGGGAGGGGGCATGGAAAATAGAACTCAGCCTCGTCGGTTTGAAAGTATCAGAGGCAAAAGCGTCTCATCGTGTCATTTCCTGGCGTTACCCTCGTTACCCAAGGCTTCCTCGCGCGACCGTAACTTTCTTTTATCGGGCAATTAACGTTTCTCGGTATGCTAGAAGCTTTTTTTTTTTTTTCTCACCTCTCTCAACCTTTGAAGCCGTTACTTTTTTTGTCGTTACGTTATCCTTCGCAGCCATCCACGAGCCTTTCACGGATAAGGCTGATTTTTTATTTTTCCTTCTTTCTCGACTTAACCGACTGAGCTTTTTTTATTATTATTATTTTGCCCTTTACCACCCTTTATTGCTGTGAAGAATCGTTTTTTATTATTTTCTATTTTTTTTTATTTTTTTTTTAATCTCGCCAACACGAAAGAAGAACCGCGCTGGTATGACGATAATGCCTCGACGCAAAAGCGCGAGGAAGAAGCTACGAATGAGATATTTCGGAATAATGAGCGCGAATGGGCGCGCCACCGGATAAACTGTATTTACGAGGGCTGCTGGATGCTGTGTGCCTAAGCGCTATGCCGAGATTTCAATTTTAAACATTTTTTTTTATATTAAAAATATAAAAATTCAGGATTCTGTTGACATTGCTGATTCGTGGAAAAATATATCTCCAAAGCTTTTATTATCGATGGGAAAACAATTTATTTGTCGCTCGTAATTATTCGGGTTCTCAAAAAAAAAAAAAAAAAAAAATTTGAATGTATGAATTTTCTTTGTGAACTTCAAGTTAACGATAATTGACTAATGGAGTAGAGTTCCAAAAATGTCTCGATGCTTAAACAAGTCAATATTATATCATATATTATATAGTCTCGTTAAAACTTACGGAATTTCGACGAGTCTCGGAGAATTCTCATATAACTCGCATTGTCGTAATTCTCGAAGGTACTGTACTTTGCACGATAAAGTCTCGTCGCAGTTATTAGACATCCAGCGAAAGCCTAAGAAGGTTGTTTGTGTTTCAGTGCTGAGACTTAAGAGATATTTGCACAATGCCCTTTCCGGATTTAGCGCCATGGAACGTTTTCAAACGAGTTCTCTCCTTTATTTTTTTTTTATTTCAAACAAATTTTTACGCTTGAAACAATTTTTTTCATCAAATTTTGTTACTCCAAATTTATTTACATTTTTTTTTTTTCAACTTTAAGAATTTTTATTTATCTTATTACGTCAATTTATTTTTACACTATTATTATTATAATTTTAAAAAATTATTTTTATGCAATTTCTACTTTCACTTCGATGTTTATTTTTTCTATTTTGCTAGAAGAATAAAATTCAAACTTTAATATTATGACGATTTTTTTTTCCTTTTTTTATTATTATTATTATTATTATATTGAAATGCGTTTCTCGTGTAATTCCTTGAAAAAAGTTTACGAATTCGACGAACGAAATTTTGTCCGGAAGATATTAAAGATATTATTTTCGTAAGAAAAAAAAAAAATGACAAAGTGGCGTCGAAGAGGGTGTCGGGGGCTGCAAAGCAAAATGGAGCGATAAGCTTGTTTTCATTTTTGGAATATCTAAACAAACTCTTCGAACGCTCTCTACCCCTTCGACGAGTAAATACGAGTTGAAATTTTTACGAGCAGTGAAAGGGACGCAGACGCTGTGGTGCTGTGGAGTGAAGAATGTGGATATAATATCGTGCGAAAGAACATTTGGACTGTTTAAACTGGGACGACCCTTTCGATGGTAACACTTAGCTAAGAAAAAAAAAATCAACCCTCTCCGATTCCACGATCGATAGACTTCTTTGCTATCCTCGAAACTATGAAAATTCGAAGGTTCGAATGTTACCGAGAAACGCATGCGATTCGAGTGACTTAAGTTACTTTTAGACGATCAAACAGTCAGTGTTTCGGGTTACGCGAAACTCTTCGATTTCGTTACTCGACTCACCCTTCGAACGCTTAAAAAAAAGTGGTATACAAATCTACGATCTTATCAGAACACACATTTTTAAGTGGAAGGCAGATAGAACAATTGAGAAATCAAATTCATCATAATGAAAGAAAAAAAAAAATCGTGTGACTAAAAAAAAAAAAATTAAAAAAATCGTTGGCAAAAGACAATTTTCTATGAACTATAAATACGAAAAATACAAAAAAAAGTAAATAAAATTAAAAAAATTAAAAAAAAACACTAAAGATATTAACAAATATAAAAAATGATTACTATAAAAGCAAAATTTTGTTTGCGTTATACTTCAAACAAAATAACGTATAAAAAAAAAAAAAATCCAATGGTCGGAAAAAAAATTGAATTTTTCGCCAATTTTTTGTTTTATATCTTTTCATCCCCCATTATTCATATATCCGGCACAGTATTTTTTATTTTTCGTTCTCAAGCCTTTAGAAAAAGAGGCTTTACGAAACTGGACACTGGGAGATCGAGGCGTTGGTGCGTTGACCGTGCTGAGAATTTACCGAAAGCCACGGAGGGGCAGGGAGAGCGGAGTGAGAATCCTGGCAGTCGAAGGATTTACCGTCCGAAATCGTAGCACGTGTTTCTGGCAACGATCGGGTTTTGCACATAAGCCATATCGTCTGGCTATAACGCCGTTGCGAGAATCTCGATCGTCGTCGACAAGCACGAAATAACTCAAGCCTCGAATTTGCCCCCTTCCACCCTCCTCCCGTTTCCTCCCCCTTCGAAGGCCGTATCGTACGACACTCGTCGGTGAACATAGGCGAGCCATTGACAGATGTACCAGCACGCCCACCCTTGTGCGTACGTCGTTCCACGACTAAATTAAATGTACCCCCCCCCCCCCCCTCCCCCCCGTGGTTCGAGGAGGACTCGTATACTCCCCGAGTGAATTTCCACGATTCTGTACTCTGATTGAGACGCAGTTGTTGTTTTATTTATTTTCATTTCTTTTTTTCTTCGTCTCTTTGTCGAATCTATTGTTTAGGTTCAATGGAGGTGTAAAAATTGGAAGTCGTATGGTGTTGAAGGCTTTACGAACGTTTTGATTAATTTTTTTATTTTTCTTGACGCAATGAAGAGAATTGCAGATTCTTATTTTCCTTCGATGCCAATGCTGCCTCCAAAAATTCACGTGCAATGAAAAAAAAAAAAAAAAAAATTATTTATTAAAAAAAATTAATGGAAAATAAAATAATAAAAAAATCGGATCATAAAAAAAAAAGTTTTCATTTTTTTTTTTTTACCACAAGTCACAAAACCTGCTACTCATTTATTTTTTTGTAAGACTCTCAATACATGACCTTTGAGAAAAAAAAAAAAAGAAATTTTATTACCTTTTTTAGATTTCCAGAAAGAAAAGCAAACATTTGACTCGATTTCGAAACCTCAGCTAAATGTATCCCTTTAATAAAAATTTACAAATCGATAAAAAAAGAGACCTTAAATCGATACTTTTCGCAACATGGACCACTAAAAAAAAAAGTTTATTCCCGATATTTTCCGCCTCTAATTACAAATCTACGCATTTCACTCCAATTAACAGTCCTTACACCACAAAAAACCTCATCGGAATAAATACCAAAAAACGTGATCTCAAAATTATTTCGAAGTTTCATAAAAACAACCTTCGTATCTTCAATGACCTATTGCCAAAATATTTTTTTCAAAGAATATACTTGCATTCCGTCTAAAACCCACGAAGTATAATTGGTGTGCGCCAAGTAGCCGTCTAACGACGATAAACCACCAATCCAGGAGAGCGCATCGATGCACACACGGATGCCCTCGATCAATTATCCGGTGTTCCTAAACCGTAGACTAATCTGACTAATCCCTTAGGTCCGGGGGATGGGGGATGGGGGATGATTTTTGACGCGGGAGGGGATGGGGAGGGATAGGAGGAGGGTTTTGATGGTCACTGAGCCGCAAAATAATCGGGCGTACCGAGCAATTACCGCACTGCGGTTAATAAGGAGATCGCCTAAGGGGTAGAAGGCTGAAGTGCGAGACTCCGTTATCCCTTTTGCCCCGCGTCTCTATTCGTTATATACCCTTATATAGGAAAAGGTGATATGGTGACGTCGTTGCCGTAGGGGGTTACCCAGGGGATGCGGGATGCGCGTTACCGTTGAAGAACGAAGATGAACGGCAAAGGTCTAAGGGGAGTGGGGGTTGTTTCTGCAACGGTAGGCAGAATTTTTCCACGAGACTCCTCTGCACGTCGCTGCTTATAGCCGCAGGAAGTGGAAAGCTCTCTTTCACCCTGCATGGTGCGCGCGAGGGAGGCTTCTGTTCTGCGTTTGGCTGGGCGCGGATTAGACTAGAAGACGATTGCGGCTGTGGGTAGACGACTGTGAACTCGCACTCCCTCTGCCCTATGATCGGCTTACAGATTGCTAATCACCAACCAAAGACGAATATGGCTGGAGAGAGGGAGGACTGATGATATGAGATATACGTATAGGTGAGGCGGAGACACTGAATAGGGGATGAAGGAACCTGTGCACTCGTCTTAAGGGATGAATTCATCAGGGGAAATAAATCCATTTTACCATTTTTATTTTTTTTATTAAAATAAAAAAAAATTCTGATTTTTTTTTATGAATAAAAAAAACATTTAATTATTTGCTAAATAATTACATTGTTTGTAATTGTTAAATAACAACAGCATACATTTTTTTTTATTTCTTTTTTATCATTTTTTTTTTTTTTCAATGGATCGTTAACGAAGTTGGATAAAAAATATAAAATCAGCTAAATGTTTGGATCCAAAACTTTTTACTATCGATTAAACATTATACATAAAAATGTCGATATCATATCAATTATCATTATAGCAGCACATCCGCAGCCCGTCTATAACTCAACGTCCCCAGAATCCACGGCTGCATAATTTTGTAGTCGGGTCGCAGATCCATGGTTTACAGCAATCAATAATCGAATCGCACTGAATATAAGAGAACAGCTTATCAGATCAGCTTTCCTTTAATTATATCGTGAATCAGACGAGACATTTTGTTTTATCGAATTATTTATATTATAATACTATGATTTTTTATGTTAATCTTTTTATAAAAATACTATATCAGTCGAAGAAAAAAATTAATAACGCGCCCCACACTATCCTACAATTTATACCCTTTTTTTTATAAAGTTTTACACACCTCGCGTCCGGCGCCCAGACATGATGCATCTGCGTCAAATACAATCATCAATGCGACAAAAATAAATATAAGAATTTTCGCACTATGAACGTTCATCCTGAAAAAATTTAAAAAAAATTTAGTAAATTATTATTTTCATTCTTTATTATCAGTTTATCGAGGACAGCTATACGAATTACGAATCTTTCTATCAAAAAACGTTGTAATCTGTAAATCATTTTTTGTTTAATTTTTTTTTTTCTGAAAACGATTCTACAACTCGGTCGTATTTATCATTATTATGATTTTATCGAAAATTCGATGAAAATTTAATTTTTTTCTTGTATTAAAATGAGGAAAAAAAAATATATAAAAAAACTCATCAGATGACAACTTTCACAGCGATTTTTAACTTTTATAACTTTCTATTTTTTTTTTTTTTTTTTTGTACAATGTTTAGCATTTTTTCTTTGTATTTGCGAAAATCATTCGACGATGCAGTAGAATTAAAAATATAAAATTTTCAAAACTTACATTTCGAAGATATTCATCGCGGCTCTTTTTTTTTTTCTTTTTCTTCAAAATATCTTTGACTCCGAATAATTCGATAGAAACTCTGTAGCACTTTTGATCGTTGAGCTACGATCGCGCGAGTACTTATACTGCAGCTAAACCGTCTTTGCGCCGATAACCCTCCGTGAACTTTCGATTATTTTTCGTTACAATCATTTTCTCTATCCTAAACATTTTATTTCACGAAGATTCGATTATCTGCATTCGCCTCCGACACATGTCATACGCTAATTATAAAATCACACAAACACGTGCCGCGTATACTGTACTTCCCCGTTAAAAAAAAGTCAATAAGGAAATAGCTAATTCTCTACACTAAGCACATCGATTTTATCCTCGTCGATTTCTAAACAATAATAACAATAATAATTCAATAGCAAAATGGATAGTACCGAAGACACCGTTAATGTAATACGATACCATGAATTTATTTGGAATTAAAGGATTAACCGATTAAATACTGAATATTTGTGATGTTAACCTATATATCGTAGTAACGTTACGACTCATTTTTTTAATTTTCATTCAAATTTATCGTAACATTGTCACAGTTGACCACGTGGTACTTTGCACACCGGTGTGCCATCATATGAAAAAAAAAAAAAAAGGAAAGGGAAACGAAAAACTGAGATATTACATCGAATAATAATAAACCAACGAAGCGAGCAGTTGCACAGTAGCTGCACCTTCAGCTCGTGTTTGCTCGTGCATAAGTTTGCCGCGTACGCGGCTGCACCTCTGCCTTTGACGATGCGACAATCTGTTCCCGAGCTGCACTTATAGCAAATATAAAAATTAAAAAAACGCGAAAAGAGAAGCAGTTGCTCGGCGTACCGAGACCTTCGCGTGCCGGAGGAACCTCGTTAAGGGAGGATAAAAGGTAAGGAGAAAAGAAACAGCCGTGAGGCACGCGAGAAACTGCCGCATCCTTGCGTCTCCGGTACTCTCAGGGCAAAGAGTGGGGTAAGGGGAAGAGGGCTGGGAACGCAAGGCGAGAATTTATTTTCAACATCCGTGAGCATCTCGTGCGCTTCGCGAATTTGACACAAACGCAGAGTATAAAAAAAAATTAGAAAACTTCAAAATATAAAATAAATGTTCGTAGAAACCTGCGTCATGAAAAGCGAACTCGTATTTTTTATTTTGCTCTACACAAACCTAAGTTTAATCTCGTGAATTTTTTTTTTTTTTTTTTTTTTTCATGTTTTTACATTTTTATGTTAACGTTTTTCAACAATGCGTAAAAACATCAAGAGATTGTGTTTAGAATAAAATGTCAATGTTATTTTTTCATTCACCGTATTTTTTTATTCATAAAAATTTCTTCGCATGGAAGGAAAAAAGTTTCATAAAATTCTTTTCCACAAAAACCAAAAAATTCATATTTTTTGAATGATTTTTTGTTTTCAACTCGAATTCCTTCCAAGACTCGTGAAAATCTCGAAAAACGAGCGATTCGATGGCGGCAACTCACATTTTTTTTGTACTCTCCTCGCCAACCCCCGCAGTTTTTTTCTTACGGCAATTTACTTATTTACCAATCAGCAATTAAAAACTGCTCCACGCGCTTTCCTCTTATCCACGCGGTTGGCTTAGTTACCCACGCTCCTTCGAACTTCCCTTCATTTCATCCCTCTCCTCCCACCGCATCCCCTATCCTCTCTTACTCTACTCAAGACTTAAGTTTTTTTTTTCTTTTTTTTTTTTCCTTTTTTCTTTCGCATTTTCTTCGCCTTCTTTATCTCTCGTACCTCCGAAGCTCCTATCGCGCTATACCGCAAGGGATGTTTATCCTCCTCGCTCTCTCGAAGCCTCTCGCAAAATTTGTCGCTCCACATGACGCAAGGGCTCGTGTACTCCGCTCACGCCGGGGAGTGGCTCTAATTAATTAACACCTAGCCAACCTGGTCCACGGGACCGTTCTCTCTTGCGGTTTCACCCTCTCCCCCCTGCCCCCTTTGCATCCTCCCTCTCCTTTCCGTGCTCCTCTCGTTCATATCAGCGTTGCAAGACAGCTTATACTCCACCAATTTACTGTGTGTGTGTTTGCGAACGGGACAAGCCCATTCGCCACCCGTTCACTAATTAGTGCGCGGCCACCTCTCGTAATTAGTGTTTGTACGATGACGCGTATTAATTGGTGATCGATTTTCCACAACGACGAGGAGGGGGGGACCAGAGGGGACGCGGCGGGAAATGCAATTAAAATATTGGCCAACCGATCGGCCAATAGCGAATCGCGAATCTGTGATTTGTACTTCCCTTTTTTAACTTCCCACCCCGGTTGCTTCTTCCCTTTAAAGAATTTTCTTTTTTTTTTTTGAACTCTGACCCTCTCGATATTCGTAGCCAAATCGTCTACGAAAAAAAAAAAAAGTTGAAAAAATCACCAAGAATTCAAGAAACTGAGAAGAAAAGTCTTGATAATTATAGTCGACCAATTAGCGGATATTTGGAAGCAAAAGAGTGTAAGAAAAAAAAAAAAAAAAGAAAGGAACGATTTTCCGTCCATGTCAACACGCGAAATTCACTCGCACTGTGTTGGGGACTTTAATTTTTTTTTTTTTTTTTTTTTTTTTTTACGAGAACTCAGCGATTTTCCACCTTTTCTATCGAAGCAATATATGGAGACGTATGTGTGTACATGACGTGGATGTGTTTCTTTTTTTTTCATCCCTCTCCTCCAACCCCTGTTGCCATTCAACTTGCCGATGTCGAGTACAGAGCCATTGCGGATTTCTGGGGATGAAGAGGATGGGGGTTGGTTCCGGGGACCAGGAGAGGGAGCGGACAGGGTTTTGGAACTCTCGACCCGAGGCTCGAGGGTAAACACTTGTAGATTTGGCGCACGTTGCCAACGAATGGCCAAATAATTGGTGAGTTTCGCAAAATCGGGTTTGCGAACGACGCTTCGACCTTTCGTTCCGCTCTCCTTCTAACACTAATACAATATTTATATATGTATATAACAGAGTAGTTTCGTTCTCTGTTCCAATTTCGGCCCTTTGCGTGTCGCCTCTACATGCTCGCGGGGAATCTCTGTATCGGCGCTGTTTTGTCTCTTTCAGACTTGGTGACCATCTTTATCAGTCTCATCTCTATTTCTATTGCTATTAAAGCCTTCACTTTGCCTATTCCGTTGATCCGAGTGTATAGCGCTCTCTGTCTCTGTTGGAATTTATATCGAAAGGCCTGAATCCGGAAGTAACCGGTAACGAAAGCCGGTGGTGGATATACGTTGGTTGGTGTGTCTGAATGTTCGCATGATTGGCGCCTCCACGGAACAGAGAAACGCCGATGGAATTTCTGATTTTCCTGGGAGGGGAATGGGCAATACTCAGTCGCAGATATGCAGCGTGTGTGTTCACTTTACGATATTTTCGATATGTGATTATCATTGGTGACGATGAGGCAATGGTAGGCGATGATTGTCGTGACGACATCGTCAGCGGCAAAATTATAAGTTGCCATTCGATTCTTGAATCAGAAAAGAGCCGATAGAAAGTGGTGTCAGAAAAAAAAGAGTTAAATTTCGATAGAATTCGGACATTATTTGTATACTTCTTTACCGACACTTTACAGCAGATTCATCGTTCCTGTTTTGCCAACGATCGATCATTATTTCGAGATCGCAACACGACCACAGTTGTTGTTTTCCATAACGGTAAAATTTCTGTTCTTCAGCATCGTTATTTAGGATTAAAAGTGACATCAACTTTCCGTCGTTATCACGATCGATTGTTATTTCGATGGGGCAAAATAAACAAATACGGATTTCACTCGACAGGAGATAAATGGATCAAATACAATCGGATTGGAAACTTTTTCCACTTTAAAAGTATCGCAAGGCAATTCGCCTAGAAATGGTTGAGTTCCTCACTTCAGAATCGTTCTGGGGGATCGCAGAAGAAGTATAGAGTTTCAATCTCTCCTCGTGACGATAACGCTTTTCCGTGTGCCGCGTGATAACTTGCGTGTCGAAAAAAAAAACAACTATACTTTAAACTAAGTCTGAAGCATCGCTCCCACAGGAGACTTTTGCCTCGCAAACGCTCGACTGACTCTAAAATTCACTCCCTTCGCTCGACCATATATATAAATATATCTGTATCCAGAGCACTGCGATAAGAATCGCCACCCAAAATCGTTTCACTGCCGCGCTTATGCCGTATACGACGCCTTTTTTTTACGCTCTACGATGGATGTCCATCGAAATCTCTAAAACTCGAGAGAGGGTTCCGTGTTGACTTACGAAAGTGTTGCGACTTAATGGTATGTTCACCCTCTTCGGTGGAGAAAGACAGGTTTGTCGAGAGTCATGACAATAATAAATCGACCCTTAAATCATTCAAATGTTTATTAGCTATAAAAACGAAACTATAAAAGATAAAGAAAAGCTAATCAACGTTTATAAATTTGCAAAAGAAAATTTTAGGCGAAAAGCTCTTATTTTTTATTTGCAACAACTTTATTGATATCTATATTCAACACTTTTATCTTGGTGATGTCACATTAAAGTACTTCGAAATCCATTTATGAGATCCGAAAATGATAATTTTTTTATAATTTATTTTATGAAAAAACTAAAAATCGTCCCATTTATCATTAATTTGATAATACGGGTCTCATTTTTTTTTTTTATTATTATTTTTATTGTCACAAAAACACAATTTTTTTTTCTTTTATTATTTTATTTTTTTTTTTTTCATTGGTATTGCAAAGTTTGCGAATCCATTTCTATTATTTACGCGGCATCTTTCGTCGGTCACGTTGCCGAAATCGAAATTCGTCGTCGGCGTCGAGTTCCAAAAGACCTAAACGTACCGCTGCCGTTGCTCCTGCTGCTCGTAGCTGTTGGTGGAGCGACTGCAGCCGTAACGTCGTACTGTCAAGGCAGTTGACACGTCGTACTAACCCCCCACCTCCAGACCATTATTTAGCCAACACACCCGGGGCGGGGGGGGGGGGGGGGGGGGGGGTCGCTGCTGCCATCGCGGGCGTTACGACGGGCAAAGGGGGTGTGTTTCGCGGGACTCCCGTCGTCGGTAGATGCGGGTGGATATTTGCGGCCGTATATATCGGCGGATGTCGAGTTGCCTTGGGGTGCCAGAATGAAACCACCCTATATCCACTATCCGCGCTTTGGCCCTTTCTCTATCTCTGTCTCGTAAATATATGCGCACCGGCGTGTGATTGACGCCTTACACGAGCGGCACACGCCGACGATTCTCACAATCCCAAAATCTCACCCCCTCGTGTGCGGTTTTTCGATTTTTTTTTTTTTTTCATTATCGTCGTAGTGCGTTTGAGATGTCGATAAAAATAATTGAAATTCGAAAAGACAATAATTTCAAAATTTTCAACATTTTTTTTGTTTCTAAACAGTTGTTTCTTTTTTTGTTTCAATGATTCAATCGAAATTGGTAATTATTGTTGAAAATGTATGTTTACTATTAATTGATTTTTTAGTTAATGTGTTACGAGATCTTATTAAATTGATCTGAATTGCGAAATAAGGTTTTCATTATATTTTTGTTGAATAACAAAACCATCCCATACCATCCTATGATTTTTTTTTTTTTTTGTTAAAAGATTATTAAATTTACAGAAACAAATGAACGAATAAAATAAAAAATATAATAACTCTTTAGAATTTTTTTTGTTGCAGAAAAGAAATAACAAATTTAAAAATACAGAAAGATTTTTTTAAGGGTATTTTGCTTTTGCAATTTAGTATTTCGAATTCATAATTTCATTCATTGAATAATTAAATTTTTACCTCCGTTTAGTGACGAATTTCTAATTATATTAACATATTAACTCTTGACGATATTTATAAAATTAATCATCTGAGTGAAAAATTCGTATAATTCGTAATGTTTTTTTATGTAATATAATTTAAGAATTTTATTGAATTGCGCGCCAAGAAATCAAATGATTTTTTCTGAAACTCTGATGGACACTTCTTCTCAAACAATTCCGTTAGCGATGATCAACATAAGCCGTTTAAGGGGCTCCGAACAATTGGGCCCCGAAATTTCCTATACGGTATGAAAAAAAAAAATTCAAAAGTCTAAATCGCAGGGGCGTTTTAGCAGATTTTTCGTCACTCACGAGTTGGGAGGGGCGTGCGAAGTGTGTGTTGTCAACGAGGGGGTGGTACCCGGCACTCTAGTCGAGCGGCAGTTAGGGGGTTCGCTACGGCCACGTGGTGACGCGTGGAGAACACGAGATACAGGGAGGTCGCGTACGATGGTCGTGCGTGCGTACATACGAACGAAGGGACGAAAAAAAAAAATACGTTTTCAACACAGAATAGAAAAGAGCGAGAAAAGGAAACACTATGTCGCGTTGAAGAAGATAAATAAATACGAAAAAAAAACCTCTCGTGTTAACTGGTCGTGAATGAAGCTGCGGCTGTGTCCTGTAAATATACGAATTCATAACCCAACACAGCAAAGAATTAAATGAAAAAAAAAAAAAAATCGTTATTGTGTCGTCACAAAATTTTATTTACTCTTCAATATTTCTTCCGCAACATTTTATTTGTTAAAAATAAAATCATAATGTCTCCTTGTATTGATGTTCTATTTTTTGCTAAAAAAAAAAAAAAAAAACAGCTAAAACGTGAAGAAATCATAGCAATTAACCAACCCTTATAGAACATAGCGACGATATTCCAACTGCAGAGGCATTACTGCCACCGTAACGTGTGGCGATGTCCCGAGGCTACGAAATTTTATTTTTCTCCTACTCGCAACCCCCGTTATCCCGTAACCCGTGCCGAGGGTACTAACTATCCAAATTTGAGCATTTCTCCCTCAATCACTTCCCTCTCGTTCCTTCTCGTTCTTTCAATATGCTACCCTCGTCGGCATATGCCACCTTCGCTCCTCCTCGTTCGAGTACGTCGTAGGGGTACATCTCCACGCGCGTTCACATTTCCCCTCCGTGCTAATCCGATTTATTATATAACTCCCGTTTGCCTTTGGTACGAGCGACGCTTGGGTATAGTTTATATCGAGATTTTATCGTTCGATATCGATACCCAACGGTGGTCAGGGGGTTTGAATCGAAATAAGGGGAGACAGCGAAAAACCAGAGCCTACGCTTGTCATACTTGTACATACAGATAGTGAACTATGTGTAAGACTTTGGTATATAATATACTGCGAACGAGGGGTTGTGCCACGAATTAACGGTCTTGTTTTACTCCCCCCTCGATCCAGTAAACCGGCGTATGGAGATAAGGCAGAAGAGATACCCCGCCGGGCCAACGTAGCCAATCCCTCTCGCGATTCTGTTTTCCGTATGGAAAGATATATAGAGATAGTAAGGGTAGGTTTTTGCTCGAATCCAATCTATGCGTTCAACCCTTGTCAAAAATTCTCGACGACGAGCGCATCCCTGCGGGAACCAGTGGCCGACGAGTATGATATCATTAATGGAAAAAAAATAATTCATCTCGTCATCTAGATGAACAGATATTAACGTTTCAATGCAATTTTCGAGGCGTTTTTCCCTATTCGTTATTCTGCGTTTCTTCGATATTTTTAACTCATCCACTCACAATCGAACACAACCAATGGCTTCTCGTTGCCCAAAATACCAAACAATAATTTAGCATCCCCTTAAAAGCTGCCTTTTCATTCCTATACTTAGAGTCTGAATTTGTGACACTTGTACCACGGATTAGTTCCGCCTTATCATTCGGTACACGTATTCATCCTGTTTGTTCAATGGCGTCCGTGTATAGACGCGTTTCCTATTGTAGACCAAAAAAGACGCAGGCGAATTATTCTATATACATATATCCTTTCCAAGTACACGTCGAATCAACTAACCAAGTCAACGACTTCGTAGACCCATTAAGTGAACATCTATCATTGCTACATGTAATACATTATGGAGTCAACGACACTCATTGTCTGGTGGTTAGTTACAACATCCAAATTCGTCGAGTCAGAAAAAGAAAAAAAAAAGAAAAAAAAAAAAACGAGTTACGAGGAGTAAATTAACGAAGACACTGTGCTCGTTAGGCGTTTGATCGATAACACACGAGAAGATAGGGGTTGCGGAAGAAATCGGTGAAATAAATTTGCTAACGAGGATTCCTTTTGTCACTTTTGACGCTATTGGATATTTATTCGCTTGCAGAGGGTACTTAATAAGGCGCCCGTGAGGTTTTTCTCTTGAAGCTCTCCACTCATCTATGGATGCAAGCGGTAAGAATAAACGCACTGCTAATACTCCCCCCTCCGGGTTCACATATATCATCGTTGCAGGAATAAGGGTTAGTTATATACTCATTGACAGCGTTGGACTGTCTATTTCCATCAATCCGACATACGATTATCGAGGTCAGGGGGCGAGAAAAGTATTGGCGAAGAATGAAGGATATCAATGATTAAGAATCAAAATGGCGTAAATCAAGTCTTACAGTATATGTGAGTTAAGCCCTTATGATGGTTGTCGGTGGACGTAGATAAATCTACTGGATTAACGCTTCTATAAATCCATCCTGTAACTACGGAATCGAAGAGCTAATAATTCGCCGAGATAGGCCCTCGTGACGGTAATAATCATTTGGATCCCTTCTTTCGCCAATCGAGGACAACGACCACCCAGCCTTCTGCTAATCGCTCGCTCGGCTAATGATTTATGTCCGAACGTGCGCGCGATAGATGAGAAAGAGAATAGAAAAGGAAAATAGATATTGGTGGGTACGAGATAGGGATGGAGACGAAATTGGACGTGTGGGAATACAAGTGTGAGTGAGGAAAGTATCCCCCTTTCCCCCCGGGCTGGCGACCCCCCGGAGTTTTCACCGTGGGATTGAATCAGAGTTCGAGTACCCGAGTCACTCGTACCACCGAGCTTCCGGTTAACGGGGGTAAGCAGAAGGGGGGTAATGCTAACTATATATATAAATAGGCAGAGGGTAGTGTGAGAAACCAACGGAATAACCTCTGGTATTCGAATATGTTAAAGACAAAAGACAACTCGCCTTTCATTCTAATTCCCGTATATTTCGTATTGAGAAACAAAGTCTGATGTCCCTAAAAGGTTATTGTTTCTGCTTTGAGATTTTATTCAGAATTAAGCAAAGCTCTTTTATATAGAAAAATATTCAAAATAAATATGTATTGGCAATGTTAAATGAGAGAGAGAGAGAGAGAGAGAATTTTCATTCGAAATTTCGAAAAGGTTTGATTATTATTATTGTTGGTTTCCATAGACTCTTTGTTTTCGCTGTCCTAGCAAACTACGGAGCTTATCTGAAAAGCACGGAAAAATCGAAATATAAAAAAAAAATGTTGCAACACCTTCTCTCGCGGCGCTACAAGCAGCACTCGGCTTCGCCTTGTGTCGTTGTAGCGCTCGATTCGGCTCGTGCGGCCACTTTCCAACCTTCGCCGTAAAATCCGCTTTCTCGCAGTAGTGTCGCAAAATACTATTGTTGTGCGATTAATTATTCCAGAATTTTTCTCTCCCTTCTCAATTTCAAGTTTTCGGTGTTCATTCAAACATTTGAGTCGGTGCCGGGTTCCCCGAATTCTTATAACGTAAGGGGGGGTCAAAAGTCGAGTCTCCGGGTCAAGCGAAAAAAAGTAGATACGTTCCCGTTCCGCATCGCACTCCGCCACGGTCACGTTCACGCTGTCGTAAATCTCTCTAATTCGCTCGTTGAGTGCTTCCAGACGCTAAAGCCTGTTCTTTCCTCCTCTCCATCTCTCTTCTTTCTCTCTCCGCGTGTCTGGGTCAGACGACTCATGGCTCTCCTCGCCTCCTTAATGTCCTAAAAGATAACAATGAAACATTCACACAACCAGAACCCACTTCGAATTTACCGCAACATTTGCCATTCTATTTCTTCCAACCCCCTTCACCACCAAAGCTTCAATCGTTAAATACGCTAAACACAACAATAAAAAAAAAACGCTTCGCCACAATTTCGTTATCGTTTAAACAATTACATTTCAAAGTAACTACTGTATTGTAGAAATTATACGAAAATTATAGAAATTAATTCGAAATAACCCTTTCGAACGATTTATAAATTGCAGGAATTACTGTTCGAATGATAACGAAATAGTGAAATTTTTTTTTTTTTCTGTATAAATTATGTCGATTCATAATCAAATGCTCCGATCTTTATCTCAAATGAAAATTACCGTTCGGAAATATTTATTATAGACTTCCGAAATACTCAACCACAAAGCACTCAATCACAAAAGCAAAAACCGAGAAAAAAAAAAACATGTTGCCACAATTTCGTCAGCACTTAAAAATAATTTCTATAAATTATCTATCAATAATGCCCAAATCTCGAGGTGAAATAAAAATTACAGTTCTCAAATATCATACTAGGCCTACGCAATGAATAAGGGAGAGGGGGATGGTGTAAGGGTGAATATTTCAGTGATGTTTGGTAAGCGTCTGGGGACCGTTTGAGCATCATTGCCGCTGTTTGAAAACCCCGTAAAGATTTCACCATTGTCGTTGCGGTACCGAGGGCGGACGTGCGGACGTACAGACCGACGGCTTCTCATGTTACGCCCCTGGCGCAGTATAACGGAATCGCTTTATTAGACCCTGCGCTATGTAATCTCCAAGCTTTATCTTCATTTTTTTTTGGGCCTCTCACTCATTTTTTCATTTACTCTCTCCTTCTTATTTTCGTCTTGGCGAATTTGGAGTTGTCCGTGCGAGTCTCGTGTTAGTTTAGTCTCCAGAAGACCAGACAGCGCTGAAGGCCCCACTATTGGGGGGAGGCTGTTGCAGGCTGTTGCCGTCGCTAACGAGACAACTCGCGGGGACCAGTTCATCAGTCGGTCCAACAACTAACCGTAATATATAGTTGAAGTTGTATCAGCGCTTGTATTCGGTCCGTTCCGAAGCAGAAGGCCGAATTCTGCACCATTTAGCATGCGGAATGGTGCAGAATTCGGCCTTCTGGTTCTTAGGCGGTGTTATACTGCATGCCGGTTCTCGGAGTTCTACCGGAGCAGGTCTGATGTTGCCATTAGCCTACGGCAATTCGGACTGCTTCTGCAACCTCCACTGCCTACGACGAGAAACCTCAGCCCGGATCCACGTAAATCAAGATGTACATTGGTCACGGTGGTTTGCGGTAACACATGACGGTCGGGGTTATGGCGTTTATTCGTGCTTACGAAACATTGATTTCACGCACTGCGGAAACCGGACGCCTGCATTGCCATACTGGCGACCCATGGCGGGCCTATTATATATCGCAGTATACTATAACATAGTAAAGATTATGATGAACGTGGAGTGCTTGTTCTGGTTCTGGACGTTATCGTGGAAACCGGCTTCCGTTCTTACACCAGAGGGTAGAACTCGAGTTTGCGGTTGTTTTGCATTTTAGTCAGATGTGCTATAAGTGTCTTTTGGATAATCGGCAACATTTTTTTTTTTTTTTTTTTTTTTTGACGCCATTGATGTGGAATCTTGGGATTTGAGTGCAACGCGTCGCGGCTTCGTGATCAGCGAGAAAAAATACAAGGAATGAATCCTCAGAAAGATGAGATTGATGTTTTTTGTTTTTTTTTTATTTTGCAAAAAATTGCCAATTCTGGACAAATTCGCGACGAAACATTTTTTTTTGCGTTTTTAAGGCGGGTAAAGGTTTCTCTTAAACTTTAAGGTTTATCCTGTCCTCTCGACAACTTTAAGGCTTATTCTGTCGGTCGAACGAGGGCCGAGTTTCGATGGAATATCGCGTCTAGAGATTTGGGTTGTTACACGCAGTAGATATAGACTGTTGTAAAGACAGCAAGGGGTCGGTCACCAAGGGATGTCGCTACTGGTTATCGTACGTTCTACGGATCATTACCCTGCTGCGACATACATACCCAGGGTGTTCTGGCTATACGAGCCAAAGATTAATCGTTTCGTAGCGCCTCAGGTCAGGCGATCTGCCGTGAGAGGAAAAGAAACTTCGAACGCCCGAGAGAGAGAGAGAGGAGAGCACGGGGGCCAACAATGACGTTCTTCGCGTGACGAGCGGCCCGAGCAACGAGGCGATCCGATAGCAAAGTCTCTAAGCAAAAGGCGATAAGACGCCCGCGCGTCACGGGATGAGGGTCGAGGGTGATCCTGTCGACGTCGTCTGACCTCCACCCCCTGACAACCCCTTTTGCAACGAGCTAAAAATTGAAAAAGACGAGAACAAAAAAAAAACCTCTCCTACAAACTCTCGTCCCACTTGGCCCCCCCATCACATTTATGAGAATTTTGCGCAACGTAACTCCAAGAATATAGATAAGTTATGAACGCTTTAGGTGATAAATTGTTCAAGGGACACACCAGTCATCGAGATTTTTTTAAAAATCTTTCAGGAGGAGCCATTTTAAGGAAATATTTTTTTTCTTATTATTTTTTATCGATCGAAAAAATCGTTTCGAAAATTTCCTATGATTTACTATGGTTTTTAACGGTATTTTAATTATGTAACACACATAATTTGCAATGAGAAAAAATTAAGTTTTCTCTTAATTTAAAAAATAGATTTCTTTTTTTTGCATAAACAAAATTAAACGGCTTCCGTAATTTTGATTGTTTTTTTGCGAATAAAAAAAATCAGCCACATTTTTTTTTCTGTAATTATTGAATCTTTTAAAAAGAGTTTTTCTCAACTAAACTATTTTCATAAAAGATCGTGAATTTTGGAAAAACATTTTTTTCAAGCGGGAAAACGAGGTATAAAGAGAAAATAAGGATTGTCGGGACTTTTTTCGCTTAAGGGGTAAAACTCTTGGGCTGCAAATCTCCAGCTGCCTTCCCAGGAGCGGTAGAAGCAACCAGCGACGGTAGAAGAGCTCGAGGCAAAATTTTAAATGGCTTATCGTCCTGCGAACTAACTGTACGTTCTCTTTTCTAAACTCGAGTGTACACGAGAGATCCTCGAACCAAGTTTGCAGCTAACCCGACTTTTTCTTGGACGACATGGTAGCCGAAAGGGTAAGAAAAAAATGTTTAAAATGAGGGCAACGAAAATATTCCTGAAAGAATATCACGTTTCCCGGTGAGATTTCTGTCGACGATTTGCTTGAAATATAGCGATGCATGGCGAACCATCCTTTTTTTGCATTCGAATTTTGAGGATTACGTCCCTCTTGACGCTATCATCGTTTACAGAATTCTCGTAAATTCTCGAAAAATAGTTTACAGATTTTTCTTCTATATCTGTGGCACCAACACAACTCAATATTCATATTTTCCATTTTTTAGAAATTCCGAATTTTTTTTAATTTCGATGTAATACCGTTAAAAAATTTATGGAAAAAATCGATTATTATTTAAATCGATATTTGGAATTTTATTTTTATTATGATTTTTTTTTATCACACGTGATATTAATATATATTGACATTTGTAATAAAAGGTTTTTCCCGTCACTACATAAATAAACAAATTAATTAAATGTAAAACACATTTTCTATTAAATTTTTTCAATGAAATGTAAATAAATTATTCGATAGTATGATTTCAACGATAATAATTTTAAATGGAATAAACTTTTACCCTAAATTTCACGGTAACGCTAAATAAGTTGGGACCTACGGCTGTAGAAAATATAATGTAAAAGATAGAGAATCGGAAGTCATAAACATTGTCTTTTTTTTTTTTTTAATACTAAAAAAAGGGAAGAGAAAACATTAGAAAACTCGTAGCAGTAATAAAGAACTTTACCTGGGATTGGTGCGACAAGGAAGAACGACGTGTCGTCGTGTGAGGCGTTGGGTTTTTCCTGGTAGTACGCGTGTCCGCGCATCGTCACACCTGCTTACGCAAAGCCGTTCGTGACGCGAGTCTCGTACGAGCTTTATGCGTCGCGCAGACATTGAGCCCGAAGTCTCCTTCGTTCTCTCCTCGTTTGTCCCCCACGAAGAAACGTTAAAGTCAACCGAGACGCGGTAGTCGCGAAAGAGGTCCATTGGCTCCGTGAGCTCGTCGGAGTATGTGAGTGCACGCTGAGACCGAAGCTTATAAAACAAACAAACAAACAAACAAAAACGTCGTCTCTTTGGCGAGAAAGAGAAAATACAGATAGGAATGAAAGAATGAATATTATGACTCGACTGTTTCTTCGCGTAAATCGTCACTCTCTCGCGTATTTGAATTTTTCACGGACATTTATTATCGACTGCGAGACGACTTGCTTCGACAACTTTTTTTATTTTATTGTCGTAATTCGCCTCCAATATCCGAGAACTAAATCGAGTAAAAAAAAAAATCAAAAAATCTTAACTGATTGCTACTTTTCCGTAACGAAATATCCGAAAAATGGTACTTTTGAAAAAATATTAATATATACCGAAATATAATACATTTTTTTATTCTATATAGAAATAGAAATAGAAATAAAGGGGCAATTATTCTCGAGCTGAAAGAAAGCTCATCCTTCCTCGTCGAAAATACATGGTGGAACCATAGGTGTTCGGGTCCCAGGAATTACAATACGGAAACATTGCAAATTGTTTCTTCCACCATTTTTTTTTTTTTTTTTTTTACGGAGTCGGAACGAAAAAAAAAAAGAAATATTGCCGATAATTGACGAAGAAATCGGCGAGCGGCTACCTATAGACGAAAAAAAAAGATAGGACATTTTTTTTTTACCGTCCCCGCGGGGGTGTCGTCGTCGTAACGCCCTTCGAGCGCTACCGGGATTTCTTGTCGATTCGAAAAACGCGGTCCCACGCACCTGGGGTCCTCTCGTTGCGAGGCCTCACTGTGATCCCTTTGTCATGGTAATAGGTCCCGGCGCGACCCTATATATATATATCTATATGTAGGTAGCAGGACGACCCTTCCATCCCGTTCGACCAGGTGTTCCATCGCTGGATACGCCAGCGCCGTTACCATGAGCGCGCGACAGAGAAAACAATATTTTCGAGAGAGAAAAAGAAACTTATGCCGGTTTCTGATTTCGTTCTTTCGCTCCGGGGTCCTGTCACCCGATCGGCAGGAGTTTCTCCACAGGATTTCTGTACTCTGGTAACCGAGAAAAAAAAGCCTCCCGGGGCGACTCCGGAATGAGGCGACATGAACGCGTTAAAACAATGGTCGACATTGCGGAACTATGGCGACGAATGAGTCTCGTGCGGATTTTTTTTTTACGATCGATTATTACGTTTTTGATTTGATAAAACAAAAAAAATTTCAATAAAATAATTGTAATTGTTGATATTGAATTTTTCATATCGATATTTCGAATATCGAATTTGTTTTTTATTTAATTACATAAATAGATGAATAATTTCGCAAATGGACAAAAGAATGCCAATTTTTTATTTTTTATTATGTAATTGAAATCAATGTTTAAAAAAAAAATGTATCGATTTAAAAAATTAATTAATTAGAATTTTTTTTTAATTGATTAATTATACATTTAAAGAATTTTGCATCGGTAAATAAATAAACGAAAGCATAGACATCGATATTCGATGTCGCAGGCATCGGTAGAATCTGAAAACCGGAAACCGGTCGCAGATTCCGTAGTTGAGACGAAGCGGCGGTCGCGGTTTCTCTGCCGGGTTGTTATCAGCACGAGAAACGCGCAACCTGTTGAAGGGAGGAACCGACGATGGCTTCGCCGCGGTATGCGAAGGCTCGTCTCGCTGTGGAATGAGAACGATATAGAATCGTTGGAGGATTTCCCAAGAGTTCCGACGCTACAATGTACAGTTTGCATGAACGCGCGAGAGTGGGTATGAAATGTCACGATGTGCTCTGCCAGTTTCCGGTGCGTCGATCCCTCTCGATACGCTTCGACTCTCACTCTCTCGTCGATTTACAGTCATTCAGTCGACGGTATAACAACCATCGATTCACTCGCGATTCCGATATCACTGACGTTGCCTCCATTCCTCGGTTAGGTGGGGGAAAAAAAAAAAGAGAAAACATCAAATTGTCTTCATGTAAAATGTAACGAAAAACATGAAAAATATTTTTTTTTTTACTTAAGTATATCGAAAATTAATAAAGATTTTCTAAAATTCTAATATTTTTTATAATTTTATTTGGTAATTTTTTTTTTTTTTTTTAATAAATTTGTCGAATTCGCATAGAATTTATATTGTTGACTGACGCCGCGTTACTCCATTCAATTTCATTGAAATTCTTATCGGGGTATAGACATCGCCATCGGATTCACATCCGCCGCCCCTCGATCTCTTGGCTCGTTACAATTATTCACCCCTTTCGACGCAAAGAAGTGCAAGACGAAGCGAGTGAAAGAGGGAGATAAAGTCGAACGAGTCCAAAGAAGTCCAAGGAACCATTCGCGTCTCGACCCCTTTTCGTCCAATTTGTCACAATAAAAGACAGCGTGGTACGTATATAGTCGCCGGAGTTGAAACGAGAGGGTGATACTGCGCTTGCTGCACAGTCGACCATTGCCATACATATATATATATATATAAATCTATTCGGAGCAAAGAATTCTCGCGATCTTTTGCTGACTGTGCGGTCGTTAGCTATCGGGATCCAAACGAATTGACAAATTTCATCGTGAATTTCGCCATTGTTATGTTTGCCCTGAGGCTTTTTTTTTTATTCACGACTAATCTCATGGATCATTCTATTTTTCTTATCGTATTTTTCGATTTATTTTACACTTGCTTCACCGTCATATAATCACAATTAATTCAACAAATTCGCTTGGCAATAAAAAAAATTATTTATTTCATCAAGAAAAACTTTTCAACAATCTCCATTTACTAATATCAGCCCCCCGAAAAAATTTCTCGAAGTTTCCATTCCATCGAGTTGATAACTCTCGACCGATAACTTCTCTTAATTAAGATTTCTGAAAGAAAAGAAAACTTGGGGTCGAAAAAAGAAAAAATCACAGGTACTTTCACCATCGAAAAAAAAAAAAAAAAAAAAAAAAAAAAACCCTCCCCCAGAAGTCTCTTTTGCAAGAATTGCCGTCGCGGATAACCGACACGATTATTCATCGCGGCAGAAAAATCCCTGTCTTTTTACGATTTATATTTCATCCCCCTCTCTTCTATATTTATATCTGTATGACACTGTGTAACCGTGTAACAAAATGTAAAAAGAAAAAAAATCGTTGGTTGCAGTTCGAGATACAGCCGCGAATATCCAGACACGCCAGTCATAATCATTCGAAAAATAAGGGCTTCCTTTCCCTCCTCTGCATCTTTCATTTTCTTTCTGCTTTTCGCATACACAACCACATAAAAAAACCACCCCCTCCACACATACAAAGCGAGTTCCGTTGATGCTTGCCTTCAGCATCACCATCAGAATCTCTTGGTGTTGGTTTGATGGTCTTTAGTCGTCGTGGTAGTTCGCTCCGGGGCAGTCTAAGAGAGAGAAGTGAAACGGCCGTCATGCAGGAGCTACGAGTGATGGCAGGGTTGAGCTTCTCTACTGGCTCCTAATTGGGAGACCGGCAACTAACTCTCTTAATTACCGCCTTCGCGTAGACGCTTCCCCAGAAGCTTCGAAGCTTTCCGAACCCTAGAGAAAGGGAATGGGTGGGGGTCGCTTGGGCGTTGAGGGTTGGGGAGGGGAATTGCTGGCCCTCTCACCAGGGGCCGCCAACCCTCCAAGCCGGTTGGAGCTTTCCATCCTTCCTCCATTTTTCAACCCTCCGGTCCTCCGCGTCCTCTCCCACTCCGGCAATATAACTGCCGAGCGTGAGAGCAGCGAATTTCTGTTCTTGGATTTCTCTCAGTCGCACCAAGCCTTCTACCATCGCCTTTCGTTTCTCTTCTGACCCTTTCAACGTCTTCTCTTGGTTGATGGTCTTTGGAATCTCGCGGCAAACGTGCAAGGAGCGCGCTGCCAGCTCTGCTACACCCAACCCCGTCAAGTCATGAGCAGCGCGGTCCAGAGCCAAAGAGAAAGACACCGAAGCACCCCGGACCTTGGTAGGTGAACCTCGGCAAAGAGGAGGAGAGAAACGGAGATGAAAAGCGTGAAAGCACTGAGAAAAGTTCCACCGACTTAATTACACGGAATAATCGAGCGAGAAACCTACGGTAGAGAGTTAACCCCCCACCCAACGACGTCAGCAATCCAAGAGTCAAACCCATCCTACGAAGAAAAGTCACCTACAGTCAGCGGGTTGGATTCAGAATCCAAGGTTGGATTACAGAACATTTTTTTTTTTTTTACATGTTGGACAAAGCGAACTTTGGTGAGGGCAGAAAAGGTGTTTCTGGTCTTTCACCGAGAAACGTGTGGTTTTATGTACTTGTAGTGTTTTTTTTTTTTTTTTTTTTGTAATCTCGCCAAGCGGTAGACACACCTCGTGTGTTCCTTTGGTAAGGGCAAAGTCGCGTTAGCTTTGTGAGGACGGGAAAAGCGTGGTCTTTAATGATGAGACGCTGGATGGTTTGTGTCGTTGGTTTTTTTTTTTTTTTCGTTTTTTTGTGATAAAAGGTTCGCAATGCTTTGGACAAAGGGATTTTAAAGGTCGGAGACCCCTACCGTGATAATTCAAGGGACACTGAGATAGTTTTCTATTGAGTTGATCTTCACAAAAGAATATGGAAGGACAGGTTTCTTTTTATCGCAAACTTGGAGGTTTCTTGAGTGGGAATTAATTTAAAATGGAATTTCAAACGGATTTGAGACTTTTTGGTGATTTGGAATTTAGTATTTGGATTGTAACTTATGAACAGCTTAATGATTCGTTACGAAATTTTTATGGTATCTTTGGAAGTTCGATATCTTTATTGCAGAATTTTTTCAATTTTTTTTTCTCATTTTTTTTTTATAGCAAAAATTAATTTCACAAGACCAGTATTCTTGAATCTATTTCGACAATCCACGAGGAGGTGGATTGAACAATGTGTCTCGCATCTCCCCAGTCTGATCGATACCCGAATGAAAGAGACTATCCACCGAAATTCTCTCTCCTGCAGGACCTGCAACACCTTCCGAATTTCTCCTTTCTCATTCCCTCGTTCGTTTCTCGGGCTGTCCGGCGGTATGATCGGGAATATATCCCTACGGCAGGAGCCCCCTGCCAGGGTCTGGACAATGGAAACGCAGTAGTTCTCATTTTGATTAATAACCCGCCTACAATGAACGGATGCCCAGTGGTTCTCATTTGATTAACGATATACCTGCTGAAACGCAATTTCACAATGAGGTAAGAGGAAACGGGCGGCGAAGGGGGTAGGGAAGGTTTCTCTTGCGGCGCTTGAATCTCGCGAGGCTTCCGTTTACTCGATCGATCTCCGAATTGGCAAGATCTGTTCTCTGCCTTCTGGAACCCACGAGGATGCTTGCCGATCTTCCGCGATTCTTGATATACCCCCACAGGAACCCCGACCGCGGACATCGTATCTACAACTTTCTCATTCATACGATATTCTCGGTCCCAAGTTGAAATCGATCTGAGAGATCTTTGGAGTCTCATTGGATGTCGTCTAAAAAAAAAAAAAAAAAATTCTTACGATTGTACGCGACCACACTTGCGGCTCCTCCTTTGCAGCTTGACAAATCACTTAATCGGAATCGAAGATCTGAGAGAAGTGATTCTTCAGTCGCGTCATACGAAGACCTTATTTTCATAAGGTATATTTTGCATATTTATTGTGAACGATGGCATACGGCGCGTATGCATAGAATAACAAAATGTGATCAAGACATCGAGAGAACTGTTTGAAAAACCGAGTATTGTGATTGGATGGCGGATTCATAAATTATGGTAAATTTTGAGATAATGGAACTTTTGCCGTTTGATAATCGATAGATCGATTTAAATTTTTTGAAATTATATCGATTTATGAGGATCAATTTTCACTAAAAAAAAAAGTATATTTCAAAAAAAAAAATTCCTATAATTTTTTATATTAGAACCTGCGATTTTTTTATGTGTTCAGAATACCCAAACGAACTATCAACTGCCGAAGATTTTCTATACAATTTTTTTTCGTCACGATAACAAACAATAGACTGTGTTTTTTTTCTTCTTAACATCGATGAACTTCTCTTAAAATTAATACATAGAAATATTTCCTTTCGATATAATTACCATCTAATGGAATTTTAATTCAATTATCTTCAACCCTCTTTAGCACCACTCTATCCGTCCTCGTGAAATTAAACTCCAAACACTTCCCTCCGAGTGCAAAGAAAAAAGCATCGCATATCGCGTATGTGCAAAAGATTGGATGAGAATCCTTCAAAGGCAATTGTTCTTAGGCGTGAATTTGATTGTTTCCCACCTTTGTTTGTTCATCCGTTTCTCCCTTAATGACTGCCAATCCAACTGCACTGCATTAACTATCCCCGTATTAGATTCCTCCTCTCCGCAACTCATGCAAATATTTTCAACCCTTTGCACACAAACTCTATCCCCAGAGAGCTTCGATTCGATTGCAATGATGCGTAATCCTGGAATATCGCTGCCTATCGTCCATTTTTTTTTATCAGCCATACATCACTGTACATATGTATCTATAGTTATCCTTGCAGCGAAATCTCGTGGCCCTTACGCTGTTCTTAATTTTCTCACTCCACCTCCTCAACTCCCCCTCCCCCCCCCCCCTGTGTATCTCTGTACATGCCAGTTGCTTATAAAGTCGCAGGAGTAATGAGGGTATCGTACGCGGCAAATGGCTAGTACTCAGGTCCCTCGAGAACTTAAAAAAAAAAAAAAAAAAAAATTTGTTCACCGCTCTTTCTCGAACGCTTCAACCGCCCAAGAGCCTACCACTTTGCCTCTCCGCGACTAATACACGACCGAGATCATCATTGAGTTTCACGTCAGCCAGGATGTTTTTTTTTTTTTCACGTGGGTATTGGTACCGCGAAACGCGCGTGAAAAATGTCACGCGGGACTCGCGTGCCGCATCGGCGAAGAATATCCGTAGTAATTATTATTGTTTTTTTTTTTTTTTTTTTTTTTTTTTTTTTCGCGTTGATGTGGGGCTTTTATTTGTGACGCGCGAATCAAGGACGCTCCCGGCGAGATGAGCCTCTCGAATACAATCTTGAATAAGCGAACGGGGAATCCCCTTGGTGGGCTCGATAGGTTTACAAATAGGTAGGGCTTGTGGATGAACGCCAATCTCGTTACTTTCGCCACACTGATTTCTCACACTCTACAGTTTTCTCCAGTCGAAAGCTCGGTGGGGTAGAATTTTTTTTTTTTTTTTTTTGGTTCACTGTTTTCACGCTCGTTCTTTCGTTCCTTTCGTTCTCGACACTTCGTCGCCCATTCACGACTGCGCGCGAGCTCTTCCTCTCGATCTCACTTCTCCTCGGCGTTATTTACAATACACTTGAGAATAAATCGGCGAGCACGCGACACTAATTATACGGTTTGCTCTGCTCTTCCTTTCCTTTCATTACGACGGGAATTTTCAGCCTTCGCTCTCATTCTTCGTAGGATAATCGACGTAAAATGATCGATTGGAAACGCGCAAAGGGGAAAATCGAGTCTTGAATTAATTGCGAATTAATTTAATTAATCTCGACAAAACGATTGGCAATTCATTTCTCCGTCTCTTCGATAAATTCATCGAGCTAATTCTACCGTGTCACAGGGGTCGTAATACAGCTAAAAATGATTTTTTTGAATTCTTCACATTTTTGTAAATTTATTGGCATAAATTGGATAAAATCTATTACTATATTATTATTATGAAAAAAAAAAATATTTCAATTAAATAATTGACAATAAAACTATATTGTTTTTTTTTTTTTGGTGTTTTTTTATCCTAAGCGAACTGAAAAATAACTCGAATACGAATTTAATTTTTTTTTTTAATTCAATATTAAGCAGCTTTGTCAAGCTAGCGGAGCAAAGTCTCAGAGTTTTGAACATACAAAAATGAAGGTGCTTTATAAGTGGTAATTATGTGCCGAAACCCACATTTTTGGGTTTCTTTCGTTTAGCTAAAAAGTCCATGCGAAAAGTGCTCTGTTAGCATGACATCAAGTGAGTTGAGCCTTTGTTCATATTTGCGTTATATTTTAATTAACTTATATCACATTTATGTGCTTTTTACGTGCCTCTCACGTATATAAATTTGAACCGCGATTCCTTTTTTTGTTTATAGTTAAGTAGATGAAATGTCAAAGAAGCCGAAACTCTTCAAAGGGTGGCGGATATGTTCGGTTGTTATCACGAGATATTTACGAATTCGATAATGGTCATTGGATTATTCCCAAAGCACATAAAAAGCACTTTGATTTCTTGTAACACAAATGATATTGCCAAAAAATGGGGATTTTCAGAGGTAAATTCCTGGTCCTTCCTTGGTACCTTCCTTTTTTCGTACTTTTCATGGGTATGACGATTGGCCAAAAAATGTTGACTTAGCTTTGCTCAGCTGGCTTTACAGAGCTATATTAGGCCAATTTCCGGCATTTTTATTAAAAAAAAAAAAAAAAAAAAAAAAAAAAAAAAAGTCAGTTTTTTCACTAAAAATCACTTCACATTGTGCCCCTTGAAATTTGATTGAATAACCATTTCGCAGCACGTTGTACAGTTTCGCGCACAGACTTCGTAAAAGTCCATCCAAAAACATCCCCGCAGTGTTCATTCTCCGTTGTTCCCCGAAAGTACTGCATCGTGTAACGCTCGAGAAGGAATTCCGGATCATTCGCCATCATTGCACGGTGAAACTTGGTATATAGTGCCGAGGAGCGGGTAAGGTGGACAAAGTAGAGAACGTATGCGACGAGGGGTATTTCGAAGGTTCGTCCCTTCGTCAAGCCAGGGGGAGGTCCCACGTCTTCGCCAAGATGGTGGCACACGATCCTCGAGGGCCTTCGCCTACCTAATATCCTCTATATACCTCTACGTGCGTATATTGTATATCGTGGGAACGTTTTTGCCAACTGGAGCAGTACGACGCCGATCTCTAGAAGCCTAATACCGAAGCAGGTAGAAAACCCGCTCTCACGTAAGCGCATTTCTATCGCAAACGAGAAAAAAAAAAAAAAAAAAAAAATGAGAAATATGAACTGAAGAAGCCGTGGAATAGCGTACATCCACTAGTTATTCGATATTCCATCGTACGAAACTTCGGGTTTTTTATATATTTATATTTGGAGTATTGGCACTATATTGGCTTTTATTATTGAAAAGTTATCAACATATTGGCGAGATACGGTCGAAATGTTAGTAAAATATTGTCATTATTTTTTCATTAAATTGCCACTGTTATCAATAAATTGTCAAAATTCTGAATTTCACAACGATATCATAAAATAAATGAAAAATATGTTTTCCTTTATTGAAACACGAAGAGATACAATCTCGATTACAGACTCTTCCGGTTTTTCTGTTGCCCCCGCGAGCGCGAGGAACTCGAGAGATATGTAAATCCGCGAAGAGTAGTTGGAAGGAGGAGGAGGAGGAGGAGGGAAAAAGAGACCCCGCGATGCTTAAATTTCCGATATTTTAACCGCGGCCTCGCGGCTTACCCCGCCGCGCAACAAGTCCCCCTTTCTCCTCGGTTGCCTCTGAAAGCCCGTTCCCGGGACAGCCAAGTAATTTCGGTTACGCGGCTACCGGGTTCTAACCCCGCAAGCCGCTACAGCGAGCGCGCCGCTCGCTTCGGTAAACCCCCCGGCAACTTTTTCCTTCGAATAACTTAAAACATTCGCTCGACGAGCGTAACATAATCGCCGGGCGTTAAAAGTTTTTCGTGCTTCAACGCTTTGGTGAAAACTCGAATGGTTGGTATATCGTATCGATCAAAACGAGTCTTGGCAACGATCGCGATGTTTATGGATTTTTTTTTTTTTTTTGTACTAACATTCGATATTTTTAAGACGATATCGACTGAGTTATGTTGGACATCAAAAAACGAGTTTAAAAAAATTTTTATTTAAAAAGATGAATATTCATTATTATAGGTTAGGTAGTGTTCCCCTTATTTTATTATTATTTAAAAAAAATTTTTATCGCAGTCATTGCCTGTACGGTTAGATATCATGACTTGCTCCCGCCTCTTTTGCGTGCGCGCATAATACATACCTACTATAGTTATAAGCTTAGCACTCATGACGTGTGCGTGCGAGTTGACTAGTCTCTCTGGCTTTCGAGAGTCTCGCGTTTCGAGAGGCCAGCCAGGAGCAGTAAGCAAGCAGCAAGTTGCGAGCGAACGAGCTGATGCTGTTGGCAAGGGGGCTGCTGCTGCTGCTGTTGGATAGGAGAGGGCTGCGGCGTGCAAACTCTCGTGCAACCGCATCACCGCGCGTCATACGCCACTGGAAAGTTTCGAGTAGTTTAGGGGCCACAGCCGAGCAGACACATGTGGCGCACTTCGAAACGTGTAGAACTAACGCTACGCTTGTTGCCGTGTGCCTCGAGATCGAGACGGAAACCATGCTTCTCACTCGATTTTCGACGCTAACTATTCTACAGGTTACGTCAAACTCGATTAACTCGAATAATCTATCATTTAAGATGATTATTACATTTTTTAATTGGCGACAAGAAAGATTTTTTTGATTTTTCATTTTATTTTATTAAATTACGAATCAATATACGGACCGATCGTAGCATTTTTTTTATTCTAAATAATTAGAACAGTTTGTATAAAAAGATAACAATGAAATTCAGTAATTATAGATTTTTTAAATTTAATTAACAATTTTTGATACGCCCGGTATGCTTCGGTAACGCGCACTCGCGAGTATTTCGGACCAATCGTAATTATCGCTAAACATCAACGCTGTACACTGGCCATTGCCTCGTGCTCTTGCGTTGCCATGCATCTGTTCCCCTTTGACCCTCGTGCCCGTAATTCCAACTACATACTCCAAAATATACCAAGCAAACTCGCCACTCGACCGCCCGTTACGATGAATAACGATCGATCGAACTTACGAGAGCGAAAGGGCTGCTACCGCGGTTGCCATAGGAGAAGTTTCCGACTGTTGCACGAAACCTATTTTGTTGCTTTTGTATATCGTACTTGAGAAGCAACGATTTGCTTGAACCTTCGCGGCACAGTACAGTGTTGTACTCACTTCAAATCGGTTTCATAAAAAAACTATATTTATAAAAAAAAAAAAAAAAGATGCAAAAAATCAATAATTAAATGAGATGCCTTTTTAAGAAAAAAATACGTTGCACCAACCAATCGTAAGGTGTCTCTGATTAATTTGCCGAAAAGTGATAGTTTTTTTTTTTCAGTGCGCGATAAGAAAATTTCATTTTTCAAAATATTTTTATGAAAATATTTTTATTTTTACGAAAACATACCAAAACTCAAAACAGATTTTCTGTTTCCCTAACTTATCCTCAGTAAGTACCGATTCTGCTGTCGGACAAAAACCATCGACAAGAATGTCATAAACAAAAGTGCTTATAGGTTTTTCAAAGGCTTAATATTTTCAAAACGCAACATAAATGCAAAATCGTATCTGCGCAAAGTAACTTCATGCATTTCTGAATTTCTGATTTTTTCCTCAACCTTCCGGTGGTAGACGGCATGAATACTGAACTAAGGGCACGTTGAATGTGTGTGTCCATGTGTGTGCTCAGTGCGCAGACGCGGCAAACGTTTGCCCTCGCTAATCAACCTCGCATAATGCCGTCGCGCAGGGGGCAAACAGCCCACGGGGATTCCCGGCTTCACCATATGCAGCTTGTGTACAGTTCGATACCGACGGCGACCAACCATCTTGTTTGCTTGCGCGTGTGTGTGTGTATGTGTATGTTTTGTACACATTGCCAATGGATTCGCTCCAGTGTCCATTGTATGCTTCACTCACATATTGTACCACGAAGTCTACCATAATGGACACCTCCATCGCCTTCCTGAGATTCAATCAATCGATTTTCTAATGCGATTCAGAAATCACCTGATCAACAGACGTTACCGGTACCAACTTATGTGCTGATCAAGTCAATCGTCTTCCAATGGAATTTCGATGAATTGACTTCCCGATGTGAATTAGAATCTGCATCAACAAGACGTTACCAGATACCACTTATGATGCGCTAGCCACGTCAGCAAATCTTAACGTTTCCATTGGAATGCCCATTCAACATATTGATCAACATACCCACTTCGCCCCACCTCGCTGGCGTTATAGTGGCCTGCATTATCCTCAATCATTAGCAGCAGGTGGATAATAATGAGCTCCTAGATTATCCGCACATATTTATAGTTGAATACCTAATGCACAGACATCACATGATGAATCTTGTAATTCGATGCTTAATCCTCCATTTTCTCGATTCTTGCTTACTACACCTTGATTCGTGGGTTCAATTAGTATTTTGATGCAATTAAAAAGCTGCAATGACAATTAGTTCGAAAAAGTGTTCATCACACAATCTGTATCTGCTGATCAACAAACGTTGGTACAAGTCACTAATGATCCGATGACAAAATGGCCGAATCTTGATCTATCAGAATATCCAATCAATCGAGGCAATCCACTCAGCAGCGCCATATTACCCTCGCTGATTACCCTCAATCTTGAGTATCAGGTGGAGAAACCTAAGCTTGTAGACACTGCACATACAGTTATCCATAGTTCGATACCAAAAGCTCATACAACACATCACGCTTGCGAGTCGAACGTTGTTCCAATATTTTCTCAAGCTCTCACGAGACCGCCGTTACACGATATTTGATGCTGTCGGGGATCGGGCAAGCGTTGACGGTCTATACGTAGACTGTAAACCGGGATCGATGCTGCGGCACAGATTGGATTTGAAGTTTATAGAGCGGAAGTTGATCGGGGTGGGAAAACATCGGACCCTTCTTAATGCGTTAGAGAGCTTCGGGTCATTCGCCATTGGGTGGGAAAGCAGTTGATAAAAAGTTGCCAAAGCAAGATGAAAAAGTTGTCGAATAAAAAAAATTACACAAAATGGCTGCGGATCATATTCAATGTACAAGTCGAGGCATGATTAATTTTTTTTATTTTCTTCTGCCTCGTGCATATTTTTTTTCTTCTATCCTTTGGTTTTGGAAGTAGACGATGAGGAAAGAAGAAGAAGGATTGGAAGGAAGAGTTGCCGGGCGCGAGTTTTTGGTTAAGAGAGCCCAGGAAGAAAAGCCCCGCGTAGCGTTCGACTGACGGAATCCTCGAGTTGATGGATTGAAGGAAGGAAGGAGAGTGAGCAATGCCGCGGAGCGTCTCTCGACGGTATTCCTCATGCGTTGAGCTTCCATCCTTCGCCGTTGATGCTGCTCTCGCACATCATCAATAACTCTCAGCGAAGGCGAGAACGCTTCGTGTAAAGTCCGTCTCTTCCCTCCTTACACCATTGAGAATTCTTTCTCTTGCCTACCGGGAGTCCCTCCCTGAAGTTTCGGTTTCTATCTTTGCTGCGGTAGTTTTTTTTTTAATTCTTCTGCTTCGTTTTTTTTTTTTTTTTTCGTTCATTATTATTATTATTTATTCTTTCACTCGTCGGCGGTGAGCCACACACAGATCCGCGTCTAATGTGACCACGTCTCCATTGAGCGAGTGATTTTTTGGTAGACGCTCCGGCGCGGCTCGGACGTGAGACAACTGAGACCGACTGTCTGCTCTGTACCTGGTCTATGATTTCGGCGTGTGATTATCGTCAACGATTATCCGTCACTCATCATTTTATACTCAGCGATCCGTAGGGGAGTTTGGGTATCGGTCTCGGATAAAGGAAAATCATAATATCTTAGTTACAAAGTGAAACTTCGATAAAAAAAACGCTCGAACAGTTGGAAACTTTATGATGTCAACGGAACAAATACAGAACGTTCTACTCTACAGAATGGTCAAAAACGACCTAACTTTTAAAAATAACGAAAATACGCTAAACCATGAAAGAACAATCATATCCCATAATACCAACACTTGAATCCTAGATGATAGGCTTCTGGTTGGCGGATCACAAATCCCAAATATCGATACTGCATCCTAAGCATGCTATCGCTTAAATGTCGCCAATCAAAATCAGCAAAAAAGTTCCCAAAATAATTAACATTGGAATATCGTCCGGACAAACACTGAAGCGCGACTCTACAAAATGGTCGGAAATTGACTGATTCTTTGAAGATGAGAAAAAATGGCAAATCATAAGGAACAATCAAATTCCAAAATAAGAATCATAGAATCATAGATGTCCGATAACTGGATATCAAGCACCAAAATTTCAAAGATTCGAACTTGGAATCTTTCGCACGGGTTAAATAACCCCAAGTAAACGCATCCACCTCTCTGCATCTAATCTCCAACCAAGTAAGGCATTGATTCCCATTAGAAACGTGTCGTATGTGTGACTAGTATCCAACCACTTCCAAGAAACGTTCCTAAGACCTTCGGTTCTTTGAAGCTAAGACCATTCGTGAGCAATGTTCGACAGACTGCTTCAGTCCGTTCGTCGGTCCGTCTGTGCCTCGGATCTTCGCCGTTTCTACCAGCCCCGGGAATTCGTGTCTACATAACACGGATCGCCTAGAGCTGCCATTTGTCAGGCCTACTACGTGCCTAATGACGCTGTAGCACTGATTACGAAATAATAGAACTGGCTCTCTGACCCAGTCAGCGGGAATGGAAGGACGAGAGTCTCGTCGTATTGCCACGTCTGCTTTTCCCCTGCCACAGCACCATCTCACCCGTCTTCCAGCCTCAATCATCATCTTTCGGTTGTGTCATGCGTATTGGGAGGATTGCCTGGTATCCACCTCCCGTCTTATTGTCGCGATCCTTCTGTGACACTCTACTAAGCGGTTACAAACGCGGTACGAAATCTCTCTCGTGGTCGTATGTCGTTAACCGTTCACCCCCTCGGGGCAACCATGAACATTTCCCGTGATGTCATTTCTCTTCCTCGTATCAATCTTCGGGACACCTCGACTCTCGCGCGTCTTCGGGCTGAGAGAAAAAAAAAAAAAAAAAAAAAAAAAAAAAAAAATGGCGTAAGAACGACACCGTTCTGGCTACGGAACGACTGACACGCTTGAATCTTCGCACACGCATACGCTGTCCTGAACTACGCGAGACAGTAAGATCGAGTGGCGTGAAACTATTCGCTGATTTCTTTATCCGGCTGACGGCGCTCGGAACAAAAACGTGAAAAATGAAAAAAAAAAAAAAAAAAAAGAAGAAGAAGAAGTAAATTGATTTCTGGGTCATTCGATGAGAAGAGTCTGGAGGAACTTGTCGCGTTTGGTTATATACCAATAACGAGAAATCGTGCAAAGTCTGTTATGTCTTTTGAGTAATTGATGTGAGAAAGTGGTTTTTTTTTTTTGTTTTTTTATTTTGTCAAATGAAGTTATGCAGATATGGGGAGTGAGAAATATTTTTTTAAAGAAGTGCATTACTTCTTTTGGATCGGTTGTCGTAATGATTTTGTTTTTTTTTAATCTATGAAAATAAACTTTTAGATGATTGAATTTTTTTGAAATTTTTTTTTTTCGACATTTAATTGGTTTTTTTTTTTTTTTTTTGGAACTATACAAAATTGATTAACATAATAAAAAAAATAAATAAAGCCTAATGATTTTTTTTGTAAACGAACAACAATGGAGATATTCATAATAACATTTTTTGAGGCTCATCAACGAAATGGTTGTGGATTTTTTCGGTGAATTTTTTTTTTTTTTTTTTTCGTTATATGTTTGTTTTTTAGCGATCTAAAGATTTCAAAGTGAAAAAAAAATGTAGGTGAAGGTTAAATCGCAGCATTGCGAAATAAATTGTATTGTCATTTTTTTAAAATGTATTTTACGATTCTGCGTGGTTTGCGTACAAAGGACCGACAGTATATTTTATTGCAATGCCAGATCCTGCAATGGCGTGCGCGTTGTACCAATAATTACTGCTCGGATGTATCAGACACGCAATCAGGAATGAATTATTGGTCGGACACGCCTCCTCACCGCGGCAGCGGTGACCTCACACGGGGTCGTCCGACAATGCCGAGGCTCGAAGGCATCAGTAGCAGTCATACAACCCGACTGTCGATGATGTGCGCTAATAGCGTCAACACCCTCCTGACGCCTGGAGGGTGGTCCCCACACAATCAGACGTCACAAATTTTCACGAGTACGAATGACGATTTAATCGCAAAATATCGTCTTCTTTTCTCACTTCCGCTCCGATGATTGCTAAAATAATTTAACCCTTTAATCCAAAATTACATTTTTTTTTCTTTTATCGATTAATCGATCAATCGATTGTTCTGACCATTTAAAAAAAAAGCTCTTCAATAAATAAAATTATTTAAAAAAATGTAAGCCTACAGTTTTGACAACAATCAATATGACTAATTTTTTTAAATTTTTTTTATATGGTTACAGAAACAGACATCGAGGAAAGTGATGGATAAAAACGAAAATAAGGTAATCAATTTTTTTTTTCCGAAAGAAAATAATTTATAGTAACGTTGTCAAATAAAAGTGTAACATCCGGCTGGCATATGATCCGTGACGATCCTCGCATTCGTGGGATCTTCACGAGTACAAGTTGAAACAATAATCCGTAAGAAATCATCGTTGCAAGTGGGGGCTGTGAAAGCGAAGCTTTCCCAGGGGGGAACGTGTTAGAGATATATAATAGCAGTAGTCGAGGATTCAGGATCATAACCTTTGCCAATAAACCAAATCCCGCAGGACGTGATACGTGCGTGAGGGGTTATATGGGCTTCGATGCTGTTCCACGCGCGTCAAATGCACTTAATACGTCGAGGCTAACGACGGTATTAAAATTTTGTGTAATAAAAATTCACGGTGCAAACGATTCAAATTTAAGAAAAAAAAAAAAAAAAATTCTGATAAAATGGATTTAATTTATTTTCATCTTATTTAATAATAATAATAATAATAATAATAATTTCAGTGCAAATGTTCCATATTTTTTTTAATTTGTTTAATTTATATAAAATGTATTTAAAGGCTACTAGAAAATTCAACAAAAATCAATATGAAATATTAAATAAATATCAATACAATAAAAATCACCGTTTTTTATCAAATTTATCTGAATCAATAACTTGTTTACACATTAGAAATAACATTTTATTTTTTTTTTACATTTTCTTAAGATACTCGAATTTTAGTGCAAATTATACAAAATTTCGTTTTTTTGCGGGAAAAAATATTATTTTCACGAGATCCATCGTCAGCGACCTTCGATCGCTGATAGTTCGAATAACTAATAAAACATAGAATGACATAATGAATGACCAGCGATAAACATACTATCGGACAGGATATGGGAGCCCCGACACACAGGAGTAATAGTCGAACGATCCTCATCGTTGTCATTCTTCTTCCTTGAACCTTTTCCACTACCCTCGGTGGGTAGCGGCTCTCTCGACCCCACAGCTCTTTTTTATTTTATCTGGATCGTTGCCGGACGCGCCGACAAGAGAGGGGGAGTGGGAGTTCAGTTGTGGGACGGAAGGGGGGTAGAGACTAGGGGTACGGGGAGGTATACGACATTGCGAAGCTCGCGACCCATAAAAGCCGAAATAACTCTTGGTAGCCGCGGTGGCCAGCAGCAGCGACGGTAGTGCGGTGGACCACGGGGTCGCCAGGATCGCCGTCGGATCGCGGCAATCCCCCTTTTTCCTATCCTTCCCTCAACGCCCCACTCTCTCGTTCGGGGCCACTGCTGGACAATATCGGACCCGGTAATAAATTCGCAATTTCCTTATTACTGGTAATGCTCCGGTCCGGCTGGACCGGGGGGCGGGAGCGTGCGCGCGCGCGATCCTTTCCCCTTGCCTCGTGGGCTTATACAGCATCCCATCGTTGCTAACGGTATATATATGTATATCTGTGGGTGAGTGTGTGTGCATTCTGGTACCGTAATGGAGGAACTGCTTCTATAACGTGCAGGAAATCTCGCTGTACGTCATTGGATACTTGTAATGCTTGGGTATCCGTAAGAAGGGAAGAGATTTGGGGTAATCCGGTTCAGCTAAGAGCAAATTTCTGTATTCACGTCGTAAATTATTTTTTAGCTAATTATATCAAAAGTAATTATTGTAAAAAAATGATCATTTAGTTCTGGGTGTTGTGAACATGTTGAAAAATTACCGGATCCGCAAATTAAAAATTTGAAGAGAAATTACATTTTTTTCAGAAGATTCATATTTTTCTTGATATTTGATATAAAAAAAAAATTAAATTTGTCATACAATCTTCCATATCGGAATCTGAGTTTTTTTTTTTCACATCATCATAATACCCTTACTTCAAACCTCATTCAGACGAAAAAAAAAAATTCCCTTGACAATTAACCTCCTGTGTCTCGAAGGCTTAACCTTTAGCATCAAATTTAGTTAATTCAGTATTTTTTTAACTCTACGACACTGCAAACATGATAAAAGAAAGCTAAATCAAGTCCTCTCTTGTTCTGTATTCCAAATAATCCGAAATAAGTACGACCCGCATTACCCCCATTCGTGAGATGACCGAAAGCATTTCACATAGATAGGTATGGAACGGGGGAATAACGCGTTAGTGTTGGCATCCGAAGAGCGCACGATCGTAGTCCGGACGACTAGTCGGAGGGTGTGCAACGAGGACTCGCATAAATATCCCGGGTTCCGGTGATCCCGTGACTTCCGGTCAGCCGCAATGACTTACGCTCGGGGTGGTCACCCCCCGAGCGTTCTCCGAGGCTGAGATGTATGCCTGTATATAACAGCAGCGTTAGTTGAATCTGCCATATATCTACTATATACTATATACTATAGACCGACACACATATAGTAGTTTCATAGATAGATATCTATATATGTACATAGAGTAGTTGGTATCTCCAACACCCTGAAACTCATGTGCTTTCCTCGTAGTCGTATAGTAGACGCATTTTGCAGCATCCCGCACAAGCGGCCAGAAATCGTTCCCTCGGCTCTTTCGGTGAGGGCGACGCTCGCGTTGGAATTTGTCCCGCCCCCGTCGGGGATGACCGCTGATAAATTTACTGGACTTTTCCTATCCCGATTCTATCCCTCTCTCCAGACTCTTCGCATACTTCTTTTTTTCGTCTTCCGTTAGCTCCCATACTCGCGAATTCTTTTATCTTTTGATATTTTTATTATTTATTTTTCTTCTATGCGCTGACCCCTTGTCTGTCAGGGATTGCGTTTTTCAGGGGAACGACATTCGAGGGAAATGTGAGAAAAAATCATTTATTTTCGAAGTGATTTAATGAGAATTTTGCGGGGTTATGAAAAAATTCGAAATTTAGACGCATTGAAAATAATAATAATAATGGTGTTAAAAAAAATATCGAAATATCGAAGTCATCGATTTATTTGAAAAATTTCATTGACGCCGGAAAATTTTTTTCACGCGTTTTACAATATTTCATAGAAAAAAAAAAAAATTTATTGAACGCACAATCCGAGCAAAAAAAATACATCGGAAAGTGTCGTCGAGAATATTTTTTGCGACGGAATAAAAATGCTATCCTCTGATTTTTTAACGTCGTATTTTTCGTCACAGCAGAAAAATCGGTAAGATTCCTTATGAACCTTTCGGACATCCCTCCCCCTTCCCCCCTCCTCCCAACCTTCTTTTCCTTCGCGATATCACGAGGGGCTTAAATATCCGGCGGGGATCATTTTTTTTTTCTCTGTTTTTTTTTTTCCTCGACGAAATCTCGACGTTGTATAAAAAAAAAAGAGAAAAAAATGGGTGTCACGCACCAATAAAACAAGCAATATCGTGATGTCCCGGGGCCAAAGGACGCGTTCTTCACGAGGGGTCGGGTAGGCGTTCGAGAAGAGTTTTTCTCCGACGTTTGCTCCGAAGAAGCGGCATGGCACTCGACTGGAGCTATATTGCTCCCGGATCATCGCGCCTGCATCGCATTATGGGGATGATATCACCCTTTCCTCTCTCTCTCGTATTTCGCATCGTCGAATGAACGAAATCTTCTTCTCCAGCCTCTCGCGTCGTACCCTGAGAAATCTCGTATCACGTCGAAAATTTCACCTACACTCAATCACGAAGTACTTTGCTCTGAATGGTTCGCACGGAGGCGTTTGGACGCCAAAGGTGAACCAAGAGAGGCACAATGAACTCTCCTTCGCACCCGAAGTCTACGAGACGTCTAAAGTACATGAAAACTCATAACCTGACGAGAATATGTAGAATAGAACTCTGTTATCCAAGTATTTGGTACTTCGTAACAAAGCTTTCCACCGCTGTTGGAACTTTCAATGCGATTTGAAAGTTCTTGCGGTTCGCTCTTCCGGAGCTCTGTCGGTAACGAAAACTGTAATTCACTTTTTTTTATTTTATAATGGTTAAGTGTTGTGCAAATATCAAATTATCAACGTCTGCCCAACCGTTGAATAAAGACGTTCAGATTTTGAAAATAATTCATCACAGTTTTTCTTTTACCGACTGAGTCTTTTCACGACACATACAAAATAAATTTAGTTTCTACATTTGTTCATCAAAAGAATGATATAGAGATAATAATATTAACATTTATTAACCAAAACGTTCGAAATCCTTGAGAAAAAAAATCATTTACAGTTTTTATTACCGACTTAGTCTCATAACCTCAAATTTTTGATAGAATTAAATTTCTACCTTTTTTTATTTTGACATTGTTTTCATTTATTCATACAAAAATTTCATCCTTCACACTATCTTCTTTTCTATCGAAAATCAATCATAATTACATCGAAACACTTGAACCGATATAAACTTCACGAATAAGAAGAATTCTTCTCAGCGGCTATGTTCCAAAAAGCGTGCCTGTCCACCCAGTGTAGTACTTTGTGCGCCGTAAATTCATTGAAATTTCGTAGGAAACTCCCCGTCGAGAAACACATTGTCGTCAGATCGAGCGTAACAACGCGGAGAGTTCATTAACGAAAATTTAATCGATACACGACCCACTGATCAATCGGTTACCGGAGCTTGAAGTGAAAACGTTTCGCAATGAACGGGCGCGGTGTTGTCGCACGTGCCTGGATTTTGCGCATTATAGAATTTCGATCAAAGTTCCTGACTCGACCGGGAACCGTGTGAGAGAATCGCTCCTTCCCTTTTCTTCCTATATTGAAGCTTTTAGAGTTCACTGCCAGTTTAATGCTCGGGCCGTATGTTTCTCGCTGAAACGATGGGACGTACAAACGCTGCGCGCCAACGCTCTCTCGGCAGGCGCATCCATACAGGAGCCGAACGACGACGACGGCGTCGCGTCAGGAAGGAACCTAACCGTCGATCTCTCGTGCTTGTTGGATAAAGGGCCGATCACGCGTGTAACGCGAGGATTATTAATCGCGGAATAATTTGACGGGAGCGCAACATACAAGTGTGTAGAGGTGTGGATATGTGTGTCGCGAGGCGCATCTCACTGACTCACTTTCACCCCGACCCAGACGCGTATAAACGACGGCTCAGGCAAACCCAACCTCCCACCCCCGCAACGCCGATACGACGTGCCAAGTTATTGGCTTCGCAGATTTGCCCTAATGTGTCTTCCGATAGTTCATATACGCCTGAAGTGCTCCAGGAATCATGGAGCCGTGAAGTCGTAAACCTTGTATATCGAGAGATGATAGTATATATATTATATACATATATATATATAATAAGGGTTTCTCTTAGGTTTTTTTTTGCAATTGTATTTCTTTTTTTGTTTTTTTTTTTTTTTTTTTTTTTTTTTTTTTTTTCGGAATTTTAGTCGTATTTTAGGAAGTGAAATGGAAATGTGAATTGGAGCAATTTATCGACTAATTACGTTAATGAGATTTTGCGACTTGTTTTTTCCAATTTTTGAAAGATAAATTATTTTTTGATTTTTTTTTTGATTATGAAATGATATCTTGATTTTTATTTTTGCACAGAAGGATCGATCTTAACTCTTTATTTATAATAAAAAAAAAATCATTTTTATATCTAATGGATTTATTACTTTTTTTATTTTATCATTTTTTTTTAACTTTAGATTTTTTTTTATTATTATTGACATTCTATTAAAAATTCTTCTTACACTCTCGACGGTTGTCTCTCGAGTTTCCTCTACTCTCGTTCACTGTCGGAGTCATCCACGGAAAAATCCAACAAAGCATATACATAGTAGTCGGCAGTTTCATAGTCTCATCATCCTCTCAAGCGTAGCTACATTAGCCGTATATACATATAAGGCTCTTTGTCGCCCGACAGATTCTCTTTTGCCGCGCGCCTCGTCACTTCATCCCCTGTTAGTCTTCTCTTCTACTACAGACCCCTCACTTGTGATCCACCCACCCGCTGTGCGTTACTTCGAGCGCAAAGGCGAAAGCGAATTCACGCGATCTGTACACTGATGAGAATTGATATATATATTAATACCCCCGGTAAATGCTTTCGTCAGGTGAAATACGTATAAAAAATGACATTGTTAAAAAAAAAAAAAAAAAAAAAAAAAAACAAATCGGCGATGAAAATTTCGACAATTGGCAGTACAATGAAAATTTGATCGTCGAGTTTTCTCAATCGCGATAGTGGTAGGAAATTCGAGAGACATTAAACATTTTTTTTTTTTTTTTTTTTTTTTTTATAATAGACGCTTTCGTCGAGGTGGTGGTATCAATGCAATAGGAAACTCTTACTTCCCACATAAAATTCGGAATGATATCATAAATCTTTGACCAAAGAAAAAAAAAAAAAAAAAAAAAAACTTGAAGAAATCTCTGACAATGCGAAAGATCATAAAAATTATCCGAACCGTTTCACACGAGATTTGGAACTGTTGAGAGGTGAACTTTTGTGCCTCTGAACGATACACAATACAAATTGGGATAAACATATACTTTTGACGCTTTCTTTGGAAGATATAGACGCGCTGTAGATAATTCGAAATACTTCAGCGTCTCTCTTGACCCGCATTTCTCGAGATACTTGTCAAGTTCTTCTTCAACTTTTTCTTGTGTATCGAAAGATATAATTCGATGTCGGATGCTGCGATGTCAGAAATAAAATAAAACGATGTTTTACAAATCTGCAACATTTGACAACGATTTTAAGGTCAAATAACGAAATAAATCTGATTTAGAAAATTCGTAAAAATTATTTATTTATATTTTTTTAAATAGTGTTTTATTTATTAAAAACAAATTTTTAAATGTATATGTTATAAATAATATTAATCTGTTATATATACTATTATTTTGTTATTTAAAAGTTATATTGAATAAATAAAAAAAAAAATTGATTTATAAAATTTTAAGGGGTTACCAAAGTCTTAAAAAAAAAAAAAAAAATTCGCTAACTTTAAACACTTTCGAGAATATTGAATTTAAAGTTCGACACTTATTTCCAGCCTCTCATCTTCTTATGGAGTAAGATATCTCTGTGCTGTATATAAACGTTAATATATACTGTGTATTCCAGACAACGTAACTTTGCCGCGTGTGCGATAGTACGAAAAGAGAGAAGAGAGTACGAGTCTCTTGCCAGACACGAAATCGCGAAGGCCACAGGGTAAGCAAGCAAGCGGCTTATGTTTAATGGAAGCGCTCCCCCCCTCCCTCTCACCCTCCCCCTTCCCCAACTTCTTTCGTTGTTGTTTGTGGCGGTGATGGCGACGTTCGTAGTGGCGGACATGTCATTTATCTTTCACCCTTCCCGTACAACCGCCGCGCACTCTTTTTCCTTTTTCTCGTCTTTTTTTTTTTTTTTTTCTATCTTTCTTTCATACTCGCTTCTCGGCCACTTCCTTCGGTTTCGCTGTTCGCTACCTCGTCTATGTGTCGCGCGGAGTAACGCCATCTTGGGCACTCCTATCTCTCTTCTTTCTTCTTCACTCCTTGTTTCCTATCTTATTCTCTCTTTTCTCTCATACCAGCGACACGTACGACACAGCAACCTCGTAGAAAATCTACGGAGTTTGAGAGAAGAGGACGAAATTTTATCTCGTCTTTAAGTTCGTTGGAAATTTTTTTTTTTTTTTTTAGGTATTTTTGGAAAAAATCATAGACTTTTGTGTAATTTTTGTAGAAAAAATTAATAACTGCAAATGGCAAAAGAGCGAAGAATATGCGGGAATAACTGATAAGTCTGAGACTTGCAGCTACAAAAAAAAAAAATTCGTCAATGATAGTGATTGAAAAAAAATTATACATTTTTTATTAATTTTTGTAGAAAAAATGAATAATAAAAGGGACAAAAAATATAATGATATCCGACAAAACCTGTTAACCAATTTTGAGTTTCGAAATTTTTACTATGAATTCGAATTCACCGACACATAAATTACAAAAAAAAAAAAATCGTACATTTTCGTTAATATTTTTTACGAGAAGATTTGAAAAAATCGATCAACATTCGTCAACATGTAATAACTCTCGAATAATAGTTTATTTCTCGATAGGAAAAAAAAAAAAAAAAAAACCGATTGGCTGGAAACGATTAAAATAAAATTCGATGGATAAAAACCAAAAAAAGATAAATTTTTTGTTACTTTATGGAATAAAGTGTCAAAGTGTCGATCAACATTGATGAAAGCGCGGTAACTATCGAGCAATCGTTCATTCCAAAATCGTCGAGCGTTTGTACGAGAGAGTTATAGGATTTTGATTATCGTTCGGACGTGCGTCCAGCATTTCCGGTGTACACATCTCTCTCTCTCTCTCCGTCCTCTCTTCCAATTGCATGCATAACTACGGTCGTGTACTCGCTCAATCCCGTGGAGAGCAATGTAAAATTTCATCAGGGAAATGTGTTTCTGTTCGATGAATATCGATGTTTTCCGATATCACTTATAAATCAACAAATAAAATGAAAAAAAAAAAAAAAAAAAAAAACCGTGTTAAAACGATTTCAAACAATAAAGAGACAAAAATACGTCAATGACGATTGATCGCCCACTGGATAAAAATAGTTCAGTACAAATCCATCGGTAATTAACTAACTAATTTTTCATTTATTTTTCCAACGACGTATTATCATTATTATTATAAATTTTCTAATTTTTTTACGAGTAAATTTATTTACAAAAAAAAAAAAACCAAAATTTCAGCTATAATAATTCGTTTCGTAATCTACTGTACGAAAATACTCCAATATCGCATCACCTACATTTGCCTTGGCAATTAATTTTTTTTTCCATTTGTCATTTTTTGTTTGTTTTTTTTTTTTTTTTTTTTTTTTTTTTTTCACTATTTTTCATTTATTTCATATTACGTGCCGGTCGTGAAGGTTTCGCAGACTGATTATAAATTCTTGACAACTATTTATCCCGAATCCGGGGTTATAGAGTATAACGTGGCACTCCGCGGAGAGGGGTGAGGATGGGGTGGGAGCGGGTTGTGCCGCGCGATTCAAGCCCAGTAGAGTTTCGCGAATCCGTGAGAGAGGTATAGAGTAAGCCACGTTGGGTATTTTGGATTTGAAATCCAAGGCACGTAGCCGTGGGCCTCTCGTGGAATATTAGCCGGTAGGTGGTTCGAGGCCACCATCGAGCTCTCTCGGCTGCGTGCTCTCGCTTCGCTTTCGAGAGAAGGAGGAGGTGGAGTGGCGGAGGAGGAGGAGGAACTCTCGCGAACGACGGACGTGCATACCGTATTAAGCCCCGAGGGACTTTATACTGCCTCTCGATGCATACATATGTGACTGGTGGCTATATACTGCTTCTATATACATATAATACCATATTAGTAACTATAGTTTCGCTTCGGTATAATACGAATCTGCGCGACAAAAACTGATCGTCTCGGTACCGGTGATGTCACAAAATATCTAACTGTATAACTAGCAGTTTTTGATTTCTTTTAATCCTTTACGAGTTCAAAAAATATCCCTACTTCCGGGAGTTTCGCCATAAGTTAGCATTATCGCCATTAAAACGCAAGTCGCCATATTTCATAAGGACTGCGAAGGGCATCGATAAGTTTGTGAACATTTAACGTTCATTTTTAATTTAACCCTCTTCAGGGCATACGGAGGCTTGAAATTCGATACATTTTTACAGATTACTACTTTTTTGGTAATGGGAAATAAATATTTTTAGCGAACGAATTTTTAGAATAGAAAAAAAAAAAAAATTTACTTTTGGCGAAATAAAATATATTTACGAGACATATTCACCACATTTTTATAGGTTAATTTGTGTAGCAAATTGGAAAATATATTGCAATGGAACTACTGACAGATGCAGAAACACGAAAAAGCTATTGCCCCGTAATGTACTATGGGAATTCGTCTTTCCATCGATTTCCACAAATTACAAACTATACAACAGAAAAATCCGAAACACAAAACCACAAAACAAAACACAAGATTGGCGGTTCTCGATGTATTCAATTTTGCTATTGCGTACTTTAATATATGACTCTGTTAATTAAAACTCACAAAGTCGATCTATAAAAAGATCGATCGTCTATTTTAATTTTTCGAATTTTTTCGATATAAAAAAAATCGATCTATAAAATAAAAAAATTGAGTATTAGAAAAGAAAATGTCGATCCGATGATCTCAAATTGTCGAAAATGAAAAAAATTTTACTTCCATTACCGCGTTACCCGCCCGGCGTTGCTATAGGTGACCGTATGGATTCTGGTTATGCTAACGTTCCCGCTGATATAACACTCATACAACGTAATACACCGTATCGGTGCCGCTCAGCGTGCAAATACTCTGGTATTCATGAACCCCCACGGGGTATGTATATACGGACGGTGTCTCGGTTCTCCCGCGACTACGCAAGAGTTGGCTTTGCCCACTCTGTACCCTTCGTGCCGAGACACCGACTGGTCCTTCGCTAGTTCAGCGTATGGCAAGTCTTCACTTTTTATTAAGGAGACTCTCTCACACACGGGAACGGTGGCAGTTTACTTTTTTTCCATTCTTTATCGCGGTATTTCAGCTCTCAAAATTTGAGACTTCATTTATCGTCTTTGAAAAAAACAAAAAAATTACTTTAACAACTTAATCTTTCGTAGACTTAAATTTTATTTTATCCCGACTGATAAAAAATAAAATCATTTGAGGGTTTGAATTTTTATAATTTTTCATACTTTTTAATAAATAAAAAAAAAAAAAAATTGTTTAAGCACAAAAATTTACATTTTCTTCCTTCAGTTTCCATTAATTTATGACATTTTTTTTTTTTTTTTTCATTTTTATAGAATTAATTTATTAGCTCTTTCGATTTTACATTGGCGCGCATACGCAATAAAAATCCGTGGTAAAATTTTTAAGAAATAAGCGAAATAAAATTTAGCGAAATTTTTACGCATGTAATTCATAAATGAAAAAAGTTTTTTGAGTAGTTAAATCGCAGTAGCGGAGAAATTGCTTGGCTTGCGAGGTCGATGAGTAGTAATTAGGTAAATGAACAATTTCCAGTAAATTACGCGGGCGGATATGGAATGGGGTTTGCCGTATCGCGGCGAGAGGGTTGCAGTTTACGTGAGCTTTGGCCCGAGAAAGGCGATAATGCGAGAAGCGAGATAAATGGAAAAATAAAAAGAGAAGAAAAAACATGAAAAAGAAGCGAATGCACGAGTCTCATATGCAGTATGTGTTGTGTATATAAAGAGCTCGAGAGAGGAAGCAGAAGGGTATGCGGCCGTCCGTATCTGAAGCTTAAAATATATAGCATATACGGACGTATCTAATACTACAAGTCTATGTATAGATTAACTTCTCCCGTGAATTTAACTCTCAAAAAGTGAATTGATGATCCGGCAAATAAGATTGTTTTTTGGACAAATTTTCGTAAATTTTTGTAGACGAATCTTTGTAGACAAATTTTTATTGCCACATTTATTGGTAAGCTGATTCTCGGAAAAAAATGATCGTAAATTGATTTATATAAAAATTTATTTTTATATATATTTTTTTTATTTATTTATTATTATTTATTTTTTTAATCTAATTTTGAAATTTTTTTTTCAATTTTTAGAAAATTTACGTCGTTCTGTATTTATCAAATATTCTTTTACATGACTATTCACTGTAGTCTCCGACAAAATACCATCAAAGTTTAGCTATTTATCGAACCGCTAACGTGTCAGAAAATTGCAGTATAAGCAATGCGCTTCAAACGTTGTCCCGTTCTCTTTTATTTCGCGTACTTGTGCCGGTGAGGATAATAGTCGACGAAAAAGTATTAGTAGACAGTACGAAAACCGTCGGTATAGTATATATCCTATGTAGTATGCATATATATATATATATATTTATGTACACGAGAGTAGAAATGTACCGGCAGTAGCAGCAGCCAGCCAGCCAACGAGAAACGAGTCTCGGTCGTTGGACCGAGCGGTAACGCAGTGACGCAATCAAACGTCAATCCCAGACGAGTAATTTTCAAGTAATTTGTTTCCCCGCTGCGAAAAATATCATCTCTATATACTCTCGCTTCATATTTCGTTCTCAACGAGGTTCCGCAACCGTCTACACGTTCTTCTTCTTCGTTTTTGTTTTTCTCACATTTTTTTCACGTTTACCGTAACCAGGAACTGCGACATCTGTATATTTCCGTCGAACTCACTTATTTCACGCAAATTTGTCTTTAACAAAATAATGTCGTCAACCCGTCATTTTTTTATCGTAAAAATGTTTTATTATTATTATTATTTTTTTTTTTTTTTTTTTCACGTGATTTTAATTTATGAATGTTTTATAAAGCCATTCGAGGATTTTTTAGCTGCCCGCATGAGAACCCCTGTGACGCGAGATCGAGAGCACTTAGCCGGGCCATAACTCCAGCACGCGTTTCCCTCCGTTTCCGCCCTCCCGCCCTCGTAAATACGGCAGACGACGACGACGACGAACGAGAACGAGAACGAGAACGAAAGAATGATGAGTAGGATGAGGAAGTTGAAGGCGAATCGAGGACCCAAGGACTTCGCAACGCGTTTTGCACCCCGTCTTCCCTTTAACCCGCGTCACGGACGAAACAGACGCCACGCTACCCCCTTGGATTTCGAAGAGAAAAAAAAAAAAAATGCGAACCACTTTAAAACAAATATATCGCCCGGTAAATCCAGCAGGATGTCGCGCAGTGGGATGTAAGAGGTCGGATGAATCCTCGCAAGGGATCAGTACATGGGAACTACAGAGGGGAGCAAATCGTTCCTGCTTTGCTTTACATATCTTTCTTTTGCTTTTTTCATTTCATTTATTTCCACAGAAGTCAAGAATTTCTTCGTTATTTACAATTGCGATTGTTTTTTTTTTTTTTTTCGATTTTACACACAAAATCCAAATAAACAAATAAATAAAAAATCATAGAATTAAATACTACAAAATTAAATTAATAAAATGATTTTCAATAAAAATATGAATTTTATGCTCCCGTCAAGAAGTGCAAAATTATAAAAAACAGCAAAATTTTTTTAATTCCCGTTAAAAAAAAAAACCATTGATAAGATATTTTGCACCCCAATCAAAAAGGCACGTAAAAAAATTAAAATTATTCTCACTTACAAAATGGCATTTTAAAGCAATAAGAAGTTATTTTTTTTTTTTTTCCCATTTTATTTATTTTCATAAGTTATTTTCACAAGAGTCATCCCCTTCGCATCTTCAAGAATTTTCAGCGTCGAAGTGTGCTTCTTCGCTCTTCCAGGCCGTAGGCAAATCGTAGACTCCAGCGTCAGGAGTTAAACTCGCTAGCAAAGTCCTTCCGAGTTTGCAAATGGCTGCGACGGTTACTTCTTCGAAGGTTTCTCCAGCCTCTTGGCTAAGGATCGGAGGGGTTGGGGGTTGGGGGTTGGAATGGTTGGGGGGGGGGGGCGGCGAGGTGGAGTAGAGGAGACATACGGATATAACCGAATGGAACAGAAAGCGAGATAGTTCGAGCACAAGTCCAAAGTGAGTCGGAGTAGGAGAGTCTCGGAGTGAAACTCGGCAACATTATCGTGTTTTAATTTAACTTGGTAGCTGCACTTTAATTAGACTTTGGCTGAATGAGAGACGTCGAGTTCTGAGGCAAAGCTCGAGAGGTGGGGGGCCGGGGGGGTGGATGAGTGGGGGGTTGGGGGGGGGGGGGAGGGATAGTAAAGGACTACCGTGTTTCTTCTCTTTTCTCGTCTTTACTTCATACTCAACCCTGGTATTTCCATTTTCTCACTCCAATTTTACCCTTACATTTTACGCTCGTTCTCGCGAAAGGAGTATATATAAGATTCGTTGGAGAGGCCAAGTCCGTTGCTCTCTGCGAAGCGAAATAATTGGCCGCTACCTACAATAGGGTACCCATGGCGCTTTCTCCGCGTTTCTTCGTTTCTTCCTTCTTCTTTGCTTCTCTTCTTCGCTTCCTTCTCGTTTCGCGTCCTCTTCAAGCTTCTCATCGCCTCCACCTTGCCCCTCATATTCCGCCACTCGCCCCACTACACGTTTTCCCGTTTCACTCGGAACTCCGACGGTTGCTCGGAGTTTTCTCTTTCTCTGCCTCGTCGCGCTTTATCTCAAACCGCCTCCTCAATACATTTTACTCCGAAGCACTCCGAAGTGACTCCGAAGACACGCCGCGTCCCCCCCCCCCTCCCCAGCTTCTTCGATGCCCGCGTTGCCGCGCCTCTTCTGTTTGAAGAAGATTCGGGAGATAGCCGTGGAAACAAGTGCCGAGATGGTGGAATGGATCCAAACAGAGAGATGGAGAGAAACAGTTACGCGGCAAAATTGGGGAAGGAGGACGGGTGAGGGGGGTGGAGCGAAAGAAGACCTTCCGATGTATGGAATGGATTGAAACCGAGAGATCGAGAGAAACAGTTTCGCGGGAAGGTTGGAAGGTTGGGGATTGTGGGGTGGGGCGATAGGGGGGGGCGGGGGCGGGGGGCGAAAGGAGAAGAGAATCTTCCGATGTATTGCTCTCGCATCCCCGAGTGTTCCGCGTTGTTTGAGATAATGACATTGGCTCTGCCCGTAGCGAAGTGAAGATTCGTAAGTCGCTTTTCAATGGCCTGAACTACTTCAAAGTTCTGCCATTAGATAGTTTGCATTAATATTTGGATAAAACGTTGCAGAAAAGTAGAGCTAAGGGGTGAAAGTATCGATTGCAACTTTTATAAAGAATTCAAATGAGCCATTAGCGATAATAATTAATACAAACTTTACAATATTTTTTGTAACTACACTTTTTTTTTAACCCTTTCTTATTTGTTTTTCAATAAAACATAACCAAAGTGACCAATTTCTTTTTTTTTTTACTTCAAGAAAAGCAAGTATCGCGCTTTGGTTCGCGCGTTTATCGAGGAAAATGCAAGAGTACGAGGGTTGATAATCGAAGGAAAGGGGTTGCGTCGACTGCGTATGGTCGGAGAGAGAGAGAAGGGGATGAGGGTGGTGTATAGACTATTGTGGTCGGGAGATAGAGATGGCTATCGGAACGGTCTGTTGGCGCTCGCGCACGCGGTAATTGCCAGGAACTGCGGGGGAAATTAAAGCTGCCCCCGGTCTTCCGGCATCCCTACCATTGTCATCGTGCAGGCGCGCGTACACCAGAAGCAGCTAACAGTAACGGGTCCCGTGGCAGTCGACGAGGATTCTCTATTTATCGGACAGCCAATCCCTCCCCCTCCTCCCCCTCCTCCCCCTCCTCCCCCTCCCACCGCGTTGTTCGACTATTCTGGCCCCTTGCGAAGGCCAACTTGTATTCGGTGTCACTGTGTCACCAGAATAGATATTCACGTGTCAAGACATTCATTTTCCACACGTTTTTTTTTTTTATTTACGTTTTTGCCATTTACTGTTTTTACGATTAAATTTGGAGCGAATCAATCGGAACGTTTAAATTCAATAGGATATTAAGTTTTTCCAAAAATATCCGTCAACTCGAGAATTTTTTTAAAATATTTTTTCACAAATTAATTATTACTACCCAACGATTGGTATTTTTTTCGGTGATATTTAGAATTAAATTGGACCACAAAAGAAATCTATGCAAATTAGATTTGCACGTCGCGTCCTCATTTTGGTTGTAACATCCAAAGCTCCCGCCATGAGAAGCCCGAAGATAATTAAGTTACTTAATCATAGAAGAGTAAACAACGCTATTTCCAGTTTTACGCAATGACTTAACTATGTCATTAAAAATTGAACTTGGAATTAAATTTATCTACTTGGATTAATTAAAAGATTCAAATTTCTGCAATTTTCCAACAAATAAGGATCATTTGCAGAATGGTATGCAGGAAAGTCTCGAAACGATGTGTCTATCCTCCGCGTGTCTGCGTTGATTAACAAACAATTGATTCGGCATCATTTAACATAATGACGAAAAACAATGCTCCCCTTTTCCGAAGAGCGAATGATCGTGGTAATTATTCTTCGATCAAGTCGCAGGTCGTCGAGCAGGTCGTTCAGGTCGTTCAGGTCGTCAGGGGGTAGTAGTTCATCCTATGGAAAACTTTCCCTAAGGGCGAAGCCAGCGAAAAAGCAACCCTAGTACCCAGTCCCGCATTAGGGGTGGATTAATAAAATTGCACGGCTCATAAGTTCGGCTTTGCCGGATCTTCCAGTCATCAGCAACTGCAACCACTACACAAAAACTATAAACAGACTAAGACAAGCTTCCTCGTTGGTGACTCGACGATAGTATCCCTTCGATTCAAAACTTCTCGGTCATGAATTTCTTTCGGTTTTGAAATATGTATATGAACTCTTCGCGAATATATCTTTTGGAGATGAAGTTTGTTTCTGATAGCGCGAACGAGTAGACCCAGAGAGGATAAAGGGACCCCCAAGAGAAGTTTGCTTGGATTTAGACGCCAACACTGGGAAGGGTTAAGGACGCGTATCATACCGGTTGATTAATGTACTTCAGCGTTCACCGGTCCAAAGCTATACTCTTCTACATCGACTGACAAGAAACAGAAGGGCATGTCTCAAAGAATTTTACGTCTAAAACGATGATGAATATGCCCTTCTGTTTCTTAGCCGTTGATGTAGCGACGAAATATAGGATATGGCTTGTATTTTACCCTTCAGCTTCATCCCCTTCGCCCTGTGCTTCGGGGGATTGCTCGGACACGCGTATCATTTGTTATGCGGCCCACCGCACCGTCACCACCCTCTCTCAAAAGCCCACACAGAGAGCGAATGAGAGAGGCCCTGTCGACGTCAACATCCCTAACGATCATGAATACCGTCGAGAGATAGAGAGAGGAGAAAACCCCACCGCGCGCGATGTGCGTTTCGAATTTTGCAGAAGTGCCGAACCACAGACACGCACTTCAGGATGCCTCCTCCTGTAAATGCATACATGCATATATTTAAATACAAAATTTTGAGTACCATTTTGTGACGGGAGTGATAGCTTTACAGGGAACCCTTGATGTTTAACGGTGGCAAACTATTGTTTTAGGTTTTGATGGCCGTTTTGGTATTCATTTGTGGACGGGATTATTCAGGATTGAAAGAGATGGGGCATGTTGAAGTGGGGAAGAATTGATCTGAATTGTGAAATGGTAAAATGATAGACTGAGAAGATTGGAGGTATTGAATGCCGTTTTTGATCATCGATTCCCGAAGGAATCAATCATCTTTAGCGGTACTTAATTAATGTTGTAGATTTTTATATTCATTTAAATACTTATCCGCGCATAGAAAGTTATTCAAAATTCATGAAGATCAGGACATCAAAATTCAGAATTGATGTCTGTCGTGGAAGAGCCAAACCGGAGATGCAGATAATCGGACGTGTCCTTCATGGTTGTTGATCTCCGATTTTGAAATGACTCCATAATCTTTAGCGGTGATTAACTATATTTTCTGATTTTTATGGTGCTTTTGGTATTTATTGATGGATAGAAGCTATTCAGGACTAAAAAACATGGGATGTTGAAGTGGTGAAGAATCTTATCGGAGTTGTTGAATAGTTAAATGGTATCGGACGATCGAAAGTTGTTAATGCGGGTTTTTATGTCTGATCTTAAAATTAAATTTAAATGAACAACCCTTTCTTATCCCTGTATTTACCACCGCTGATCATGAATTTGTCAATTATTTGCACATTTGCTTCAATATTGAATGCCTAAAAATGTACAAGAACAAATCTTCGAAATCTTATCTAAAAATATCCCGACATTGATTCAAAATCCAAATGGACTAAATATTTATTAAGACTTATAATAAATAATTCAGTACGGATGAAACAATCGTTAAACCGCCCTGTAGAGTGGCCGAGTACGTGGCATGCGTCGCTATACATCTTGCACCGCTATGCTCGGTGTACATAGCTTCGTGTATCGGAATACGAGCAATGAGGAGAGCATATACCAGCAGCTAGCATACCATTCGAGGGTCCCGTTTGCTGTACGTACATAGTATCCTGTATATACACAAGTTCACATAGTACGTGGCATACATAGGTATGTATGTACCGCAGTAGCGGATCCCAGCCGGGCTGCCTGGTCTGGTTGCGGATAATTCAGGCAATCAGCGTAATGTTGCGGCGCTGAGGACCCTCCAGTTGCCGTACTATACCTACTGTACATACTGCACGGTACTATGCTATAGCTTACGAGTTATACTGGGTAGCAGGTACGCAAGCTAGCAAGCAACCAAGAGGTATGTACTCTGTGTGTTATACACCGTGCAACTTCCTACGAATCCTGCGGGTTAACAGAATGTCTAGGCGTGTATGCACGCCCCGAAACGTTCTATACTGCATTTTCACTTCCCAAAGTGTATGCTCTCTCCACAAGTGTATAGGAACGCTTTACTTGATGAGTTTATAGTCGTTAAACATTGATAATTAATTGTTGAACTTTTGTTTGTTACCGGTTGTAGAAATGTCGGAAAATTTATAGCCGAATCTTGATGTGATTGATGTTGGAAGTTGTACCGGAGATGGGACTGTACAATGATGACGTTTTTCGGATTATTGTTGCTTGTTAAATACTGTACGTTAATCTTGTGGAACGAAGTTAGAGTGTAAAAACGATTGACCAGTAAGGTTAAGTTCTCAAGTTTTTCATTTCTATAACATTTACTAAATCAATAAGGCACCACAACAGACATGTTGTTTGGATTATGGCATTTGGATTTCACCATACATCAACGAAAATAGTACATTACGATACAAGTGCGATGAAATTTTTTCTGACGAGTGTGAGTTTGCAGCACGAGCCGAAGGAGAGTGTTGCAATCACACGAGTTGAGAAAAAGTTTCTCGCACGAGTATCGTACAAAATTTTATTTCACGAGTGCGAGAAATGTGTTTTCTCACACGCGCAGCGAAGCAAAGCGTGCGAGAAAGCGGCTTTCTCGCACGCCGTGAAATAAAATATTTTTTTTGGGCAAAATGGCGTGTAGTTCAAGAGAAACATGTTGCTTACATCCTGCGGTTTCGTTTCTACTACAATTGATTTAAAAAAATATTAATTTTTGGTAAAGTAACACAATGACAAAGACGTTCGATCTGCAAGACTCATATATCGTGTTAACGACGGGAAAAAACATGCGTGTGATTCCAGGATTATCGAATCCTGAATTATCGAATATCAGAATGAATAGTTGAAGATCCTTTACAGCGTTTTATCTTTGGAAAAAGGTAGAATGACATTCCCCCCGAGCTAACCAAGAATCGCCAACCTTCTTCCTCTTCCCCCGTATTATTCCACATTGCTAATATGAGGGACGAAAAAAATCGAGAAAAACAACTGCTCGTAGCCGATAGCTTTGTGTCGATCGATGGTTTGGGGGAATGGAGAGAGGTGCCCGCGGATGGTACGAGAACACTTGGGAAACGACGATCGTGATCTTTTCGGAAACCCATAGTGTCCTATCTACCCTAAGCAAGAAACCAAAGGGAAGATTCTCGTTTTTTTTTTTTTTTTTTCTTCTTCCTTTTCTCGCTGTGGCTGCCGAAAAGATCCCGCAGGAGTCGGAAAGTTCGCTCGATGACAAAATCCAAGGAGTCGAACGAGTCGCGGGGGGTGGTTGTCCCTTCTCGATGTCTTTCTCGACTATTGGTTCGCTTTCACTTTCGTTTTTTTTTTTACCGCAGAAAATAAAGCGGAAGACTCCAAAGGGGGAGGGATGCTGGCCAGGGCACGGGAGACGGGGTTTCTTTGAAAAGAGTCAAAATTACTTTCTGGATAAGCTGGATTAGACTCGCTCTCGTTGCCGCGTCCCAGATTAGACCCCGCGGTGACATTCGCGGCTCTCTCAACGTTTCGATTTACTACTGTACTACGTACGTACGATGTAGTGGGTTAATATCTTTAAAGCTCGGTCCCGTTTAATTTTGTTTTTTTTTTTCCATTGAATCAAATTCAATTATTTATCAATATTATAAATAAATTTAAAAAATGTAGTCCCTTCGCCGCCCCTCTTCCCCTCGATATAAGAGAAGCTGCACTCTCATAAACTATAAATAATAATATTATAAATATAATAATAATATATTATTATTTATTATCATTATTCCATTTCTTTTTGTCTAATGGCATTCTGCAAGAATCAACTTGGTACCGATTTTCTCGTCATTTTTTTTCTACTATCGTTACAGCTTTCCATGAATTCGGATACATTGAAACACCATCACCAATCGTGTAGTTCCAAAGACATTGGTAGGCTCGGCACACGCGATCGAACTTTAAGAGGGTTGCTTTTGTCGAGGCATTCGCTACCCTTTAAAGCGCCTTTTCTGTCCTTTCTCATCCCTCTTTTCTAGAGTTCTATATATATATGTATATATTTCTCACTCATTTTCCCTTTTCCTAACCCTCTGTTTTTCTCTCTCTCCGACTTGTACTTTAGCGCGGCCTTCGCGCATTTTCCTACCCCTTGCTGTTCATTCCCGCTGTCTTTCTCACAGCTCGCCGATTCTCTCTCATCCTCTCCTCTCGCCTCTTTTACCCCCTTCGCTGTAACCCGTCTCCTCACGCGTGTTCTCCTCGTCGCGGAGAGAAGCTCTCTTCCACCATTTCCAAAACTCCCTTCGCCAAATCTACCACCCTCTCGGTCCCCCGCTCCCATCCCACCCTCTCCCTCTTTCACTCTACTCGGCGAAAACCTCGGGGCGAATCCAAGGAGACCAGATTAGAACAGGGAAAAGGGGGGAGGAATGAAACCAACCCTCTCTTCAACTTACGTCCGCTTCAACTTCGTACCTCCGAACGAAGTTCGTTTTTTTTTTTTTTCCTTCGTCGACTTCTTTCTCTTTACTCGCTTGGGTTTTTCACGATATACTCTGTTGTCTTACACTTTTTTTTTTTTTTTTTTCGTTTTTTATGGGTTTTTCTTCAGTTGAGGTAACGAAAGACTTTCACGAAACTCGAAGTTGGTTCACAGACTTTTTAGTCACGAGAAAAGACCCACTTTTTTTCTTCTTTTTTTCTTTCAGTCGTTTTGCGGTTATTCTCTAACGCTGGCAGTTTCTATTCTCAAACTACACGCGTCAGTACTTACTGTCCAAGTTTACCGTAACTGTTTGAAACGTTAATGAAGGTTTAGAGGAAATTGAGAAAATTGTTGAAATTCTTTTCAATTTTTGTCCGATTGTCTGTTTATAATAAGCGGCTATCGAAAAAAACGATTATTATCATTTCCCACTACAGTCGAAATATGTAAAAAACAAAAAAGTGATCATTAAAATCTCTTTCAATCCCCGAAGTCTGCAACAATATTTCGCTTAATTGACAAAAGGCCAATATATTTAATTCGAATAATATTCATTCTCTTGGGGGTACTGCACTCTTTCCCTATCGCTCCCTTTGCGAATGCGGTAAAAAATAACCGAAAAATTTTCGAAACTCTTCTCATCCATTATTTATATCGTTTAACGAAATTTTTATAGCGACTCTCGCGTGAAACGAAACTCGTTTTTATAGTTTCTCTTGTCCCGCGCTGCGGACGTCGGGGGAATGATACATTTTCGGGTGTAGTGACATTTCCTCGTATAGTGTCGTCACTCCCCGCTGTTCACTGACGATTTCGCGGCTATAGAGAGTCGAACGCGCCCGCGATACGCAAGTTAGTTTGTACAGATTTTCAAATATACGCAGTTATAGGCTCCGGCATTTGTACTCTGGCGTAAAAGTGTGTTTTTTTTTTTTTTTTTTTTTTTTTTTTTTTTTTTCATTTCGAATGCCCGCGGAAGCGCGGACAGTCATCAGCTGTATAATTGTATCGTAAAATTGTATCAACGAATGCAATGCGCGTTTGTGGAGTACTTGGATTACGTACTTCGCAGCCTATCCAGTTTGTCTCTATAGAGGCGCGAGAATAGATCGCAAACCAATTCCCAAACGAACGAATTTACCGATTTCATCGAATTTCCTTCGTTAATCGTTTTCATCGATTGACGAGGCAACTGGTTTTGAAGGTTAGGCGCAACGATGCTTTTTTCGCTTTACTTTCCTATGTATATGCGGCTGAAGCTCTCGGCTCTTCAGCATGTAGACTGTTTTTTTTTTTTTTTTTTTTTTTTTTCTGAAAGATCGTTTAGTATTGTTTTTATACATTTAAATCCTTCACGTTGATTTTTTGAAAATTCTTTACGGCGCGAAACATCGAAAGACTCGTAGATTTCAATTTAAATTCTTGGATAATCTTCAAGGAGTCCACCATTTTTTTTTTTTTTAATTTTATTTGAAGTCTGAAAAAACATTCAGCATTATTTTTCAGACATTCCATAGACTGCGCTATTGGTTTTTTTTGCGAAAGTTCCGATAGGCGAGAGACTTCCCCGAACGTCTCGTCGACTTCCGGTTACAGCGAATGTGTCTGAGTTACAGTAGTGCGTTGGTTACCTATGTTGTTGCTGGTAACTGCGATACCGTTGGCATATTCCGACGTCGTCGTCTCGGCATGGCGCGTACGACATGGCACACGTCCGCCATTCTATTGTTTCACTATGGCCGACGACGCGCCAGGCGCGGGCGCGCGAGTTGCGTTATCAACCGGCGTAATCAGACATATGTACACAGAAAGGTGCGTGACGACTGTAGAGGAGTGTCGATAAACCGATGGACTGCGAAAAGTTATGTACATAATTTTGTTCTTAGAGAAAAAAAAAAAAAAAAAAGATTCCATGTCAAAAATGGCTGCTATCGAATGAATATATAATTCTTATCACCGTTATTCAAAACCATTGTCCATATCACCCGCCAATTGCCCTAAAGATATGAATCAACTTAATGCAATAGGCACGCAATTGCGTACGTTTCTCGATACATTTTTTTTTTATTCAACCGACAGCTCACGTTGCTATATACCATTGTTTATCATACAGATATGTGACAAACGTAATGTGTTAAAAAAAAAAAAAAAAAACGAAAGAAAAAGGGTGAAGAGAGCGAACGAGAAATAAGGTAGACGTGCGCGGGCGCGAGTAGCGAAGAGGAGTGAAGGGTGAAGGTTGTGGAAGTAGGAAAGGAGGTGGAGAGGAGTTGCCCTCCGATTGGTCCATTCCGAGACCCCCCCAACCTCCGGTACGCACGTAACGCGGCCAGATCGATACGCACTGCCCAAGCCTCGTCGTATCTCGCTTCTGTACCACGTTTTTCTCCATACTTTCTCCTTCATTCTCCTTCTTCTTTAACTCGCTATGTTTCACATTTCTATTATCCTTCTCGCACTTTCCTCGCACATGGTGTCTCTATCTCGCTGTCTTTCTTGTACTGTTTCCACTCTTCTTATTCTTCCTCTTCGTTGCTTTCATTTTCTTTTTCTTTCGTTTATTTTTTTTTTTTTTTTTTTTTTTTTTGTGAACGAATGTCACTGTAGGTTGCACTTATACTTGTGGAGAACCTCCTACGCTACTTTAACATTCATACTTTGCTTGCGATTGTACGAATTCTATACACGAACGATGTACATAACCTCTACCGATCTTCTGTTTCCGTTTGGTAGCTTTGCTTGAAGTTTTTTCTTTTTTTTTTTTTATTGGGCGATTTTCTTTTTTGTTTTATTTGGAAAAAGAAAAGTGATAATTAGATAATACGCGATATAACGACTGTTTCGGATATTCAAAGTTTTAGAATAATAACCTAATTGACCTCATCTAACGTTCTATGGGTCTGTGGAGTTAAACTTATCCTTGAAAAACTCTTGAAAGCCGTTGAACCTTTCACCGTCAATTGCATCGAACTCTCCCGTTCTGAACCGATCGTAAAATCGTCATTAGCTTCGGGACGTTTATTCATCTTTACACCCGCGTTTATCGTTCATTCGTCAAGGAAACAAGACACCCGCCTGGTATATCGAGATCTCTTTGAAAATCCGCAAGATTTTCTCACGGAGATCTCCGATGCTGCATAGTGAAAAATTGAAAAATCATAGAAGAAAAAAAAACGTATTAAAAACTGTTTTTCACGGCGCTCTTCGGCGTGAAAAACATCGTCCGTCCGAATAGATCAGTAGACAGGTATGAAAAGTAATCCAATTCGTCGAGGGAGCGCCACCTTAAATGTCCCTTAATCCTCGAAGAAAAGTAACGAGAATCGAATTAAAAAAAAAAATAAAAAAAAAATAAAAAATTATCCATGGAATAAAATTCAAATAAAGAAGATTTCTATCAACACAGAGCACCCGCTCTTCGAATACCAGCAAAGTGTCGGCATCGATTGTACCGATGAACAATGAAATTCGAACAATCGCTACGTTACCGCGATATATTGTACATTGCATTCGTCCATCAAATAGTTCTCCCATTCGTCTTTTATCACTTGGTCGACTTTTTGTTTCCGGGTTAATAGATACACTAAAGGGAAGGGAGAGGGGTACAATCTTCCCGCATTTCAAGAGCCGAATGTGTGATCTGTGTGTTCGCGGATTACTATTACTATACGAGGGATTATAGCATCGATTGTAATGTAAGTATAATAAGGCCGAAGCTAATATTGTATTATTATTGGCGGCGAACCGTAAGGGGGAGGGGAACGATAACGAGGATAAATTTATCGGAAAGACGCGTGTACGCTTCGCTGGTACGATTTTCTCGAGTCCTTAAAGCCTCGCAATACAATGGACGCGTTATTGGAGTCTTTTAGTACAGTTTGGAGTCAGTGACTTTTTGTCGTTGGGTTATCTTCGGACCTTTGCACAAGTGGGGAGGAAATATTGACAATTATCCCGCATTATCTTCGTCAGTGGAAGATAATGGATTTTTCAATGGTTTCGGGAGAAAAAATTAATTAAATTTTTTCGTATAAAAAAGGTGAAAGAAGCGATGAAATTTTGCAAATCGATCGGTATTTTCAACAGTAAATTCTTGAGTATCGTCAGCGAAGCTTACTTTCGCCTCGTGACTTATTTGTTTTCTTGTCACGTGTGCGAACCTTGCCGCTTTAACTTAGTCGAAATCTCTCCAATGGGCCCATTCGAGTGGCCCATTGTCTTGGGTATCGAGAACGCAGAGTCTCGCTTCTTCGTTGACGCTCCCGGTTATACTTACCGTTCTTTTTTTTTTGTTTTTTTTTTACATCAACGAACTGAAATGCCGTGGGTGTGGGGCAATGCTTCTTCTACGCTTCCGCCGCGCGTCGGATTGCCGTTAACATTATTAGCCGGGGATCGTTACGTAAACGATCCGTGAATACGAGATAGAGCCGAGGTAATGGATAGTGCGATAATTAATCGAGACCGGAGGCCATCCCGCCGCAGGGCGAGAATATTAGGGGGGCAACGGTATAGGCCATCGGTGTCTCTCGATGCGTGAGAAAATCTACCGTCGCTATTTCTTCCGCTCTTGCAATCATTTATTTTATTTAATTAGCGAAATTATTTATAAATTAATTATTCACGTCTTTCAAACTTTTACTATCACCTGAAATTCATTTTTTTATAGCGATTTATACAAGAAAAAAATAAACTAAATGTTAATAATCAAATAATAATAATAATATTGAATGAAATAAAAATGTTAATAAATTAATGATTTTTAGCGTTAATTTTACCTGTAATTATTGAGGAAATAAGTCAAATTAATACAAAGGCGAAGAAAAAGAAAATAGGGGAGATTTAGCCCTTCGAAACGACGCGTGTAACTGGATAATCCGACGCGGTTTGTCGCTCGCCGAGTTTTTCACCAACACCCTCAGTCATCACATGTGTTTTTTTTTTTTTTTTTTTCCTTTTTTCACTCTCACTTTCTCACCTTCGAGCAAACCAACCCTTGTGACTCGAGAAACCAGGGAACAAGAGCCCTTGCAGGCGATGATTTATTCTCCACATAGTTTGTACGTAAAAATCTCTCTCCCGAGGGGAAAACTTTCGTGCATATTTCGCGCGAGATAATACGACCGTAATCTTTGTGTATATTTGACATGAAGGAAAAATACACAGATTTACATAGGAATTTTCAAAAATTCTTAATTTTTTTAATAAATTTTTTTTTTTTTTCCGATTTAAATAAAAACAATATTGGCATTGATGAAATTTCCAAATTTTCGTTACTATTTATTTTTTACGGGTTGAAGTTTTTGAAATAATTCTTAAAGTATCTCATTTTTTTTTTTTTTTTATCTATCATCATCGTCCATCAACGATTGACGAGAATCACCCCGTTACGTGCGTTCCGATAACCTACGGAGGTCGCGTTTTTTTAGGCCCCAAATTCACCTTGCGGGATCAAGCAGCATAGGCAGCATCAACGCAACTCATGGAATCCACTGGAAATTCGGTACCGGGAACCGAATTTCAATTTGATTGAAATTTGCTGAGGCACCCGACGTTCAATCCTCTCTCAGTCGTCTATATAGGTACCATTCCCTCGGCACTACATATACATATACATATATACATACATCTATGTATATATACAAATATATATCTCATCCGTTTCCAACATTTTACCCGTGCGGCAACATCGATTTCGTCGGTTCTGGCGGTTCGTGAACCGCAAAGCACGCGTACTCGTCTCTCATCCCGGTCCTCTCTATCTCATCGTTCGTTCATCGTCATTTTTTTTTAAACTCGAAACACAGTAACGTCGAATATTCGCTTCCAACTGCTGCTGTACAGAGCTTTTATGTATTCTACTAAACAAAAAAACATTTTTTTTTAATTCAAATTTTTCGAAAAAAAAAAAAGAGCAGTAAAAAAAATGCACAATTTCATCTCTACCATAGACGACTCTACTGATTAATACTCTATCACATTGCAAGCTTACAACACAAAAATTTTACCGGAGGGAAAGTCGTTGATAATTCTACAAAAACATCATGTATAACAATTCATGTAACAACTTTATCTTAATACAGCGTCCGAGAGATCGTTATCACCGTATTATCATTTTTACTCTCAACTCTTTCCGCGATTTTACAGAAGAGAATAAAAGGTCAATTTAGTCGAAAATGAATGGAATTTTTTTTTTTTTTTTTCGGAAACAATAAAACTTTGTTCCATTTTTTTTTTTTACCCGAGAGTTCGACTAAAATATACACGAAACACTGTCTGTAGAAAAACTCTATCCATCCCTTTGCGTCCCTCTTTGCCGCGTTTCTATCCGCTCCGCACAAAATCCCGTGTAAACGAGTTCGCGCGAGCAAAAACGCACTGTGCACATCGAACTGCGGAAAATCCCGCACGAGAGAGCAAAGGGGTTTGCGTCGATGTTACAACTCTCTCTCTGGTTGTGCCTTTCATCCCCGTTGGCTCTCTCCTCGTACGCGAACGAGCCGCGAGGGTGGCTTCTGCCAGCAGCAGCAACGGTAGCAGGAACATCAGTAGCTTTTCCCGAGCGGACAGACAGACAAACGAACCGCGGAGAATCGAATGACAAGCGAATTATTGCGCGACTGTGTTCCTTCTCTACCATACATGCGTTACCATTACGAATACAGCTCTTCTCTACCGAATGTACAACGCCCATTGCCACAGAATCCAAACGTTTATTATTCATACGACGAATTAACGAGACCGCGGGACCCAAAACCCTACGCTCTCCTCTCTGCTCATCACCCCCTCCATTCTATCGTCGAGAGCTGCATGACTCGCCACACCGTAACCAATGTTTCGAGTGGGCAAATTTAATGAATTTCGGTCGGATTGAGTCCTCGAATTCAAATTATTAGTTTCGATATATATTGCTGTGACATTTGTTTGAAGAAATTAAATAGATAGATCGATAGAAATAAAAAAAAAAAAAAAACTTCTAACACAATCTTTGTGATCGAAAATTCATTTCGGAAAATAATAATAATAATTATTATTTATTTCTATTATTTAAAATTATATTTATATTTATTTATAACTAATTAATTACAGTTTCTTGAACAGCGGGTAAAAATACAAAAATTAATCTTCGATCCAATATATTTTTTTTTAATTGTCAATACGTTGATTTTTCATTGCGCTTTTTTTTTTTTATAAATCTTTGATTCGTTTAAGATTATTAATTTAATAGCCGATAATGGAAAAAAAACGTACGTCAATTAATTGTGAATTAATTGAAGTACGAAAGCAAACTCTCCTTCGACCGCCTGAAATTCTGGACGGAAAAATTGAGAAGGAAGTTCCGGTTTGTTTGGCAGTTTGAATGGCCGACCCGGCTGGATAAGGCACTAATATCAGTCGATTAGCATTTTTTGCATTAAGAAAATCTCCCGAGGTCGAGGTCTGAATTCGAACCGAAGCCATTGCCATCCCCTTTGCGGCTCCATCGTGCGACCAACCGAGAAGACCAACCGTCCTGTAACTCCCTCTCCCCCGTCCCTCTCCTCCAGCGGTATGACGCTTGAGAAAAACCCATTTAAAAGTTTGATTAAGAAAGCGGCCTCTCCCATTATTCTCATGCTAATTATGCGGTTCTTGTCGAGTCTCGACTAAAAAAATTACGTCAAGATCGCGTCGGCGACGGGTAAATCCGAGAAAGAAAAAATTTCTCACAACGCGATCTCGTAACCAATCTTCGCACTACCAACATTTTTCTATTATACTTCGCTCCTTCCCGTCTGTAAAGCAGCGCAGTACATTTTTCTCGTTATCGTCATTTCTCACATTCGAAGGCTCCGTGTAACTCGTTCCTTTTTTTTTTTTTTTTGTCGAATTTGATCGGATGGAAGGTATGGAAAAATACAACAAAAAATAAGACTAAAGACCCCTTAAGACTCCTTATGACTCTTTAAGACTTTTTAAATCTTAATAAGACTTTCAGAATCATTCTTAACACATATTTTTGTGTGAAAAAAAAATTCACGCAGAGTTTCGATATAATTTCCGTTTCGTTCCGATCGGGCATCGCAGCTTCCGATATCTCGATGATATGGAAGCGCGCCGGTCCACCCCCTGTGCACACAGTCTGTCAGATCCTCTGTCAGAGGATGTTGCGCGGCGGCGGGGGGGTTGGATAAACTTTTTCATCCTCCTTCAACCACCATCGACAAGTAAACAGCCACCCCGCCGCCGCCCCCCCAGCGAGTCAGCGAGAAATTATATGCACCACTTCGCAACTGAGATCCACATTTCCTGTTCCATGCTCTCGGGCACCGGAGAGCGTGTTCCGGAAACTGCTCTCTCGCCCTCGAAGATTTTTTTTTTTTTTAAGACTCTCTCTTCGAGAGCTACGACACGGGATAGTCGTAACCTTTTCCAACGTTTTCGGATGTCCCGAGCACTTGCCGGAAGTGTACCGGGAGAGCTGAAGAATCGTTTCGCCAAACCTTAATGGTCCAGGAACAACGTTTTAATGTTTTTTTTCTCGAATATATTAAACCATTGGCAGTTTTACGAACATCGAATCTTTTTTTTTTAATATTGTCACTTGTACGCGTTAACCGGAAGTCGACTCCTTTCGTTTCTTGCGACACACACCCCCATCGACGCATCGAAGCACATACCGAGATATGTACAATATTTCGAATTTTTCATTGCAAAATATAAAAATAAACGAATGAAAAAAAAAAAATATATATATATATATAGGGTAGAAGTACCGTTTTTGGCCACTTTAGGTCCGATTGTGGCCATCGTATTCGAAGCAATAAAACAAAATATAATCGAATTTAAAAAAAAAACTTCGAGTAGATCATTTGGTGAATTTATATGAGAATTTTCGAAAAATCAATATGCGGTTTTGAAAAAAAAAATTATTCGAAAAGTATAATAATAAAAATGGCCATAAATGGTACAGTGGCCAATAACGGTACGTCTACCCTATATATTGATATTATTATACTTACAGTTTTATTATTATTTATTTATTTTAACGGAACATCGCAAATCTGTTATTTTACCATATATTTTATTTCGATAATCTTCTCCGCTGACAAAATATTCACGACCTCGCGAGTGACGGACAAAAATAGGCTAATGACTGAGTCACAATAGACGTCTTACAGATTACGACGTGCAGAATTGCGAACATTGTTTATCCGAAAGTCCCTGAGGATATTGCGTACTTCGAACGCAATCCGCGTATTGCAAGACGTGTCCAGTGGCCATATTGCGTCTGTTTAGCGTACATATATGGATATAGATTATACCCACAGGCCACCGGATATAGAAAGATATATATATTTATATACTATATATACTGTGTATATACATATAATATGAAGAAAATAATAATATTTCCGTCACGACGTACGTACACGCTGCAGGCGTCGTCAGACTTGGCTGACACATTGATACCAACATACGTTTACATTTCTACCATCCAACTTACATGTATATACATATATATGTATCTATATACATTTTCGTTGAGCTGCGCTCGTCCTCATCGTAGTCTACGACGACGACGACGATGTGGTCGCAGCACGGAATACCATTAGCCGGATAATGGGACGGCAATTAACGGTGTGGCGTGCATAAATCTTCGCGTGAAAGGAACAGGATGCCCCGTATTTAAATAAATAAGTGGCGTGCATTGTCCTCCCCCGCCTCGGCGAACGTGAAGAAGCCAGGAGCTCTCTTCCTCGGACAGGCGTCATCGTCGTCGACGGTGGTGGTGCTCCCGAGGTGTCGCCAGTCAGAGAGTAGCCTACTTGTTTTTTTTTTTTTTTTTCTTTTTTTTTTTTTTCTTCATTTTATATTCTGGCTGCCATCGAGCGTAGTCGAGATGAAAAAAAAAAAATGCTAATCAGCTACGAGACACAGTGAAGGGAGTCACCGTATCGTATCGCGTATATGCGCTTCATGAGAAATCGAGGATGCGGACAGACGGACGGACGGAGTAGACGTCTATTGACGATTATTTAGGCAGAACACGCTGACATATATTTTTTTTAAATGAAAAATTCCGAAAGAAAAAAGAAAGAAGAAGGTCTTTTAACGGGGACAAAATTCTCGACAGAGAGAAAAATAGACACGGGGAAGGAAAGACACGGTAACGTAAGAAAAGTTTCGAGATATGTATAGATTTTCGAAAAGCCGAAACGCGCGCCATTGAGAAATACGATTTTTTTAAAATAAATAAATGTATTTAAAAAAGAGAATGAATATTTTTTATTTTTATTTTTGGATTGCGAGAGGGTTGAATTTATTATTTTATCATTATTGTTATAAGATTTAGTGATTTTTTTCGTATTCAGACGTCTATCATCAGTAAGAAAAAAAAAAAAACATAAAACGATGTATTAAAATTTTTATATTTGAATCTATGGCTTTTTATCAAACTATTCGTGAACTGAAATAAAAATATCATATATTTCAATAAAAAAAAAAAAAAAATGTAAAAATTCGAAATATTTTTTTCGCTCCGAAACATTATTTTTTCGGCTCCCTATGATTCTTGACTCATCTCCGTTCGTCCGTAGATCTCTTCTCCTGTGAGCATATCGAGACTCTATAACCACAGTGGCGCGTTGTGAGTGACGCGTGACTGCACACAGAACACATCGAGACCGAGCGTCCGCGAGCCCTGTAACATCGTTGCACATATCGTTCGACCCTCCGGACGAGAGAGCAGTCGGGGTTAGGCGAGAGGGAGGGTTGTGCGTTGGTCTTGCGTCGAAACTCCCGCGCGCGCGCCCGCGGGGTCGATGCGTGTGCAATCTATCGAAAGATATTCATGGGTCTCTGATGCTGCTTCTGCCTGCTGGACCCCGCCATTGGCGCCCCCCTATCCCTTCCCGTGCCTTTCCTCGAAACCAAACTCGTCCGTTTCACTCTCTCATCGTTCGTCGGCCCCCATCAAACATAACCGTCGCGTCACGAATGTCTTATTGATTGCAACCTCGCAACGGGGGATGATGAAACATGCTGGCCTATCGTCACCCCCCAAAAATCATCCCTCTTTCCCCTGATCAGTGCTCAGACCTCTCGCACTCTGCAAAGTCCGAAAGTTCAAGGGCGGAAGTGTTTCCGACGAATCTTCGCCATCTTCAGCCGGAGTTTAAGACAAGAAATTTAAGAAATTCGAGATCGCGACAAGAATATAAAAATTTTTACTTTTGAAAAAAAAAAATTCAATTGATTTTTTTTTTTTCGATCATTGATATTCAATTTTTTTTTTTAACTATAAATAAAGATATAAATAAATCGTTACCATTTGTCTTTTGTGAATACAATTTTTTTTTTTCCGCATCTCAAACGACCGTTATCGCCAATGGACGCTGAAGTGTCGAGTGCCCTTTGATGACGACAGGGTGACCCACCCTTTTCGCACTACGTTCTCCGAGTTCATTTTCACAGACTTCCATTTATCAGGATTTTCCAAATTTGACCGATGGACTTTCGGATTTTTCTGTATATCTTTCACTTTTTTTTGCTACTCTCGCAAGAAAGCGGATTTCCCTAAATCTGTCGTTAACCGTCAGCTATTTTATATTCTCTACATTCATTCTCCGATCTTCTCTCACTCAATGCCCGGAATGTGTTGACGTTATGTTTGGAAAAGTATTAAGTTAAGCTTTGCCTCTCGTTATGAAAAATCTCGTTCTCTATTCTCGACACTTCGGACATCATTATGGAGACTATTTTTTATTTTTTTTTTTTACCGAATAACTTTATTTTTTTGGTTTCGTTGACGCATCGTTTGGATGCAGGATTTGGGATTCAGCTTGACCTTTTGCTTTTTTTTACTCGAATGTATTCATAAATTTTAATGCGTATTTGTGTAATAGTCGCATCCCGTGAATAATTTTGTCATCAATAATTTTTCTCGTCATTTTTATCGTCAAGAACGACGACAAATCAATATTTCTCTTGAATTATTATTATAAAAAATGTAAACTACAAGTTTTCAGGTCAAACTAGATGTTTGCACTTCATACTCCGAATTTGCATTTCAAACAACAAATTTACAGTTAAGACCCGAGATTTTTCGTTCAAATAATAATATTACGGTGAAGTCTACAAATTCTCAGTTCAAACTATCCGTTTGCATTATCAAATACGATGCATTGTTTCTCAATATAAGCTGTGAAACACCATCCGGATAGTGCCAATCGGTGATCACGATAATGGGCGCAGTTTCCGGTAACTCTCCGGTTAGTCAATCGTCATTGTAACCGTTATAATCATCGTTAACATCGTTATAATCATCGTCACCCTCACGCTATCGATCGTAACAATAATCGTTGTCTACATCCCTATCCTCCTCGTCCTCAACTGTTACCGGTTATCTTTGTATCCGAGAACGCAACGATGCGCATGTTCCGCGTAGGGGAACATCACCAACGAGACGAGAATCTCGGCATGCGTGGCTTTTGACCCGATCGTCTCGCTTTCTCGTCTCCCGATCCAATATATCGACGACATGGACCGCAGCCGCGTTTGAATCGCGAGGGTATTGTTGTCGCTTTGTCACCTCACGGATGGCAACCTGAGAATAAGATAATTGCCCTCGAACTTCTAGTTGCTATCGCAAACTCGCATGAACCTTCGCAAACCACAACACGCGGCGTATACGATACACAAACACAAGACGTCAACTCTCCGTCCATCAAAGAGACACAAGACTTCGAAACAAAAAATTAATCTCTGACAAAATTTTCCTAAAAAAGTATTTTTTTTTTTTATTTTTTTTTCTCAAGCGATCACCACAAAAAACTACAAAAAAAAATTAAAAAAATACAAGAACACAAAAAAAAGCACCAAAAAAATATCTTGTGAACAGCTTCTCATTGTTTTCCAGTGCAAAAGTAAAAAAAAAAAATTCTTTTGGCATTGGAAAATAATCCCGCAGAATTGCTCCGAATTCTTGGCGAAGTTCCCAACCGTCGTCCATATTTACACCCCATCCAAAAAGACAAAGTTGGTGCAAGTTACATCGAGCTCTACATAGCCTTGTTATTCAATATAATACTCGAGCCTCAGCGCCTCATTGTGTCCCACTTGACTTTGTTGTTCGTTGGTCTCGGTTGAGGAACGAAGAATCGAGAAGGATAGCAGACAAGGATGACGATGGGAAAGAAGAAGCTTAAAAGAAAAACAGTAGAACCCAAGGGAAGGGGAGTGGGTCGTTTCTATTGTGATCTTTTTTTTTTTTTCTTTTTATACCCGAACGACATTCTTTGTTCGGTTAATTATTCGTTTTATCGCTTAACAGCCGCGATATTTCACAAACGGGTGCTCTGTGTTGAGTCTTCGAGTTCTCCGGCACCCCGCACGTTGGCGCCGTTGCCGGCACAGTTGGACTATTTCGATAAAGAGAGACCGGGGGAAGCATTGCACAAGTCAGAGGAAAGATTGCCTTTGCCCGACTCTCTACGATTGTATTATGTTTCCTCGTTAAGCTCTTTAATATCATTGCGGTAGGTTACGATAGGTCTTTCTACGATTTAATATGTATATATATATATATAGTGTGTATACCTTTCGAGTGACTGAAAGTGAATATAACCGGCACTGTTGGTGTATCGATACAGCAGCCCTTCTCTGTTACGGCGGCCCCGCTGCCCCGTGGTGGGACCCCTGATAACTCGATCACGAGCTAACAAAGCGAAACGAGAGAGGAAACCAAGCAAGCAAACGATACACAGAGAGAATTCATTCAATGAAATCTGTAGTCGGGAAACATACGTTTGTGATTCTAGGGATGAAATCCGAGTCGATTAGAGTAACGATTTTATTTAATATATATCTTCAATTCGGTTTAAAGACAAACATAAATAGTAAGTGTTGCGAAGATAAGACTTGAGGGGTTGTCTTATCTCAGCACATGACTTGTGCACATTTATTCGGGTACGTGAAGCTGAAACTCAACATTTACAGTTTACAGTACAGAGTTTCAGCTCTAAATACGAATTTGCAGTTCACACAGTTTATGAATTCATTTCGTTTAACCTAACCTCACAAAACGGTCTAAAGAAAAACTGTACTAAAAGAAGAAATAGCTTGTCTTGATTAAACCCATAAGACATCTCAAATTGTCGTTGAGAGCGAACTTTTTGCCTCAAAAATATTCAATTTTCTTTTATTAAATCATTTTCGCCATAGTGCCCAAATCTCGCTGACGACCTAATAGAAAGACTGAAGATAACGAAAAACGCAGAAGCAGAAGAAGAAAAAAAACGCAATGTACAAAGGAAGAGTTTTCTGGCCTGTGACCGAGGGGAGTCCCGTCGAGTGGACCCCTAAGACGCTATATCTGTCTAAATACATATAGTGGAGTATATATTCATCGTTGGGATAGCCCCGGAGGGTTGGATGGTTAGCGGGTGAGAAGCCTCGTGGCGAAGAATCGCGTTGCTAATCCAACGCATAGTTTATACGTCATTAAACTTGGTATAGTGAAGGAGAGTTATGAGGAAAGCTAAAGGGGGTGGGGGGAGGGGGGTGGGGGTGGTTGTTCGTCCGGGAGTGGCACGCGCGGAATCCGCGGACGTCACGACGTATATTGGCGCGCCTACGTGGGGTGTCTGATGCCGCAACCCTCCCGGTCGCTGTCACGTCGAATCATCCCCCGGAGATATGACAGCCGTGCGCGCGCTAGATTCGCGTGGGGAATCGTGTTCGAGACCTCGTCTAGCGTGGCCGAGAGAAGGGTGACGTGCGGTCGAGGATCGGGCCGACCCCCGAAATCGAGATTAAATGCCACGAGAATGAGACGGTACGAGGGGAAGATGATAGTGAAATAAAGGCAAAACGAAATAAAAGTCTCGGTCCCTTCATTCGATATCTTCGGATTCGTCAGCCAAATATCTTTCTTTGGGAAGATTCTGTATTAGAGACTCGTCCTTCGAGTCATGTTCGGCTTATATGACCTTCATTATGGTCACGTTGATAGAGCTTCGCGCCATTGCGAAATTGAAGACAATCGCGCATTATCAGGAAACTGGGAAATCATATTTCGTTGCATCATGAACCCTCATATTTCATTATTACAAATTCAATCTGATGCTATGCCTCATTGAGAGTCACAGCCATGACAAGCAGGTTAAATGGATAAACATAGAAGCATCAAATTGTTGTAAAAGGAAGCCAAAGATATACCAATCAAGTGCGTTCATCTGAAGAATCATTGAATTGGACATTCGCCAATGACGCGATTCTGCAAGATTTTTGGTAAATGCGCAAACCGTTGAATTTGTCGCGATTGCACGAGCACTCAGATTCATTCCGAGAGTCTCGCGCAAGCTGCACGCAAGTAGAGCATCGTTCGTCGTCGCATTGGCACACGAGTAAGGATGATAGAAAGAAAGAGAGGAAGCGGAGCGGTAGACGACGTCGACCTGGGCGCGGAAGGCCGTTGCAAAGGGCATCATTCTAATTGCCCCGGACTTCCTTTCATCCCCTTTGTGCGACCCCCCGAGTTGCGCGTTTCCTCCGGTCCACCCTTACTCCCGTCGCGGGTTCCCCGACGCTGGGCTCCTAAGTCATTTCTGCGATTAATTTTTCCTTCCAATTTGCACGCGGCAGTAATTAAGGGGGCGGAGAGGTGGAGGAGAAAAGGGAGCGAGACGAGCTCCTCGGTACATCATCCGACCGACCGGGCCAAGTATGAGAGAGAGAGTGAGTCTCTACTATATACTCCCTTTCCCGGCCTCCTTCATCCACGCGGAGAGATTCAACCGTTTCCTTCGAAACAATGGCGGACTCGCTTATATTCACCGGTTGGACGAGGAGGACCCTCAACCCCCGCGGTAAACTATCCGTTCCGCCATTGTTGCCGAAACTGTGCACTCCGACTCTCTCCCTTGAATATTAAAATTGATTACCACCCCTATTGGAATCTGGGGCGAATTTCACCTAATTTTTATGTCCTTATCCTGAATCGGGATCGGAACAATCAGTATGACCTGCAAAATCTGGCTAAGTTGACAAATATAGCATGTGTTGGGTGACAAATAGTCCGGCAATAAAATGCTCAAGTTCCATCCAGTTTCAACTAGTCGGAACCAGCTAGAAACGGTGTTCTAGTCAACAAAACTTAGGTTTCTTCCTACAATTGCGCGAATGTTGTATCTAGAGACTTCCAGCCGGAGAGGGATGGCCTTAGCGACGGCATCCAGTGGAGTCTGTGATGCGGAAAAAAACGTCGGAAGACGAGAGCGAGAGTTCCGCGTGGAAGAGTCTAAAAGCGGAGGATGAGCAGACAGAGGTTGGAAGCGCGCGTCGGAAGAAAAGGGGTAAATCAACCCTCGCGACTATCCGACTCTGTCGGTAGGATTGTAGAAGGACCGAAATAGAGCTTTAGCGACTATTCGCCGCTCATCGCACGAGCTTCATTTCACCGTTTAGGAAGAGGTTGAAGACTCCGGGAGCCCCGCCTTCGTTAGGAACAAGCGTGACAGAAGATCCGACAGCAGAGTACGAGATAACCAAAGGGTTAAACAAAGATGGGGAAAAAAACGAAGCGACGAGGAAAGGACGGAACTAACGAAAAAAGATGGAACGCGTATAGCACGCGCGAGCGAGGAGGAAACAGAGCACAGTGGCTGCCCTTCGAGGTGTTTAATAAAGATAATGCCCGAGATAGGGTGAGTTCGTGGGGGAGGGGGGGGGGGCGAAGTAGGGAGTTCAAAAATAGGGGGGGGGGGGGGAACTACGCCGGGGTCGGGACTTCGCTCATTCAGCCGGCTCGAGCTCTCGGGCTCGTTCGTGAGTTATTCCTCGTGAATGCCCTGAATGCCTTTCTGTGCACTTTCCCTCTTTCCTCCGACTCCTCTACCACCGCGGCTGGTACCCTCGACTGGGACGTTCTCGTTCACCCATTCCTGCACATCAACAAAACGCACACGTAAAATGTACGGTGCGCTACTCTCCCCACTGTCCGTGCATTCTCCTTCAATCCACTGTATCGTTCCTTGGTTCTCAATACTTTGTACAATGAAACGAGAGCGTTGAAGAGAAATGTCAGGAAGGAGGGGTGGGACCAGATAAAGATCGTACATCCGGAATGGAATTCATTCCGAAACTGAAGCGATGTCCATGTATGTTTATTACTTTCAGTACCGAAAAAAGATTGATTCTAAGTCAAGATTCGAACTCAATCGACGAAGGGCAATGGACCTTAGGTCCATAAATGGTAATTGGTTGATTGGACATCCCGGGATGTTGGGAATGTTTGCAACTAACGGTTAACCATGAAACTGCGAGAGTCGGAGCAGAGTTTACCTCAGCAACTGATGGATACCGGCTCTGATGATCTCGAAATTCATCCGCTTCGCTACTAGTTGCGTACACGTTGGGGGTGTTCCAGTCTCGTTGCTAGAAACTCGGATGCAATGTATGTTTGGGGCGTTACTTCAGCTTCCGGGGCTTGCGAAACGTTGAATCGAAATCCGTAAGTCCGTAGGAGAAGGGCAATAATAGATGGCACAATGGAGTGCGCGAGCTTTTCAGGGTACATCCTAGAAAGGGGGCACCCGGGCATCCAGACAGCCGTACCAACACTAGCTTGCAGCAGCACCCCGGCAGTAGAAACGGGTAACGTTGGTAGATACAGACTCGGGGAAGGTTGTGGCAGAGGTAGAGGAGAGTCGGACGAGGCGGCTCATCAACTAATGGCCCGCACCGGAACGAAACTACTGCCGGTGAAGGCATCCGCGCACTCCCCCCCAAGTACCAAATCAGCTACGGGCTGCGCGAGCCTCGGTGGTTGTACTTGTATTTTCACCTATACTCGGTATGCACTACCACTTCTCGTACAATTTCGCGTTCTCCTAACAGCTACGCAGAGCCACGGTCTCTATAGATGGTGTCCCGGCAAAAGTTTCTATGAAACATTCCATTTCTATGATTTAACGACTCGTGTTGACTTGAATAATTGTTGTTATTCCTGAGATCAGATTTGAAGTGGAAAGAAACAATCAAATGGATTCTCAACTCTTTCCAACTGGATGCTATCAGCGCAATGCCACGTTGTACAGATTAGACAACTTCGCTATAGCAGTTGGCGTGCAATTTTCAAATGACTTTCATCCGCAAATGTCCAAATGGTTATTTTTAAATCGCCGAATTTGATATTGTAATCAAGTATACAAAGCGAAGCTGACGTACTGCTAAAGACGGATCTAGATTCCGAAAATCTCTCATTGACCCACGAAAAGAGTGGCGTCTCTTATAAAGCGAATACCACACTTGTTCTCGTGACAAGTTGATCCACCGTCGTCGACGGGGACTTAACTCGTCACCAGGTCGACTCTTCGTGGACACGAAAATGATGAGAAGTCCTTCTTGAAAGCGACTCCGTTGCGCAATGGGAACTTATACAGAGAGTCTAACGAAAATGTGAAAATTGCGAGAGGCATCAACAAGAGAGAGCCAAGGGTGAAGAAAGGCGGAGACCGAGTAATAAACATAGTTATAGTATGATGCGCTGAAGGGATGAGAAAGATTGTGCCAAGCGGGATAGTTGAAAAGTGTTAGTGAAGACGCGGGGTTTCTCTCGCTCTTTCACGAAGGGTGAAACGGAAGGAAGGATTCGCGCATAAATCCACCCCCTCGAAGCCTGTGAAAAGCTAGCCCCCGCGTGAGCTTCCCTGAACGGGCGGACCATGAATATTGATCATTCCCATTCTTCGTTCCTCCCCAGCATGAAACTCAAACCAACGTGAGGGTTTCACTCGCGTAGCCCGTCACCTCGGTGGACGTAGGACCACCAGCAACGAAGCAATACGCGCGAGAAACCCCTCCATTGAATCCCTTAGACCGGTCTATCTGTACGTTGGAAATACTCTAGTTTGACCCGAGAGTCAGAGACCCGGGAGTTGGTTCGGGCGGAGAACACGAAGAATGTATTCTATTTATGCCTATCTTGACGAGATCTAGTTATGCCAGGCACGAACCACTCGTCGGGATTCTCGCTGAAGGAGACCGAGTGAAGCGTTCGCTCGATCGAATCTCTCAGGGCTTCAACCCTTGTACAATCTTGTCGACATTCGCAACATGCGGCGACAACTTTGGTCCACATTTAGCCATGGAGACATCCATAAAGAGGCTTTGCCGACACAACTAACTGTGTTAAGTAAGTTCCAGCTGATTATTTGCCAACTGCACGGCTAACATCTTTTTAGATGGCCTACTCCTCGGACGTAGGTACGCCAACTAAGATTTCAGCTATTCAATTGGATAAATGACCAGGTGATTAGAGTTGGTCCACTATACCAGTTCGTGAGGAACCAATTAAATTGGAACCTACTTAACTGAAGTTAAATCCGGCTGATTATCTGGTTGGTGCAACATATCAGTTGGTTATTAAACCAATTGCCAATAATAACCAAGTGAGAGACTAGTTAACCTTAACCTTACAATTCAGTCAACTAGGTTTGTTTTTCTTGTGGCTTCTATCACGACATTTAGGATTGAAATTGGGCAAATGAGGACTGGAACTCTAAAAATCCTTATTAATAACAATTAACTTTCCAAGAACCACATTACTTGACTTCACCAACAGAACGAAAGAGTACAGAGCTCACCGGTAAAGCTCTGTGAGGCATGAGATATTCGCGGCACCCAAGTCGTAAAAAGGGTGTCGACGAGGTTTCTTTTTAGTGAGTTGCCATGACAACAACGGTAGGCCGTTATTAATACCCGACACCCGGGAGTCCCGCGCAACGAAGAATGGTAGGTGGTGCGGCGTTGCGCCTCTTCCATCCCTTCGCGATCACTCCGGTAGATTCTGATCCTCTCGTTTTCTCAGTCTTCCACACTCTCCGATCGTCACCCCTCTCGCTTCTCTGACACTGTCTATCCATCCATCCGTCTTCTTCCAAACGGCGAATCCCTTTGTGAGGCGTCGTAGAGCTTGGATTCTCTTGGTCCTCGTCGCGTTCTTCCTGTCGGAGTTCTCGTTGCACTCACGAGGGAAGAAAGGCAACACAGTCGCGCGAACAGGTCACGCGAAGAAATGCTCGGGGAATTAGGTGAGGGCGGCTTTCTTGGTCATTATACTCGCATCATTCACTTTCTTTCCCCTATTGCCGCCACTTTCTTCCTGTGTTTTTATTGTCTGCATGGGATTTGGGTGGGAGGGTGGCTAAAAGAATAAGTGTCCCCAAATCACAGCAGATTGCAGAATCTTTACGATCAACACTCAATTCCATGGTCCTTGAAAGAAATCATTATAAAAATTGAATTAAAACCATCTTCTTCAGCACACAAGAACAACAATCTAGATAAAAAGATGTTTTTTTGTCTGATAAATAGCTAAATAAATGTAAATCAGTCGAAAGTGACCTCTGACCTTTAACGCCTGCGAAAAGGCCATTCGTTTCTCTTTTTTTCCTCCCCGGTGACGTCATACCAATTGTTCCGAACGAGAAGTAGAAAACATACAACTAGAAGAGACATATAGGCAAAACAACCCTCAACCCCCTGCAAACCTGCACAGCGAACGCGTACATCACACATACGAGTATCTGCATCCGTAACCACATCCCTTACTCATTCCCCATTCTCATCGATGGCTCGTCGTCTCTTTCTCTCCGCTACCCACTAGTTTTTTTCTTTTTTTTTTTCTGTACTATCTCTACCCAGGGCCTCCTGTAGCAGGCGTTTCCGGTATCGATGCATCGGTACCGTTTCTGTGGGATACACCCGCGCAGAACGAGAAACCCGGCTCCGGAGACGGGCTTTGTTTCGCGGATATGTACGGATGTACTCACCCATCCCGCAATGCCCACCCTCCGCTCTTTCCATCGCAAGGGGTGGAATGCCTAGCGCTCTGTCTCTGCCGAGACAGACGTACGCACGCTTATATTTATGTATACTACAGGGACACGTATGTACATAGATATCAATATATAGACTATGCAGAGGGCGCTGTTCACACACAAAAGAGGAAGAGTGAAACTCACCCCTCCCCCCTCTCTCGTCCTTCCTCCTCCGCGCTTGGAGGCGGCGATTCCGCTTTTCCTATATGCAAACGTGTGTGGTCCATCCATGCGCGTGAATATATAATAAAAAAAGAAGTAAATAAATAAAAAAAAAAAAAAAGCTTAAAAATAAAAAAGACGAGCGAAAACAACCATCGGCAGCGACAACACATAGAATGTTGGTGAGTGTGTGAATATGTGCGCGTAGGTGTGAGTGAGAAAGATGGATGAAAAATAATAATAAAAGTTGAAGGTTCTCGCGAGAGCGCGCTCGTTATTTATCGACGTTCTCTCTCACTCGTTCCCTTCACAGCCTCACACCATTTTTATGCCTCCGCTGTTCGAAACATCGCGGCTTCAGTCTCCGGGCCGATGCCGACAACGGCCGCGGCAGCCCCGCTGTCAGAAAGCATTATTTACGCGTTTCGCGAACGCGAAACTATTAATCCGATTCGATATAGGCCGCGCGCGTTCCCGACGACGAGAGAAGCCGGTGGTGGCGACTCAATGAATTTTTCGCTGCGAGGAAGTCGGCATGCAACTGATTGCTGGAAGAGAGAAACAGCGTGGGAGGTTCAGCCATGCGAAAGGTTGAGGCAAAATTCGATAGGTTTATTAACGCGAAGCTCGTCGACGAATGTTATGTCGAGTGATGTTAGCGACTGATGCGAAAATTCGCTAAAATTGATTTGCACATGTCTTCCGCATTTTTTTTTTTTTTTTTTGCGAAAATCTGTAAAAAATGAGAAAAGAATTATAATTTACACTGTCATCGCAATTTGTTAGTATTAAGAATTAATAAAAATGAGATTACAAATTTAATGGCAACGTTTCTTCCGCATTTTTTTGTAAATTTACGAAGACCTTTAAAAAAATGAAGAAGAATGTATAATTTGTAAATTGATCCTTTTGCGAAGGAATCGAAACGATGAACTTTGTCGGGAACTTTATCGAGAACCTTGAAAAGTTTGGAAACAAATGCAGCTTGAACATTGCTTCCCTCGTATTTCAACTTTGTAAAAAACTTTGAAGAAATGAGAAAGCAAAGAAGAGACTTCAAGCAAAAGGCATGTTGCGGATGTTGTTTCGTAATGATTTCTTTAAACGTTTTCTTTGACAATGAATGAACTTCGAGATTCTGGAGAAAAAAAAAAAGAGGTTTAAAATATCATTGGAAGGTAAGAGAAGGGTACTTTATATTAGATATTTCAAAGAGAGCGGCTTTGGCACGTGCTGCAAGGGCTACTATAGACGCGGTGAAGGCATTCGCGAAGCGCAACACGCCGCCTTCATCTAATAATGGGAACGTAGACGTGAGAGAAGCGAAGGTAGCGGAGAGTGGGGTGGTCTGTGTTCCCTGTGCGTCGTCGTCGGGATTTCATTTCCTTTTCCTGGCTGCTGCCTGCTACTGCTGCTACTGGCTTCGAGAAGCAGCGTCAGGATCGATCCTTTTGCCCCGTCCAGTCCCTTCGTTCGTTTCTCTGGGCTTCGAGACACTGACTGTGGACTCTCCATTCACGAAAGAGACTTCTCTCTGTATTATAATACCGTAACAGGAAATCTGTTTCACGAGACAGTTCTGTACTTTAAATAAACAGGAAATTATAATCATCCTTATCCCAAGCTTCGCGATTTCTAGCCAATGTATTGCAAATATTCTATTTATTAACATTTATTTTTTTTATTTACGAATTTAAAAAAATATATATATTTTTCATGAAAATTGCTTTATTTCAAGTTGTATTAAATAGGATGTATAAAAAAATATTAAATAATTTATATTCTATTATTAATACATTTTATAATAATAAAAAAATTGAAAACACGCGATTAAAAATATATTACATAATTAATTCACTTACTGTTATTTTTTTAAATAAAAATTATTATTATTATTGGAACTTGGATCACAAATTCGTTTTAAAAAAAAACTGAAACAGGAGTAGTTAAATATAAGGGATGCGACGAATTTTTCGGGAATTTTCGAAATCTGTCACTATATATACAGATGCATAGATGAATTGCGAGGATTCTGTCGTTCCCGATATAGCACGGGGATTACGCTCGATGATTCGTAATGGGCGGGATGGCCGGTTGAGTTTCACGGACGAACGAGGGCGCCGTGCGGGCGTCGCACCGCCGGAAGTGCGTCTAATGCATCCGTCTGGGGTCACGCGTCATCTCGCTTCCGGCACAGCCATTACCAAGGGAACACCGCCGAGAGGAGAATCGACCGTAGAGAACTCTTGCAGAGACGATTATGCGTTAGGGGATTATTGACGCTGTTTTTCGTTGACTTGCGTTTTAGTATCGCAAATAATTCATATTACAAACTTTAAGATCTTTTATTTTTTTTTTTACTTGTTTTACGTTTCAAGTAAGAAATAAATTTAATTATAAAAAATATACTAATAAAAAATACTTAAAAAGTTAAAAAAAAAACCGAAAAGGAGTAATTGACGTAAATAAAAGTAAAATATTAAAATATAAACTTCATCGTTCAACCCTTAAACTTTATTGAAAATCAATTTTTTAAATTCTTTCATATTTTCGGCAAAACAATGAAAAAAAAAAATGTACATTTTATTTCCCAAACGACACGATAATGAAAACATAATCAGTACAAAGACCCAAAAATGATATATTTCTTAAAAATACAAAAATCCCTAAGTTATGAAAAGTCATGAAAATTACTATTAAAACATAAAAAATATGCGTTTCTTTTTCACACAGGAGCAGTTGAAATAAATTCGAAATAAAAATACTTTATGATATTTCAAATATTATTCTGTATCACTTTCGAAAAACAACAATTTAAATATACATCTATATATATATATGTATTGTGCAAAACAAGTTATCTAAAAATTGCGTTTTCGTGTTTAAAAATAATACAAATAAAAACGTTGTGAAGAAAATATTTTCATAGCTAAACACGCATCGACAAACATCGACGAAGAATGACTATATCGATGTCCTGTTTATATTACGCGTATAACAATTCTCCGGGACGAATCGGCGACGTTGTTGCATACTATATGCATTATACAACGGAGGGTAGAAATTGAAATTCATCGTGTACGCGACGAGAGTGTGTGACAGAGAAAAGGGGAGAAAGATTGAGAGCGAAAGAGAGGAGAACCGCACAGAAAGGGAGACACGGTAGCCACGATGTTATCGATTGGTTCCCTTTCTATGTTACCTCTCACTTTTCCCTTTCTGTTCTTTTCCCCCGTAAAAGAGGAAACTAAAAAAAAATCTCGCAGTTCATCTATCTATCTATCTATCCAGCGTTTTTCTCTGCCATCGTAGAAAATTCAGCAGCGAAAAGGGAAAAAAAACGGGAAGAGGAAACGTAAAAAAAAAAAAATAGAAAAAAAAGATAAGGGCTAAAGGGTCAGACACGGTGGACATGGCACACGGTGAGAATACGCGAACCGGTATGGTATTACCCAGCCGTACGAGGGACCAAAGATTGGCTCGTTGTAACGGACCAATCAGCTGCGAGACTCTTTGTCTTGCCAGATTGGTCGGCGCATTGTTTTAAGGGAGGCTCGGCGCATGCGCCGATACATGCGTGGGAGGTTCGTATATAGCACACTGCCCACGATGAAGAACTCGACTCCTACGTTCTCCGTCGTCTTTCCTCACGCCGCTACGCCGAATCTTACGTCGGTTCGATCGAACAAAAAAATACTGATATTCGAAAACATCGACATATTTCGAATTTTTTTTTCTCTTTTTTTTTTAATATTTCAAGAACTTCTTTTACAAGAAACGATTTTCTACAATTTATTTGATTCTTGGCGGTTCGAAGAAAATTACGATTAAAGATATTCAACAAACTATAATATGTATAAACATTCCATTCGATTTTTTTCGTATCTTGGAACATTCTGAAAACATTGATTGGATATAAACGATTCTTTTCTTTTTTCGTCATCGATTTTTTTCAGAATGTTCCACGATACGGAACGAATGTATTTTATAAATCCAAAACTAAATCTAAATGGAAAAATCGACTTAAAAATACTATTTATATTAAAATTCGAACAGTTCAGATTTTTTAAACAATCCTCTACGTAGTTCCCGAAATAATGTTAATTCCAAAAAAAAAAAAAATAATAATAATCTTTTCAAAGCAGCCTCCATCGTCGGTAATACTCTCAAAGTCTTTCTCGAACAATGTCGTTAATGTTCGGCGAATATCTTTCTTTTCGTGGCATGAAAAGTGTGCCAATTAGCGCGCAACGGGTAGTCTTCGCGCGATGTTGACAGCCTTCTTAGCGCTTAAAGAGCTTTATTTTTTATTTTAATTTTATATTTTTCATCGCTGATGGCACAATACAAACTCTGTTGGAAGGCCAATATACTTTGCCTCAGTGACCACGAGAAGAAGAGACTTCATCTTCGTCTTTGTCTCTCTTGTCGATTCCGCACTCGAAGCTCGAGAGCGAGAGATGTGGCAAGATGAAAGACAGAAAGGGAGGAAGAAAAATAAAGAGAAAAAAAAAACTAAACTGGTCACCGAGGAGCGTTCAAACAGATAAATCGATAATCGGTACCCGCGGGAGCGGTTTTTCGGCGAGGCTTACGGTCCTCGAAACCGGTGCGGCATTCACGAGCCGAGGCTTCGCGGCAACGAGGATCTACCACGAGGCCCCCCATTCGCTTATTAGCGAAATCCCTTGGCGCAGAAAGAAAGCTCGGCGCTGAGAAAGACGAGAAAGGTTAGCGAGCGCGAGAAGGTTGGACGGAGGACGGAGGTGAAAATTGAGCTCCTCTAACCGCGGGGGGGCACCCGGCTTCAAAAAGACCGCCGATCTGACCCCCCGAGATCCGTACAACTATTGTTGGACAACTTTGTACCCATTGCCGCAACCCAGAAACAAATCTTTTGCATCTGTGAAGAAACAAGAGAAAAAAAGAGGAAAAAAAAAAAGGACTGGTAGAACTAACAGGTTTCGCGAGACGGTGGGGTGTTTGAATCTGTTAAACGAGGATGAAAGGGGAGGGATATTAAGAAGAATGTAGTAATGGGTATTTTTTTTATTGAGATGTAAGCTGAAAAAAAAAACATTTTTGGTTTTTTTTTTTTTTTTTTTTTTTTTTAAAGTTAATTGTTTTTGAAATAGAGAAAAATCAATAATTACAAAATTGTGTAATGAGCCGATTATCATACTTTTCACATTGTGGACCAGTTATTGACACGAAATATTCAATAATTTCAGTTGCAAAAAAAATTCTCGATCTTTTTTTTTTTTTTTTTTTTTTTTTTTTTTTTTTTTTTTCAATAAAAATTGTTATCGCATAAGCGCCGAAGGATTCAAAGAACTCAAAATCTCGTGTGATAAGTCGATCGTCGAAGAATGAGAACAATCAAAACTACTCAAGTCTCACAGTCGCACCCCTTCGAAAGAAGGCAAAGAAAAATTAATAAAAAAAAAAAAAATATGTAAAACACAGGAATCGAACCGACATCGTAACCGTGAAAACGCTCTTGAGGCATCAAAAGCTTCCCCAATGAATTCTTCACTAAGGTGTGTTGTCCGAATGAAAACGCTCGAGACTCAACGGCCCGGCGATGCATTGCTTCTCACAATGAAGCTGCTTCTGCTCTTTGTACTTCAGTGAATAAACTCTTTATACGTTTCGGTCTTCATCTTCAACTTCACCGTCAGCTAACTTATTCAAAGCGTTTTCTTTAAGCGTCGAGTATACTTCCTTTCTCACACTTCAACTTCCTCGTTGTTCGACAGGTGTTGACTCTCTGTTCCTCATTGAAAAGCTCCGTTTTTTTTTTTTTTTTGTGTTATCCGTTTGCAATTCACATTCGGTCGTCAAACAGCATTGTCTTGAGTTTTGTTGAATCAAGAAACAGCCACCGCAAGAATAAGTCTTTTGATGTAATTCACTCGTTTATTGATTCAATGCATCGATCGTAAAAAATGATGGTACACACACGCTTAACATGGGTAAACCAGGAAAATACTCAGTGAAAATTGAATTTCTTTATATTGCGAAACGGTGGAAAGAAATGAGGAAGAAAGTGGATTTAAATCTTTAGGAAAACATAGCTTCCTCATTGAGGAAGTAACATTTTTTCAATTACCTTTCTTATCCCTTTAGAAAAATTGTAAAAAAAAAAAAAAATTTTAAAGATCGTTAATGTTAAAAAAAAAATCGTATTTATTTTATTTCTGTGCGATGAATTCTTTCAATAATAAAGCTGTACGTCCAAAAGTTCTTTTTCACCTTCGGTAATCCATTCATACCTTAAATAATCGTGTCTCGAGTTAATGTGAACTCTCATTCACGTGCAAAGCAAAAAAAAAAAAGATTCACTTCATCGAAATCATATACAACACACTCTTGATTTCTTCGTTGATTTCCGCGCTGCAAGCTTAAGCTTCTCGTGCATATTATTGCTTTGTATCGCGTGCCACGGAGTCTCGCGGAGTCTCGCGAGTCGAAGGGGAAAAGGACCGCTTATGCGCAAAAACTGCATTTAACCCCTATGAAAAAAAATGCTCAACCTGTCTCCTCCACCCTTTGACTCATACAAGACTCCTGTAATGACTCACAATAAACTTTTCGTCAGGAACCACCGCGTCGAAAAAAAAATAAATAAAATTCCCGAAATATCTCGATGAGTGAAAAAAAAAAAAAAAATCGGAGGGTCTTTTATTTTATAACAACGAACCCGATTTTTTTTCTCACCTGTTTTCGCAAATTCCAGAGCAATGGGAGAGCTGCTGGCGTGTTTCGTTAACAATTGTTCGATTCGCGTCTCGATGACTTTCACTTTTTTTTTTTTTTTTTCTTTTCTTCCACGACATTCGTACAATGAATTATTTTCGTGAGAAATCGCCCGAAATATTTGCCAAAGGTCTCGATAAATATTGCGTCAAGAGTGCCGTCTTTGTTGTATTGTTTTTTTTTTTTTTTTTTTAAGTCTTTGGTTCAATTTTTTCCCGGAAAGAATGCTACGAAAAGAAAAAAAAAAAAAAAATAGAGCGAAACGTAGGAAGGAAGGAAGTGAAAACGCGAATGTGCTTTCACTCCCGCTAGTTATACAGCTTCACCTTTATTAATTTTCCACCTGCAATACCAGGGGGAGGGGGGGCAACGTTTATAATAAAGCATTCGCCTCATTAACAAAGCAAAGTCGCCGGAGATTAAACAAACGGGGTTTGGCTTCTCGACTGGCTTTTAGCCTTTTCCTTCCATTCTCTCGCCGCTTTAAAACCCTTTCTCGTCTCTCTTCCTTTACCCAATCCCCTCAACATTACCTCCTACGAACATTTGTTTTTATTTTTAATTTTTTTCGTTTCACCTTCGACCTGTACCTGGTAAACGCGACTGCGAATGTACACTTCGTAATCTTCGGCGTTCGAGAGTGCATTGTAATATCGTGCGCTTTTAACATGGTAGGTGGGGGGGGGGGGGGGGGGAGGTATTGTTTTGCAGTCATGATTAATGTTTTCAATACTGCGAAAACCTTTAAAACGCACATCCCGAGCATAGAGATGCACTTGAGTAGTTTTAACGATAAAGCTTTTCAATAATTCGCTAAACGACGGGCAGTTTTCGTATTCTCGTGAAAAAAAAAAAAATCTAAAAAAAAAATTATTTCGATACTTTTGCATACTTCGTAAAAACAGATATCGGTACAAAGTGTCCAATCTTAAAAAAAAAAATTTTTAATCCTTGATAATTTGAATTTTTTAAAAAAATTTCCGTTAATTTTTCCGCGTGCTTATCTACACAGAATTATCAATTTTCATACATTGATGATTTCCAAGAAATCCTCATTTTTGCATTAAATTTTCCATTTTTATCTGCGCGAAATTTTTAAACTCCGTGTCTTCGATTCATTAAAAAATTATCGCGACAGAGTCGAATCAATTTCTAAATTTTTATATACTTTAAATAAAATACAAAATAATTTTTTTTTTTTTTAAATAAATTCCGAAATTTTTTAATATTAACAAAAAAAAATTCTTTTAGCCTTTTACCCCCTTTCTTTCTTCGTACTTTGTCCAACTATCGTTTTCTCTTGTCGCTCTTGGGACGCGAGTCGCAGAAACTCTTTAGCATCGTGTCTCGCATAACTAATTTATTTCTTCGCTCTCCAGTGCTCTCTTCTATCCGAGAGGGTGTGTATCTCGTTCCATGGTATCCGGAGAATGTGCGAGAACGAGATGAAAGTCGAAGTAACGTAAGAGAAAGATGAACGTTGTCAAGAAGCCCAGAAGGGGCGATAGGGGGAGAAGGGAGGCTACAGACATTAATAAGCGTAATATATCAGGGAGTCTTTTGTGAGCCGTCTGCGGGTGCGTCTTTCAACGACTCGTCACACTGGGACTTGCATCTTGGCATTATTATTATTATTATTGTTATTATATATATATATATATATAACATTCGGGAGTTAGAGAAACGAAGAGCGATGAACGACGGATGGAAGAGAATAGAGACGGTGAACGAAGAAGAGACATACTTTAACCTTTTAGGCTCTCAGGAACCACCGCGATGCGTGAAAAGGCCTAAAATTTCGAGACAAATGTGCTTTAACGCCGAGACAAAACGGCAATACCTCGGCACTGGAATGGGCTGAGAAATGTATATTTAAGGAAAATGATCCTAACACCGAGGATAATGCTGAAAATTCTTCGATTTAAAAAACGAAAAAAATTATAACTTTTTTTTTTACAATTATCCATATTTCGCTTGTTATTGATAAGAAATAAAGATCGGATTCGTGTTCAGCGCAGAAAAATACAGGGAAATGAGGAGTCGCGAAGATTTTTCAAAATAGTCAATTTTTTTTTTTTCCACCCGTCGAATGCGATAGGCACCTAATTATCAACATTTTTTAAAAATATCGTAATGTCAGATTCGTGATATTGTGAACAGTGGAAATGTTTACATAATGAAAAAAAACTAAAAGTACTGAAGAGAACTTTAGGGGAAAGAAAAAAAAAAATACGAATGGGTTGATGATAAAGAATCATTAAATTATGACGAAAGTACCTCGGTGTCTGCCGACACATTCCAGTGACACAACGTCTCTCGTCATTATTCTTTCGCGGTACGTGTTTGGTTTCCTGGATAGGCGCAGAGTGGAGCGGTGAGAAAGACAACGGAGTGAGGAATGAAAAAAAAAAAAAAAAAAAAAAAAAAAATGGAGGAATATAAGACGAAGAGATCACGAAGGAATTCGTGGTGAATGATAATTTAAAATGGCTTGACGATGCTTGACTAGTCGCCACGACTTCTCGGTACTGTGGAGTTGACGCCCTCGATTTTTTTTTTTTTTTTTTTTTTTTTTTTTTTACTATAGAGCGAAAAGAAAAAAAAAATATACCGAAGACGACGAGAGATCGGCATCGAGAGAAGACAAATGAGTGGAAGAAAAATGACGAAATTTTCATGGAGGAATTCACCTTCACGGAGACGAAAGAAATTCCTTGGGGTTCTCTCCACCATTTTCTACATCCCTTGAGATTTTTCGACTTCCCGTTCAGACCCTATTTCGGATAACTAGATTATCAACTCAGACTCATCCTTGACATTTTTTTCTCAAAACTTCTTCCTTAACGTTTACGAGTTTTGCGATTTTTTTGAATATTCATTAGGATATAAAAAAAAAAAAAAAATTCTTACTTTTCAACCTTAAACTTCGCGAATTCCTCCGCTTTGACCGTTTCGCTTGACTAAAGTCATAAGTCGTTTTTTTTTCATCCCAAATCCTAAAGCGTTACGTGTAAAAATTGCTAAAACTAAATTCTTTATCTCATTTTTTGATCTCCTTAAAGAATAAAAAAAAAATAATAATCATAGTAATAAAATTACATTTTCTGCCAAAACTTTTTTTTTTCGTTCTGAATAATCGTCGTTACCTTTGTTCCTAAAAAAAAATTCCAACATTTCGTAAAATTTGAAATTTTCGTTTTAATACGATTCTCTCTCTTGATACTAAAGTACGGAACATGTCTTCACTCGGTCAATGATACTTTCAGCCATCCTGTAACAAGACAAACCATAGCTTCCTGAATCCAAGTCCCTGACAACACTGTTTGCTGAATAGAAAGTGGCGCGACTGAACACGTGGACGACGACGACGTCGGCGGCGACGACGACGACGACGACGACGGGGCGGGCGGCGCGGCGGAGTGCCCGGCGAGAAGATAAACGGATTACGGCCGCTTTGTGTCAACGGTGATCCGGCTTCCCTTGCACCCGAATTCAGTCCCCGCGGATTCGCCTCTCACCCTTCTCTCCTCTCTCTATAACTCTCTCTCGCTCTCTCTCTCTCTCTCTCTCGCTCTCTCTCTGCCAACCCGCCTGGAGAGACCATCGTCAATGGGATATTACGCGCTTCACTGCTGGTAACACCGTTGCCGGTCTCGGCTTCGTCCTCGTACTCTGCCAGGATGCGTTTCGACTGATAACCAATTTTCATTACTATTCATTTAGCCCCGAGGTAGAGGGAGACCACTCACTATCTCGGGGGGGGGGGGGGGGGGGGGGGGCTCCACAAGAGCTCCAAAATACGTCCGAACCTCGCTTCGCATCTTTCGTTGAAATGTTTCAATTTATTTATTTCGCATATCAAAGCACATCGTGTCACAGAGAAATCCGGATCAGGAAAAATTCGTTTTTGAAAATCGTAACATAGCTAATCGTAATATGAAAAAGAAAAAAGTGAGGTTATGATTTTTAGGTATTCAATTATTATTATTTTGTTTCACATTCATTTTTTTTTTAAATCTAATCTTTGATTTTTATTTTTTGGGCGACTTGTTTTTTCGTTTTCTTCGTTATTATTTAATGTTTCGTTTGATAGATAATCATACAAAGTTTCTCGAAACATTGCGTTCAGATAACCTGAGTTCATCCACCGTGTATCTGACACCGTTGGAGCGAACGGGAAGGGGAGGAGGTTTGGTCTATGTACAACCCGTTATTTGCATGACAACGAGTGAACGCAAGCGTGACCTACGTAGTCCCTCGCTAATTAGCCTGTGCGCACCGCACGTACGGAGATTCCGCAAGCGGATCAGCGTGAGGATATTGCATTTTTCATATAAACCACCCGCAGGCATCAAGCCCACCCCAACCCTTCTGTGTTAAATCAAACTTTGGATATATATTCTAACGATTCCCAAACGAAAGGGCGTATCGCACAACATAAAAAAAAATCATTTTTTTTTTTTTCGAAATTTTTTTTTTTTTTTTTACTAAAAAAAATCGATCGTAATTTTTTTTTTATATATATACATATAGAATATATTCTATCCGAAACATCACCCTCATTTCGGCAATCCCAACCGATATTAGTCCCTCGTATTCGAAAGAAGGACTTTGATGTGTGTCCCTTCGAAAATCCTCTACCAAAGCGTCTGCTACGCTCGCGCAAATCCGAGGAGTCCGTAGTACCGCAAACCCCGGTCTTTATTAGAGAATGAGAAGGATTCATCGACGTAATCGTTCAGAAGCATTTTCCCAAAGACCTTTCGGTCCGCAACGTTTTAGCGACACTGAAACGTTTCGATCCTTCTATTTCTATTCACCTCCATCAGTCTCACGGGACTATCCTTCGTACGCGAGGGTCGGGAACGTTATTAAATGATTTTTTTAGGACTTCCATAGGGTTGTTAGTCATATTGAATTCAATGTCTCATTTATTTGAATCAATTATAGTAAAATCTTCTCATTTATTATTATTGAAATTTAAAAAAAAAACTACGATTGCGGAGTTGCTTACCGTTGTTAATTGGACTTAATGTAAATTCTAATATTTTCGCGACGTTGAATTTACAAAAGTTTTTTATAAATAAATAAATATTATTATTATTATTATTATTTTTATTCTTCAAGAAAAAAAAAACCACTACGAAAATTTAAAAAAGAAAAAAAAATGATTCCCGGATTAATTTATATTCATAAAACAATCCTTCATCCTTTAGAACACAATAGAATCAAATTTCTCCCTCCTTCTCTCAAACACACAGTGTGTTTTTATCTATTCTATTTTCGCAGTAATAGTCGCCGAAGGGTTTCTCTTAACGCAGGATTTTCTCGCTGAATAATGGATCAGCAAAGGTCTATTGTTAACGAGTAGTAGTCGATCAGGGGCTCTGCTTAATCGATAGTCGGAGAGGCCGCGCGATCCCTCGGGTATATTCGAGTAGAAAAAAAAAAAAAAAAAAAAAAAAAAAAAAAAAAAGTCTTACGAGAAGGATCCCGGAGACGATAGGAATAACTCCGGCCTTTTTGCACCCTTGCAATGTTTTTACCCCGTGAGCGCGCAGCGCGACGATTCAGACATTCAAAGAAAATCTGCGCTCACTCCGCGCCGCGCCGCGAACGTTCGGTGTCCCTTGGGTGCCCCGACACACGCACACACACCCCCGCATACACACCGAACGCCACAACCGACAAGCTCACGGCCAGGGCGAGCGCGAGCTTCGTTGACTAGCCTCGCTGATTGCTGTTGCATCTTTGATGACCTCAGCCAGACAGCCGGGGAGAGAGGGAGAGAGGGAGAGAGAGAGAGCGAGCGAGAGAGACATGACGGCGAGCCAGGAAACCTCTGGTACGGTTATTGCATGTCGAGGGAACGAGAGGGAGAAATGCTTGTACGACCAGAGAGCGAGATATCCCGGCGACCAGCAGCAGGCAAACTAGAAGGGCTCAAACGATGGGGAAACGGGTGGAATGCTGTGCAAAGAGTGAAATGTCGAGATTGATATTTTAACAGACGGATTACGTAAGAAGGGCTTGAGGGCCCGACGAGGCAAAAAGAACGGCAAACCTCCCCCCCGCCACTCCCGCTGTCCCGCCCTCCTGAACTTCTTGGGAGAGAGAAAAAAAAAATTGAGGCTATGAAAGGACGTAGGGATAGAGGCTTGAAAAATGTATATTTTTTCAGGGAAAGAATCGGGGGAATCTTTGATTGCGAAGCTTTTGAATGATGAAAAGCTAATAAGTTTGTACTTTTGTTTCAGATCGTTCCTGCAGATCGAAGGGATGATGAGTCGGCTAAGGGATGAAGTCACCTGAATGTGAGTAAAGTTTTCTGGATTTTTACTTGTGATTTTTTTTTTTTTTTTTTTTCGTGGTATGAAGGATCGGTATTTTTTAAGATATCGGTGATCAATCGGTAACAAAGATCGATTAGGTTATTTTTATCTCGATATCGAAAATCGGTATTTATTACGAAACGAAAAATTGATTTTTCTATACTGGAAACCAATTTTTTTTTAGAATATCAATAATCGATATTTATTTTAAGATCAATATTTATCATTTTAATATAATTTCGAAAAATTCCGCAAAAATTTTCGGATAAAAAAAGTGCAAAGCAAATTTTCCGAAAAAATTATAAGATCGCGACAAAAAAAAACAAGACAATACTCAAGTTTAACTTTAATGCCTCAAAATGTCCTTAATTTTCCTCGAAATTCCACAAAATCATCGCACCAAAGCTGTATCGAGAGACGAGTAGCTTCGAGATACGAAGCAAACGGTGCGAAGAGTAACGATCTCGTTGGTAGCAACTCGTAGCGTAACGTAGCATATAGACGATGAACCCTCGTGGAGGCATTGATGCATATATATCCCATGTGTACGACTGTCGAAGGGCAAAGCAATCTCCTTCCTCCGCTTCATCCTCTCACAAAGCCCGCCGGTGAAATCAAAGCGAAATACATCGGTCTATAGTCAACTGTTTGGACGTGTGGAAGTGAGAGCGAGTAGCTGCCACTGCGGCGCTCTGATTTTCTCCGTCTTGCTTGGCTTCGTTATTCTTGGCGGGTGTAAAAGGAAGCTAAAGGGGGGAGTAGGGAATCGAAGGAACGAGGAAGGGTAGTAGATATATTAGTTGTGCAGACGCGTACCGCGGTATTAGGTACTACAAGGAACGGTCCGTACGTGTGGAAGAAGAACGAAGCGGGACTCTGTATCGCGCAAAGGTGTTATTAATCAAGTCATTGCGGGCGCGAACCGCGGTGCGGCAGTTCTCTTGCCGTGTTTCGATTCTCCGATTCACGACGCCCCTACACCGCGGGTTAATCCGCGTTATTAATAACCGATAATTTGATACGCTTCCTGCACAACGAATCGAGCTTCGGAGCACGCGTACGCATGCGCGTTGCCGATCTGTAAATCTTTGCCGATCGCGCCGGCAACGAAATCAAAAGTTACTTGAATTTGGGGAAACAACAAAATAGTCGAATATGAAGTTCAAAATTTTTACGATTTTTGACGTTGCAGTTGAAATTTTCAAAATCGGTAAATCGGTGATAAAATTTTTAAAAAATGTATTGATGACAAATTTGGTAATCTACAACGGTAATTGCTTTGATTAGAAACGGAAATGGATGATTGACAATCGGCAACGAAACTTCCTGTTTTTTGACTTCGTATTCTTATTACCGGAAGTTAATGATAAAATCACTAAAATCCAATTAATAATTAAAATCAATCAAATTGAATATTAATTTCGCTAATTAGGAGTTTTAAAAATGAAAGGTTTATTCTTTTTCTACTTGTTTTTGTTTTGTCACCGGAAGTCAATGATGAAATCGAAATTTAATTATTTTGATTCTATCAGTGATTGTTTTATGATTACGATAGTTTCAATTTTGTTATCTTTTATCTATTCTCGCCAATCGCAACTTTTCCTAAATTGTTTCTGCCCTCCGGGTTTCCCATTGAGACTTCGTTGAACCACGAAATCCGATGAAATTTAACTGAGGGAGAAATCATTCGACAACCCCTATGTTTGCCTCATACCTACCGTTCCTCCTATCATTGGCCAACTTGCACGTGTCACTCGTCAAGTCTGACGAGATCGCGAGATCTCGTTCCCTCTCTTTCGTCAGTGAAACGGGGCGTCGAGCCTCACGTCTCGAGCCCCGAGATTCTACCGCTAGATTACGATAATTCTTTCAGCAACTAACTATACGCTCTCGCATACGCGCGAAAGGGCGATTTTTTTTTCTTTTTTTTTTTTTGAGGGTCCGTCAAATTTTTGGTCTAACGACTCCGTTCCCCAGAATTAGCAAAATTAATCTGATTGTAGGCTTCGAGATTACATAATTGCGATACTCGTAATTAATAATGAAAAAAAAAAAAAAAAAAAAAAAAAAATTACGCAACACTTTCACGAGGAGTCGCTTCAGGGCTTTTCACGTTTCTCGAACGCAGTTATTTATAAACACGAACAGCCGAAAAACAAAAATTATGCAATACTTTGACGACAAACGGCCACAGGGCGAATACACATATTACTTCATTGTTGAGAAACAAAAGGACGCAAGTGGTATCTCTTGATTCGGGGACTTCAGCTCTTTTGGTATTAAATTATCGATAAATGTGATTCTGGCATTTCGCGCACCTCGAGCACCGCAGTGGCAGTGGCTTTATTTCGTACATCGCTCGAGATGAGACCCAGATGGACGGTACGAAAGATCATTAGCAAGAATCCATCACTCTCGCGGCATGATCCTCTCCTCGCTGATCTCCCGATGACCGTTGCTCTCGCTAGCGTAGCGTTTCTCAATTCTTCTCTTCGGATCTTCGTTATTTATCGTTTCGGAGCTTTTCTTTGGATAGTGAGAAAAAAAAAATCGCATCTCTCGAATTATTGCACTATTATTAATAATAACATTATTATTATTTTTATAATTTTTTTGCGATCGAAACAAATTATTAAAAGATAATAATAATAATGATGGAATTATTAGAAATAGTGATAAACAAACATTAAAAAAAAAAAAAAAATTTTGGGAGAAAATATTTGTCGAATAAAATGTTAAGGGGATCGTATATTATCGAGTTTGAGAACCATCCGAGAGTCAAGGAGGAAATATAGTCGCGGCAGCAATCAGAAACACATTAAGTTGCGAGCCGACCAAGGAGAGGCCTTGTGTGATATTGCATCCCGCTGCGAGCCTCGGAAATGTGCTCTGCTTTACCTACGATATCTTCGGGAGCTTCTTCTCTTTCACGGGCTTCGCACACTCATCGTTTCGTTCGTTATAGGGGATATAACTACGAGCGGGCATCCCTGCGATCTTGGGATGTACGAGGATCAACCTGTTCATTTGATCGATTCTCAAAGACGGCAGTCGATGTTACGATGCTATATTAATTTTTTGGTTTTTTTTTTTTTTTTTTTTTTTTTCAACGACTTTATTTTGACGTTCTCTCGATCGGGTGGAAAAATAATGTGGACCGACGATGGGATGCTGTAAAATTTCATCCAATCGCGGTAATGCGAGGTCTTTTTTTTTACAACGTATCCACGGATCTACGACCTCGTTTAGCGCTGTTTCAAATCGCAGTATCTCGAAGAATCAACAAAAGTACCGTCGTCAATAGCAAATAAAAAGAAAATAAGAATTACTAAAAAAAAAAAAATCTTTCTCGAGAAATAGAGTCCATCGCGTACTTCGTCACGGGATCCATCAGGGTTATTAAAAATCTTTCCCTACTCTCCGGTAAAAGATTAGTGTCCATATATATCCCCTCGAGTAACGAAGAAAATGTGCGCGATGAACGTGCATCCTATCATATTCTACGTACGATAAAGATTCCAGTGAATCGAGGAGAGCTGAACGAACTCGAAAAAGAAATCCAAACAACGAAAAAAAAAGCCCAGAAGACCCCACTATAGGATAGAAAGTAACGAGCCATCGTTGAGAAAAGAATCAAAAGTCTAAGACGAAAATAATAATAGAGAAAAAAATAATAATAAAAATAAACAAAGAACAGAATAAAAAATATTGGACGATATTTTATAATGTATTTATTTAAATATATGTCACCAAATATATAACCATTTATACGATTAATAAAGAAATTTTTACGGAATTTCATCTGTACATACAAGTTGTACATAATCAATACATAACTTCCTCAAGTGAGCAATTCATAAAAAAAAAAAAATTGTCGCTTGCTTAATGTTTTTTTATGTAAAATTATGAAAGTTACGCCCTTGTGTTATAAAAAAAAAAAAAAAAAAAAAAACCATTTTAATACGTTTCTGGTACGATGGTTACACTCAGCGCTGGTTCATCAGTCTCGTTCCTCAAGGTGAGTTCCACATTCTCAATGCGCTCGTCTTCTCAACTCTTTCGTTGGCCTGTTACTTCCTCCCCCTACACCCCCCATCCTCCCTCTCTGTGTTGCCGGTATCCACCGTAGTCCGTTCTCTCTGCCCGAGCCATTCAGGGCCCACACTCCTTCTCTCGTCACTCCCTCGTAATTAATCATTCCCCCTTCCTCTTGCCCTCACTCTCACCGTTCTCTATCTATCTTTCGCCTTCTCCACCCACTTGGGTTTTGGGTCTCTCGCTCGCTTACTCGGATCCTCTCACGTCGCTTGTACGACTCTCTACTCTCCCGTGGCAAACCCTCCTTTTTCCTCGTCTTCCTCCCCGCTTCGTTCACCGGTCTCGACGGAGAGGCCGCGCGCGGTCTCCGCAGCCACCTTCGCCTTCCTCCACCTCCATCGCGGAACGAGAAACGGGAACGGTCGACGACGACGGCAGCATGGCCGCGCGCGAGCCGAAGAATACATACGATATATATAGCATCGCCTTCAAGAACGAACTCATATACAGTCATTTGTGAGAAAATATATGAGGAATCGCGGAAACGATGATCAGCCAAGAGAAATCACAGTTGTTACTCGATTGTCGCGAAATATTGTGGAGCAATACTCCGAAAAAAGTTTCGGATCGTTTGAAATAACAGTGATCCGTATTAAGGCCCATTTCTCTCGTAGCTATGCGCGTAATCCGTCCGCATATCTATGCTCTCCACAGTTCGAACGCGCGTCCGCCTTCTCGACTGTAATGTCTCGTATGCCACATACGTGAGCGTTGGTAACGTATGCCACGCATGACGATGCGTATGCACACGTATACAAGTATCCCAGCCGGCCGGTGAGCCGGTCAGTAAAGCCCCCCAGGCTTGGCCCGCCGACAGGAAACTCGAACCCGATGCCACACACGGCATACTCTCTTTGTCCAATGGTCGTTGCATACCCACACCCCCGACACGCAGAGTGCGATGGCCGCGCGCTCCCGTACTACCAATGACGTTGCGAACGTGCATGAGATAATAATGATAAAGATATAGAGACAGTGAAATAAAACAATTCGTTACGATACTATAACGTTCAACGGTTTGCGATATTTCAGACTTTCTCTTAATAATTCTTTTTTTTTTTTATATGTTTATATAAAATTAGGAAGAAAAAAGATTTATAGTCCAATTTTTTTTTTCTGCAGCGTCATGCTGCCGCAGTGAAGTTTTATTCTCCCGAGGATCCGCTGTCCTCAAGACAGTAAACCGCATCTTTTTTTCTTCGTTTTTTTTATATTTTTTTTTTTTATCTCTTCGTCGTCATTCCTCCCGCAGCGTTTATTCTTCAACTTTTTTCCTTTTTAATTTGCAAGAACCCTGCACTGCCCTCACCCGGTAATCACGGCACTATTCCGTCCAAACGTTTTAATGAATCCGTCAACGACGTCGCGAGCAGAAGAGAGGGGGCGGAGTGAGGGTTGGAGACACCTCTTCACCATCAGCAACGCTTTTTTTTCTGTGGCTATGCACCGGAGCGACCACAATCTTGCAAGCCCCAGGCGATAAGAAGTCCCACAGACTCCGACGGGTCCCTCGGCCAAGAAAAAATAAGATGAAAAAAAAAAAAAAAAAAAAAAAATCGCACGGAATGAGAACGAAAGAAAATGCGAAGAAAAAAAGAAAAAGTCCGAGGGATGCGAACTGAAATTTTCTTCATCGCGAGAGCTTCGGGGGAAGGAAAAAAATTAATCTCTCACTCGGGTTTCATCTTGATTTTTTTTTTTTCCGTGAAATTTTTTTTTTTTTTTTTTGTAGATAAGATTTTATTGACTGGAGTTGCGTTTATCTCGGTCAATCAGCTCATAAATTAACCCTACGGTGACACATATTTTAGCAACTCTTAAATTTTTCGATGCGCAACTATCCCAAAAAACGATGTTTTTTAGGTTAATTATAGCGAAATCGAAACGACTGGATTTAAACTATGTGTCAATGTATTATTCCGATATCATGGAAATTCTGCAAATAGTACTCTCGAAAAAGTACCTAAATCGAAAAATCTAAAAAAAAAAAAAAAAAATCAAAATATATGGCTGCAAATGATCCATTTCTCATGTTTACACTGACCGGAAGTGTGTGCATTCTATATCTCGAAGCTCGAGTCAGCTATGATCTTCGCCCCGAGAGATATCGTGCATTGAAACTCGTAGGGAGCCGTGAAGTTTGAGAAGCGAAAAGAATGAGTAAGGAACGCGAACGGCGCACGTCTGTCGTTTGGCTAAAGGGGGAAAGGGGGTTGATGTGGGGGGAAAAAGGGGGGAACGGGGGCTTAGAAGGCCAAAGAGCGAAAGTGAGAAGACGATAGGCGAACGAAAGAAGAAGCCGGCGGTAGGGTCACGGAGATGATGGTCGACCCGGTCCATTCAAAGTTCCCAGGAGGCAACAAAGGGCCAGCAACGAGCTGATCAAATTATCCAATTCATTTGGATTGGCGAGTCGGTACGTATCTCCACTGCCGAGCGAATAAAGTGCTTGCTCCGTTACCAAGAGGGGTACACCACTCGAGAAACTGGAGAGTGGCCTCTCGAGGACCATCGTGCCCCCCTCCCCCCCCCCCCCCCCCTGACATGGAGACGCTTCAGCCTAAATTTATGCACATTTTTTCAACGTGAGACCTTCAAAAGCAAAGATAGTACATCACCCCTCAACTATAGATTTTATTTATTTAAAAAAAAAAAATAATATAATAGCGTTTTCAAGTGCAGTTATAAACGTAGAAAATACATCGTTCTTCCATGTTTTTTTTAACGAGAAATAACGTAGTATATCTGACATAAAAAAAATATCAAATATTATCGACTTTGTATTAAAAATATAATATCAAAAATACAAACTAATTTTAAGTAATTACGAATTTATTTCAACTTTTCATATGAATATCGGTTTTAAAAGAATCCAGAAATATGGTAAATGAGATGAAAATTTATTCGGTAATAATTTGTCATTAAACGATTTAAAAAAAAGTTCGCTTTTCACCCCAACCCACCCTCGAGAAAAAGCTCTCGAAGTGGAGCTCTTCTTAAAAAAAAATTATCGTTCGCAGAAAAAAAAAAAAGAAGCTCGCGATATATTCCACGAATCGTCGTGATTCGGAGTGAGAGATAAACGAGGGATAACAAAAAAACGAACGAAAAAAGGGGGTAAAAAACGAGTACGCTGAAAGAGGTAGGAGGGGTGGGATGGCATCCGGAAGATGGATATACAAACAGTTCTCGGCTTGAACCCCTCTGGTCGGTTTCGCGGCCGCGCGCTCGCACACTCGTCGGGCATCCGCGCCCGTGAAAAATCAGTGCGGTTCATTAAATCCAAGAGAATGGCAGACTGCCACAGGGGCTCTCTCGTTCGACTGCCGAGCCCCTCTCGTGCACAAGCAGAAGCAGAAGCAGAAGCAGCAGCAGCAGCAGCAGCAGCAGCAGCCGTTTCTGGTAAATATTTATGAACGCGGAAAAGCGTGAAGCCGAGAGGAGTCGAGTAAAAAATGCAAAAGAGTGAAAGAGAGTTAGAACGATGGGGAGTCGGGAGGGGTTGGGGGATGAAGAGCGTTAACTGGGGGTCCTTGGAACAGTTTCCGCGAGATTCGTACCCTCCAGAGCTTTCGACGATTTTTTTTTTTTTACAATAAACAGAATCTATTCTACGCAGATTCAATCACAAACTCCAAAATTCTTGATTTTTTAATTATTTTAGTTAACTTTTTATTATTTTTATTATTTCATTCGTTGAAGTAAACCTATTTCTTTTTTATGTATACAGAAAGAAATTGACCAAAGTAAAAAAAAAAACCATATTCCACCTTCAAGTTACCACCGAATAAGAATACCTTACCTTTCCCCAAACCCTACTAACCATTGAATAACCAATTACAAAAATGCTCTCAAAATAGGCACGAACTCTTCAAGTCACGTGCATAGGGTTGTGAGAGAGAGAGAGAGAGGAGGGGTGGATGGGGTGCTTATTCGTCGAAAAAAGCAAATCGCATAGCAAAGAAGTCAATCGACATTGGCGTTGGTTTGAAGTATGACGGTGAGTGTGTTATATCGAATCGAATCCCGGGGTCGGCGCGTCTCTGGTTGGTTGGTGTTCCTTTTGCCCTGCAAGAGCCAGGAGCTTGCAGAGATCGGTGGTATAGTATAGTAGTTGGTGAAGTGAAGAGCGAAAGCGTCGGGATTCGGTGGGCATGACACGTAGAGAGAGAACTGAAGAGAGAGCAGCAGCAGCAGCGGCATCAGGGCGATGTCGACGCTGGGCGTCAGTGGTTGGTTGGTCGGGTAACCAGCTCGTGAAATTCAATTACCGAGTCTCTACCGTTCCCGGGGGTTGGAAGAGAGAGAGAGAGAGAAAGGGAGGGAGATGAGAGATAGACCGAGAGGGTAGGGAACCCCGGGCAGCCACGAGGTTCGCGCACGAAGGGTGCCCGAAGGTATTTTGAGTGACAGCCGCGAGAAAGTGGGTGGGTTAAGGGAAAAGGGACAGAATCAATCTCTCTCTTGCCTCGTCGTTCTCTCCCATTCAACCTCTCTTCGCAAGGCATCATCCCCTTGAACGTGTGTCGCTCTCCTGACTCTCCTCTCGATAACCCCCCGCCTTCTACGTGCTTTGACTCTGTCTTTCGAATCTCTGTATCTAATGCCAAATCTTATGATTCGTCGTATTCCATGGTGTTCTTGCAGTGAAATCGCGAAATCAGAGTTTGGTTAGGGGGTGTCGTGTGGAGCACAGTGAGAGAGGAGGGTTGAGGCTTCAGAAATGCAGGGCTGGCAATCGTTGGGTCAAAGATAGAGAAAATTGAAATTGGATATACAGATTGTGTCGGACTTTGTTGTTCATGTTGAACTTCTGATGGCTAAAAAACCACAAATGATTATGTGAGTTTGTCTTCTAGTACGTTTAGTTCTTATTTTATTTGGAATATCGAGATGCGATTTTCGAAATCGGCTTATTGACTTTCTGGAGGTTCGATTTTACTCCTCAGAATCTGAAAAATATTCGTTGGAACTAAAGTTATCCAGTTACGAAGACATGAGTACGAAAATCTGTGTGAATCATAGATATAATTAGACGACAATGAGTTTACAATGAAATAAAAAAAAAAGAAAAAAATTGCCCATGCTTGAGATAGTGTATCGAAACATTCTCGAGTGTTTCGCGGGTACATAATGGAGCCCTACACTTCGAGAGGGAGAAACGGTTCGGGATGTACGGCGAGCTGGCGAAACCCTGCTGGCCGGTATAGTTATGCGATAGATAGACCGGAAGGGCCGTCCGAGACTTTACCGGAAGTCCGGCCTCTACCATTGTCATCGTTATCGCGTTTCGCGGAGACACCGCGCGAGTGCCCTCCTACACTTCTATCCCTATACGACAAAATTTAGGATATGTAGGTTGTTCACAGTGATACTGTAACGTCAACTTGCAGAGTGTCGATTTCGAAAAGTTGGAATAAAATTCAAAGATACAACGTTTCGAACGATTTTTGACGTTACTTCCACATTGTTCAACATCTCTCACAACGCAGATTGGCATTGACTTACTGTACTTATTACATAACTTATACGCGTACATTACATTACATTACATTACATTACTTATATGCGTATTGACAAATGCGCATTGGCCTTAAGCTAAACGCGTATCGGCATTGTAAATTCCTTGCAAATGCGAAGCCCTTGTTGCTTTTACATTACATTACATTTTTACATTACATTACATTACATTACTTATATGCATATTGACAAATGCGCATTGGCCTTATGCTAAACGCGTATCGGCATTGTAAATTCCTTGCAAATGCGAAGCCCTTGTTGCTTTTTTGCAAGTGTGCATTGGTATTGCTGTTGAAAAAAAGCTGCCATTTGATGATATTTCGTATAAGCAAAAAAGGCAACAAAAAATTGAGATATTGAGGTGACCAGTTATGTTTTTATTTCACGTTCAATCGATTGAGATTGATGATTGATTCGTGAAATGATTCCCCCGTTTGGAGAGATCAATGAATGCCGCGAGATCTCGACGAGGGTCATCCAACATGTATAACGCTGATCGTTCTCGGTCTCTGCGGTGGCAGAGTGGACCGAGTGAACGGACATAGCGTCGAACGAACGATGCAGACGAGCGTGGCTTCGCGTTCATTAGCCTTCTATTCAGTTCAACGGGCCAATCGCGAGAGGGTGGTACACCGACGCGACGCCTTCTCCTTCTATCTCATGCGGATGCTCCCGCTTCTGCTTGCCGCTGATGCTGATGCTGCTGCTCCTGATGCTGGAATGCCCGACATGTTACTCTATCCTCGCACGTAATTACGCTTCGCCTTCCCGGACGCCGCGCAACATCTCGTCTCATTCCACTTTTCCCTTCACGTCTCAACCTCCCCCGGCAATCTTGCGCTCTGATATCGGCGTCATACTACTGACACGAGTGATACACCTTATCCATGAATTAACCAACTACAACACTGCTTAAGTCTTTCGAACAGCAGCCGAGCTTTTTTGTTGGACAGATTGAAACGGTGCATAAACATTCACGCGGTCTCTGCCATTTTTTTGAAACATTTCAGTTTTGACTGTCGGGAGGATACATGAAATTAAATGAATCAAGAAATAGATGTAAACGACTGTTATGATTAGGCAAGTAGTTTTGGATGAATGGCATTTATTCTTATAAGAAACAATTCTATTTTTTGTTTTTTAAACACCTAAAAATTGCATTGTCGTGGAGAGCAACGGATCTTCGTTTTCTGATCGATTTTTTAAAAAATTCGGATGTCTGTCGAATTCGACGGAAATAAATACATCAGACAGAGTGCCCGACGGATTTGTAGAACTGTTTTTTTTTTTAAATTGTTACAGACGGATGAAAGGCGTAAAAAAAAATCCGCCAAAAAGGTGATGACAATTATGTAATTTTTTTTTTTTTTTCATAAAATCAAAAAATCGAAAAAAATATTCGTATCAAAATGTTTTAATTTATTTTTTGGATGTACTTATAGATTAAGGGGGACATTGGTGAGAGAAAAAAAAAAATTTGATCCCCGGCGTTACTGTCGTTTTCACGAGCCATTCCTCTCGCAATGTTTTTAGAGATTTTTTCAAATATTAGAAAAACGAGAATGAAGGACTTTTTCGTATGAACGTTAGTTAAAATTCGGAGGTAGAATAAAAAAAAAAAGAAAATTGACAAGTGAGTCATGCCGTCGGAGAGGATCGTCTCTCGAGGACTCTGTCGAATTAAAAAAAAAGAAGAAGAAGACGAAGAATAAGAAAGATGCATAAGAACGAGAGAAGTGAGAACGCGCCACATTGTCTGCCGATTTCTCGGGGATGACTGGTCGTATTCAAGACTGGGGGGGGGGGACGGTACCTTGCCTAACGCGGCATAACTTTTGGGGCACGCACTGTGTCCAAACGGTTCTTGAAAAAAAGCCGCGGTATATAATGATCGATTCGTTGTGTTCGTCGTAGTGACTGAATTGCCAAAAAATATAAAATAATACAAATTTTAAAAAGAATTAGAATTTTTTTTTTTTTTTTAATAAAAAAATAAACAAAATTTAAATCTAAACTATAAGAATATTAAAAAAAAATGAAACAATGATTTTTTTTATTATTCTTAAAGGAAGAATAAACAATATTTTTACGAGTTCAATAAAAATGCCTCGCCATTGGGGGTTTCAGTTTTTAAAACCCCCAAATTTGATTAACTGCTATCAACTAATAAAATGAATAATTAATCTTTTGATATTATTATTATTATATTATATAGCTACGATGCAGCCATTTTTTTTTGTCGTTCAAAAACGTCAGAAACAAGCAGTAAAATGCATTAGTAGGATAGGAATGCGAGTCAAAAGTTTTCTCAGTCGTTTCTAATAGATCCGCGTGACGATGCATTATTATAGCCTTCTCCATCGATCTGGTGAGATGGCTGTGGTGTAGGATAACACACGTACACATACGCACACTCCTTCAGATGAAGGAATACGCGCGTGGTTCCGCCCGCTAATTGCTAGAGAACCGAGAGAAAACTCACCTCGCCGACAGAGGTGTAGCGACGCCTTTGCGCTCGAGACCTTTCGAATGGAACGTTAAAAAAAAATACAAAAAACAAATATACTAGGTACATGTTTGACCGGGTCAAACACCTTTTCTGCGATCCATTACTCACACTCTCTATATATACTTTCAACTAATTTTGCAATAGACTTACGTAATTGGGGTTAATTATCATCGACGCGAAGCAGTCTTAAGCTTCGTAGATCAGCGTCTAGTATAATGCAATTCAATACAAACAATAGAAACAAATTTTAACGCATTAACTAAAAAGAACTTAGGTTTACTCGATGAAATAGACATTTTAAACATTTTTTTTGGTTTCTCGATGAAAAAAATGAAATTTAATATTTTTCAAATACGTTCCATATTCACCACTTTTGCTTTATTGGACACTTTGATTTTATTAAAAAAATAGTAAAATTTGCGACTTGATATTCAATACATAGTCAAAACAATACATCATCATTATAAAAATGTTTATTTTTCAATATAAATTTGAAATTTTTCTTTATGTTTTGTAATTTTTAAAAATGCACGATAATTCAAATAATATGAATATCATACCGCTTCATTATTTTGAAACTTCGAAATAATTTTTCCGTCGATGTCTCTTCATCGTATTATTTTTCAATGACACCGCGAATGTTACATACACCAAAATGCGGTGCCGTTGCATCGTCCCCATTCCTCTGTGTGCACTCATTCCTCGTCTCGCATCCCTTCGTGGCCCATCATCATCCTCCCCCTTCCCCCGTCGGTCGATGTTTGGTACCAGCGGGTCCACGGAACCGAAAGGAATGCGCACAAAAGATTCCGCCGAGCTGTGTGTATGTGTATGCGCGCTGGTTCTCGGGTCCCACCCGCGCTCCATTCATCCCCAGCATCCCCCGTCGTTGGTGGATCGACGGCCAGACTACGACGACCGTTGTACACGTTATTTTCACGTAGTAGTAGCAGATATTTTCACTACGACTCGCAACCTTCCGTAGTTTTTCTTTTTTTTTTTTCTCCCCCATCCCCGACCAACCCCTGCGAACGAAAAATCCCTCCGCGCGTTTCCGACGAAAGCGCAGAGTGTGCGAGAGGCATCGAAGGGAAAAAGAGCGCGCGGGGTGTATCCGCCGGTCCAGGTAAGAGGACACCCCCGCGGCGAAATTCTACGAGGAGCTACTGCTCCAGCCTCCGGAAATCTCTACTTACTTGCACGCCTCAATGGCTTCTGGTCCTTCGTGGACTCTTTTTTTCCCCCAAATCCTTCCCTCACCCCCTTTGGGTCCCTTTTTCCTCATTGGGGTTCTCTCTCCGACATGGCCTAAGATCCTTTCTATCGCACTTCATCTTATTCCAACTTGGTCCAGCGAGATTGTTGTTATTACGGGCGTGTAACCCACCGGTTCGCGGTAAATCGTTTCGACAGATCGGATCTCTTCTGCACTTCGAAAAAAAAAAAAAAAAAAATCATAGCCTCCTCCTTCAACGTTCAAGAGAGTCTATAGATGATCCCGAAGACCATACAAACAGTATATATAGCACATAGTAATACATAGGTAGATGGGGTACCGGTTTCCTGGTATAGAGTACTCGATCCTTCGGGATCCAGATCTCTTTCCTCTTATTCAAGACTACTTTGCTCATGGATGCTGTGGGATTTTTCGGCGTCGGTGGTTCACGTGTACCCTGCGAATGGTATGCGGCAAGTTGGTCCAAATTCCCATGGTTATTGTCCAAAAAGTCTACTTGGAATAATTCCGAAAAGCTTAGATGAATGTCTGCGAAATTGGGGTGATAGGTCAGTTAGGATCTGATGACCTGATTGCCAATTTATAGGATTGTTTGAACGTTATGAATATAAATAATGGCCCTTTCGTTGGGACACAATGATGGAGGAATACGATCTCGACAAGGAGTTTAATGTCGATTGGCTGGGAGGATTTTTGTATACGGAAAAAATCTCCGTTGGTCAATCCGGGGCTAATTTTTTGGGACCGTTGAGGATAAGAAAGAAAGAAAGGGTTGTCCAATAGGCTGCCAATTGCCAGTGGGAACTTTTTAATTTGGTCTTTGTGCTCAGAATCCTTTTGATACTGCGATGGCAACTGCTTAGAATCTTATTTCTTACCAATGCTACGGTAATTCAAGATGATATGGAGAATTGCTATAGCTTCTGAGAAATTGGGCCAATTTCAGGGATTCGAGTGTATGAATCCATGATGACATTTCATCTGGATACGTGCCATTTTTGTAGCGAATATGATAGGATTTAACCGTTTTTCAGACCATTTGAGACTTCGATGGATACATTACTATTGGCCATATCACCCACAGCGCATGCGAGATATGGACAATTGCTATAGCTTCTGAGAAATTGGGCCAATTTCAGGGATTCGAGTGTATGAATCCATGATGACATTTCATCTGGATACGTGCCATTTTTGTAGCGAATATGATAGGATTTAACCGTTTTTCAGACCATTTGAGGCTTCGATGGCTACATTACTATTGGCGATATCACCCACAGCGCATGCGAGATATGAACAATTGCTGTAGCTTCTGAGAAATTGGGCCAATTTCAGGGATTCGAGTGTATGAATCCATGATGACATTTCATCTGGATACGTGCCATTTTTGTAGCGAATATGATAGAATTTAACCGTTTTTCAGACCATTTGAGGCTTCGATGGATACATTACTATTGGCCATATCACCCACAGCACATGCGAGATATGGCCAATTTTTTAAATAACGTTATAACGAAAAAAAAAAATGAATCCCTCTCTAATAGACTTAATACTCGATGTTTGGACGCTTTAATAAAAAAAAAAAAAGTTATTCCGTGTTCACTGCCCAATGTCACCTAATTTCGCATCGGCAGGATCAATGCATTTATCACCCGATTATTTGAAATTTCGAAATTAAATTTCATTCCATTTTCAATCAATGAAATCGTTAATTCCCCTGTTCCCAATATTCACGAGACTGTATGTGCGGGAGGTGCGGAATTCGGTCTTTCGAAATAACACGAATTCCATTTGGACAGCCGGTGGTTCGTCATCATTGTCGGATTTCCTTGTCCAGCGCTTGAGCTCCGAGTTACAATCCAACCGCGAACAGTTTATTAATAGCCTTCCGTATAATTGGTCCATTTCACGTAATTAATGGGCCGTTAATCAGCGATGACAGTGCGGCCAGAATGGATGGACGAGCGGTTGTAGATACATATACGATGAGCCGCACAGGTGCGAGTTGGTTTCTTCTGAACGGACGGAACGGACCCAGTATCCGAGACCTTTTCACCTGTGTGGCCCACCAACGGTTTTTCATCGGTCATAGAAGGAATGTGTCAGGATTAAAACTTTCTTTCACGAACGGCAATGAGGTCGAACGAATTAGATTCGTTTCTATACACTTCTTTCGCATGACTCAAATTTAATTCTCGCATAATTGTTCTTTTTTTTTATGTCTTTTATTAAAAAATTGCACTGCGAAATTTTTTTTTTTTTAACGTAAAATAAAAAATTAACATCAATATTAAGATTATTATTATTGGATTTATTATTTATATCGATATTTTAGCTATTTGCTAATATTATATATTGCCGATATATCAGAGTTGTTGAAATTAATCGATTTTAGATAAAAATTTGAAAATTATTTAATAAATTATTGTTATTAAATTATTAATATTTGGAATTGAAATTTTTAAAAAATTTGTATTTATAAAAAAAAATTCAGTAATTGTTTCGCGTAAATCATTTTCTTTTTTTTTTTATTCTATGGACTGAAAGAAAAATAAATGGCGATGATATTTTTCTATTATTACTTTTTCCCGGAAACGACAAAATAAATTGGTAATCGAAGAGCGAATGTAATTTATTCCTACGAGCTTCAAGATAAAATTTTCCTCATTCCATCTTCGCACTTTCACTTTTCTCGGGGTTGCTTGCCTCTTCTACTTCTGCGGTCTATTTCACGATTCAACGGTGTTTATCTTGATTCGCTCACTCCTCAGAATTCCGCATTGCGTGTGCTATTTCGCGCGCGCGCGCGCGTTCGCGTTCGCTCGATGTATAGGTACTACCGGGAGAGAGCGATGAATTGACGATCTCTTCAACCTGTTGCGTTTGTTGTCGCACACTCAAACCGAGCCGATTTGCACGCTGAATGCACCAACGGCCAATTGAAGTCGACAGTACCCGAAGGAAACGGTAAGGTGCACACGCGAGAGTTTTTGTATTCCTCTGATTTAACTGTAGTATATATTATGGTATACTATAGACGCAGATCACCGCACCGAAAAACGTTATAGCCCTGACCCCTGTTTTGAAAAAAAAAAAAAAAAAAAAAAGCCGTGAGATCCTTTGATCGCAAATTCTATTGAGACTCCATAGAAATTTATGTAGAAAGAGAGAGAGCGATGAGAAGGGAAAGAATCGACTGAAAAAAAAAAGTCAAACCAAAAGTCGGGAAGTTAATTTAAGATATGAAATGAACATTTGGAGCCCAAAAATATCGAAAAATGGTATTAAAATATTTTTCGAAAAATTTAAATATTAATATACTGAATATGACTATATGGCTTTAAAATGACTATAAAATATAAAATAGTATTGTCAAAAATATTTTTTAAAAATCCGGTTCACGTAAAATCTCGGAGTTTCGCATAGAAAAAAAAAAAAAAAATTTTTTTCGAGTCGTGTATTGTGAATTCCCAAAATACGAAAAGCTCAACTTACCCGTCGAAGGTAAAATTCCGTGAATGCTACATATACGGATTGACGAATAGACTTCGAAGTCGAAATACAAGCGGAGCACATCTATATATATATTTTTTTTTATGATCTATTTCTTTCCTCTTTATTTTTTTTCTTGCGTTTCGCTCTTACCGCTGTTCGGGTTCTGCTACGACAATGATGAAGTGCCTCGGTAGGTAATCCCCGGCGTTAGCGTGTTTCTCGACGTATGAACCGGAATGAAACCGGGTCGTTCTTTTATTATAGTACGTTCGGTACGTTCGTACAGAAGAGACCGAACCAACGTAAGAAAGGAGAAGAAAAAAAAAAGGACGAAAAATAAGTAGTGGGAGGACGCAATCCCCATTGTCGAGTTCTCGAGATTTGCTGGAAAATCTTCTTCATTCATTGAACGAAGTGCAGCAGCAGCAGCAGCACGCCGCAACATCTTTTACTGTAATCTTCTTCCACGTTGAGTCTCTCTCTTGCCTCATCTTCGTCTTATTTTCTACTCTCACATTAATTGGAAGATTAAGTAAAGAAAGAATTAAGAAGAAAAAAAAAAAAAAAAAAAAATTCGGCGTCGTTGAAAAAAAATGTATTTTTTTATATCAGTCAAGAAAACATTATATTCATCGTAAAATGCATCCATTGAAATGCATGTAAAAAATGATTAATATATTAATATATTTTAGATAAATATTAATATTAAATGTAATGCAGTCAGTATAATTGTGATTTTTTTTTACATTAATCTATGCAAATATTTACAATAATTAATTTTATTATCATTATATTAATATATCAACGAATTAATTTCAAATTGATATTCATTAAAAAAAATGAAGTTGTATAAATAAAATCGAAGCTCGAAATATGAACCGATATAATCGATAAATATAAAAAAAAAAAATTGATTTAGGGATTTCAGACAAATCTATAGATGCGATCAACCCTATCGCCCTTCGTCCTTAATTTTCGAATCATCGATTCACAATATATTTTCCCCCATCTGCTCTCCATTACCACGGGGCGTTTTTCACACTTCATTTGACAAACAACGCGCTTCGAGAAGGTTATGCACACTATATACCCGTATTATAAACATATGCTGATAATACGGGTTATACGCGCGAAGAAAACTGCTGCGGTACTCGAGAAGAAAACTGTTACGGTACTTCCGAATCCGCCGCAACCTTTCGCTATTCTTGATGTTCGAATTTCTCGGCGGTCTTCTAACTCTCCGCCTCCATCAGGGGTTGAGTTATGGCAGAAAAAGTTTTAGCGATCCAAAAGTCTTTGAGAAACTTTGACTTTCCTCTGCTCGGCGAGGCTTCGCATGGCGGGGTGTGTCATCGGTCTCTCGTAACGTTTTTTCGCTCGATGTATTTTCATTACGATACGCGATTTTTTAAAAATTAATTGCCCACATGGAAAAAAATATATGCGAAAAATATATTAAAAATATATGAAATTTTGCGTTTTTATTTAATTTTTGTATTAATCATTCAATATTTTATTTATAATATACATTTTTTCCAAGTGGGTGAGTTGTCCTGTTCCATCCTTTTCTACTGTTCCTCTCGCTTCTCGTTCGTACATAATATATCCGCAAATATTCGTATTTAATTTTGACCAATTGTAATCGCTAGAAACATGTCTACCGTCAATATTTGTACGGCAAAGTATCATCATTCCCTTAGTTTATTCGTGAGGCTTCCAGGATCACCTGTGCGCTGTCGAAGGATTTCGAGGAGTTGACCCATAGATACCCCTCTGGAAACTTCCGTAATTTTTATTTGCACTCAGGTATATATCACCGAAAGATTATACGGTTGACCGAACGAGAGCGTTATTATAATATTTACTTAACGACCCTAACTGTAAAAAAAAACTCCGATCGCGTGTATCGTCTATTGATTTTTCTATTTTTTTTTTTTTTTTTTTTTTTTTTTTTTTTTTTTTTTTTTTTTGAAGTAGAAAAGTTTTCTTCTAGTAGTTGTAGTAGCTCGATGGCCTCAGGAAACGAAGAATCGATCTATACGTGTCGAACAAGTTTGAGCCGCAAGAACGACGAAGCGGCGGGGGTAAAAAAAAGGGAATAGAAGTTGAAGGAACGGAACGGCGCAACGCTGTCTGGTTCAGTCGAAAGCAAACGGTGAGTTGCCTCAGGTACAAGAATGGGAAGAGGGGGGGCTGAGGAACGCCAGGTGTTACGGACCCAACGAGTGTCAGAACAGCAGAGAGAGAGAGAGTGAGAGAGAGAGAGAGAAAAGTGTAGGGAAGCCTAGAAGCAAGCGTGAACCTCGTATAAATTACTCCCCTCGGCACTTCCAGGAACGCGAGACGGTACGAAAATTTACGACCAAATTAATCGTAATATCGACAGGGTCGCTTCGCACCCTGGAAACTGAACGTTTTTGGCGAATAGAGGAGAGCGGGAGGACAGAATATATAACTTGGATGCTGGAGAATTTTTCGTAATTATTTCGACGTTAAAATTATTAATAAAATTACGATAAATCGTAGAAAGTCGATGAAAACAATTTTTATTATTTCGGCATATTTTTTTAAGAGTGTTTTCCGATTAATTAAATAATACGCAATTTTTCATTCGATCGAACGAAATTTATATAGGAATGAAAAAAAAATGACTTTTTCCACTACGATATCACGAAGAGTTTGCGATTAAAAGATAATAATGATTATTTCAATTTTGTCAAATTTTCGTTGACGTTACCGAGACGAGACTCAGTGTCGTCAAAGTTCAAGAAGGTCCCGGTAAACCTTGCGGAAGGTATGCCAATAAAATTCGATGAGACACCTGCAAATCGTTACCTGAATAGTTGAGTCTTAGCTGGCAGCAAGCATCACTGGACAGCAACTACGATGATTTATGCCTTCGGCAGGTGGATGGGGTGAGAGTGCCTAGCAGTGGTTTTTCAAATTTCAACCACTGCCCCCCCCCCCCCCCTCAACTCGCTGCTCTCATTGTTGAAGGATTTTCGGCGATTCGCTAGGCTCGTCTCGGCATCGAACCAAAAACCTTCGATCCTTCGACATTTCTACAAGTACCAACGAGAGAGAGTCCAAGAAACGCAAGGAAAATTTTGCTGAAAGGCTCTCTTAGAGCGTAAAAATGCAACATTGAAAAATACACTTATTATTCTCGACCGATATCTACTCTATGAAAAATTACTTCAAATTACATGTATCGTAAATTAATGGAAAAAATTAATTAAAAAATCGCTCATAAAACTGAAAAATAAAAAATCAATCAAAACGACGCCAATCGACCAATCGACTTTACTTCGATTTCATCAGCCGTGGCTACCGGTCAAATTAATAGGCTTTCCAATCTCGAGGCTTTCCTGTTTCTCAAGTAAAATAATGAAAAAAATGTCATCATACGCACTATATTAACGGCCGAGAAATAGAAGTACGTATACAACATCATTTTCCATGAAAAATCGATCTTAGATACGCCCTTCTGCTTCTTAGTCGTCAATATATCATCGTCGCGTGTATAGGAATGAAAAAGAAAAAAAAAAAAAAGACTGGTGCACTCGCGCAACGATGAACTCAATAGAGCGTCTTGTTGATTTTTGGGACTTGGATCAGCTTCAGGGGGGTGTTAACATGGTTTACCGAACCGAGAATTCAATCCTAAAGGAAAGAAGAAACTTCTACAGATTTATTTTTATTCCAAAAAGCCTCTATAAGGCTCTCTATTTTTCTCCTGTCTCCCAGTTTGGTGCAAAAAAAATATCTTAGATAAACGCATGTCTGCGGTAATTCGTCTGTCAATAATTATTGACTGCTTATGATCCATTGTAGTCGGATCAATATTCTTGGTCTCTTCGGTTTTGTTTGTTCAGGAACATCAGAAAAATAATAAAATGCTCGGAAGATTTATCCTTAATATTTGCTCGTTCGCCGAAATCTACAAATCCGAATCGTACACAACAGATCAACATGAATCTTCAATATTCTATTGATTAAAATCATTCCACGAATTAAATTTTTCTTTATTAACTTCGCAACATTTTCTGCGGCAGTTGATTCAGTTGCATTGACTTTCGCATTTTTATAAAATATTAGAAAAAGAAATAAACATTTTTAGTTCTTCAATATTGAATCACATCTACAAATCTGACTCGCCTTGATCGGGTGCATTATGAGTCTTGAGGTTCGGAATGAATTTCAGGATGAACTTCAAGATTCCGATCAGAAACGGATTCTTCAGAATCTTCTCTTCTTGAATTCAGATTCATCGGATTCGTTGATTTCAATGTTTTTTTCCGTTCATTTAACGCGTCCTGCAGGCCGCTCGCCAAGCAGCGCCATTCATTGAAGTAACGTCTTCAGTCGTGAAAGTAACGAGTAGTAGAAAATGAGAAAAAAAAGGAAACAAGAAATCGAAGAGCCTCGTGGGAAAGAAACTTCGAAGGAGAATAGAAGAAGCACCGGCGAGAGAGGTGTCCTGCGGGAGTTAATGAGGCTAATCCTGCGGTTCTTGCGGTGTCGAGAGATTAGGAAGAGGCATAGAGATCCTGTCGTAGATGAGGATGGCACCAGTGCCACCTGTGCCCATTCGCTCCCTTGCGAGGATGCGGCGCCCTGCCGAGGCAAGCAGGATATTCTTAGTCTTCATCGGTAGCTGTTAGGCGGGGAGAGGAAATCTTCCTTGTATCTCTCGAGTTCTCCGTTACGAGATGAGCTCGAAAACTCGTGCGCGTGTACGAAGATCTGTCTCTCCCGGTCTGGCGGAAGACTGGTAAGGAGGAGGGCTAAGGAACAACCCCCGGACAAACAAAGGATCCAACGATAACGAACCTGGACTGTCGACGGAAGTTTGCTACTGTTACCGCTTCTCTCTGTTTGTCGGCTGTTGCGAGGACTCGTTTTTACACTTGGCTGATGGTGCGAAAATACGTTAAAGATCCTTTAGCCTCCGGACCGCGCGAGAGCACGCGCGAAGGGATGTAAACAGGTTCGGACAAATTAGAAGCAAATTATAGAAGCTGTTGAAATAATTCGCCGGAAAGTCTACTTGAATGCTTGTAAATTTGAATTTTTTGTTGCTTCAAGTAACGGGCTTTTAGGATTTTTCGATTTTCTTTTAAATTTTCTCGGGCTTTCAGACAACTGTACCTACAGTAGGTGTTAAACTCAACTAGCGACACAATTCATAGAAACTTTCGCGTGCGAATCTCAAAGAAACACGCGGTAAAAATTCGATTTACTCCGAAACTGGTGACAAGTCGATGCTTCAAGCTTCATAGCTTTCTCCAACTCTTCGTGTGACCTGATCCCAAAAAAAACTCACGGTAATCAGAGATTCACGTGAAAAATGATCTTTTTTTTTTCATCTACTGCTGCCCTATATCTTCTTTTGCCCTTCACGCTTTTCCTACCTTAACCTCGGTACACTTCTCGCTTTCATTATTCTCACTCTATATTTCTCTTCTTTTGCTCTCCTGCGTTTCAACTCCGCTTCTTCGTTTTCTCGGAGTTTTTTCACCTGAGAAAAGTCCGAGAGGAAGACGAAGCGAGCGACAGAGGAGAGCGACGAATGAGTTCACTGCGGGATACCGGACCGTGGACACCCGGTCGCAGGTCCTTTTCGAGGAAAAACGAACCACTGCCCTCCAGAACTCTCTCTCTCTCTCTCTCTCTCCTAGTCGCGGCTAGTGGATGAGGAGCGAAACTCGTGGAATCAGGATGGCGAATAGATAAATAGCAAAAAAAAATGAGGAAAGGACTCTCGCGCGTGAAGTGGACCGAGGCGATACGAGGACGAGTCGGGGAAGTTGGATATGGTAGCGCGAATATAAATAGCCACCCCGAGTTTTATCGTTGATCTCGTGTATATTCCTCTCTGGGGTTTATATTCCATCGTTTCGTGTCTTTTCTTTTCGCCTCTTTTTCACTCGAAAAAAAAAAAAAAAAAAAAAAAAAATGCGGATGAATGAATACCGACTCGGCTGGTCGTCCTGGAGAGCCGAGGAATTTTCATTCATGGTTCACGATACTCCATCGGTGCCCGTGTGGCCGCGGTAATGCCAATGGTCCACGAGGCACATATCGAGAGGACATCTCACTCTCTTGGTGCGCAGAGCACAGAGCTCCTCGGTGCTTCGTTGAATATCATTCTCACTGATCTCCATCAAACGAGGGAATAATTGCACGAGAAATAACCACCCGAGCGAATACGAGAGGATCCCGTTCACTCATATCGTGGAGATTCATTTTTTACATTTTCATAACGAAAGACATTTTATAAGAAAATAAAATGTTATTTTTCGTGTCTGAGTATTTATTATTATTATTATTGTATTTCATAACAATAATAATTAGGTATTAGCAAAAATAGCGGAATTCTTAGTATATTAAAATATTGAAAAAAAATATATATATAAAAATTTCATTATATTGAAATATTAATTATTAAAATCTATTTAAAAATCGAAAAAAAAAAAAATGAAACTTATTAATATCGATACAGGACACCAACTTATTCCAAATTGTGTGAAACTGAAAAAAAAAAAAATCTGTAACCTCTGTATAAGTTGTAACCGGCGACTTTTTCCCTTGCAGTCCATTTAAGAACGAAAATCTTTGGAAAAAATCCTCGGGAGGTCCTGGAGGCATCCGAGATTTTTCCCAAAAACGTAATACTCACGGAGAGGTGTGCGCTGCTCACAGGGGGTCGGAAACGAAGCCATCGTCCTTTCCCATTCATGCCTTTTCGGTGTCCCGTTGACGAGACACTGGAATGCCGTAAATCCCTTGTCGCCTACTCAGTCACACTGAGATTTCGCAGTAGAACCGAAGAACGAACTCTCGGACAGAGGACGACAAGAATAATGAAATGAAAGAAAGAGTGGAGAGGAAAATCTCTCGCGAAGAGGACGAAAAAATCGGTTCTTCTTCTCGGTTTCGTGTAAAAAAAAAATTAAAAATAATTCCGAAAAATAATATAAACAAAAAATTGAAAAAAAAAAAAAAAAAAAAACATCGAAAATTAAAAAAAAAATGTTTGAAACTTCGACAGAGTTTCGGAACAAAATTCTGAATTTTTAGGTATCAAATCGCTCGTACCTAACCATTCGTCGCTTCTGCCTACGAAAACGTGCCTTCATCTTTTTTTTCCCGCGCTACTGAACTGCGCGCGAACGCTATATCTCGCGAGACTCGAGTCTCTTGCTCGAGGGTTCCTAAGAAAAAAAAAAAAAAAAAAATAGAAATATCCCAGGGCAGGAAAGAAGCAAGAAATAAGATCTCGTTTAGGATCTCGGAACCAGATCAGCCGCAGATCTCGTCGAGCTGACGAGCACTGAATGCTCCAAGAGGGTGAACTCGTGCTCTTCCCTTCCCTCCCTCTCCCCTCCCCTCCCCTACACCCCACTGAATTAAAAGAACGAGATACTGAAGAAGGAAAAAAAAATAAAACGAACTCTGAGAAAAAGATCGTTTCGGTAGCGCAGAGTAGAGATTCGGTGTCGAGTTTCGGGACAAGAATTTTTTTTCGTCCGTTCATTTTTTTTTTCTCATCAACTCCTCCACCGTTTCGTTATGTCTTTTTTTTTCCTTCTATTTTTTTTTTTTTTTTTTTTGTACAGTTCCTTCATCGGAATTGCGACGAAACTGTTGATTGGTATCTTTTACACTTTTTTCATCCACCTTCAACGTTTACGAATTACGAATGAAGAGACGAGACATTCGATAGTCGAAGAAAACGGAGGGTAGAAAAAAAAATTGGGGTAAAGAGAGAGCAGACGGGAGAAGTGAATCGAGGATGATACAGGAATGAAGATTCAAACGCAACTCGTTAACGCACCTATTGTCAAATTTGGAACTTCGCATGAGTCACAGAAAAAAAAAAAAAAACTGAAAAAATGTGAAAATGTGTGTGATTCACAATAAGAAATGAGACTCGAGAAGAAGAATTTTTATTCGTTAGTTTTTTTTTTTTTCTTTTTTCATCGATAGATAGAAATACCCAGCTGCTCTCGATGATGTTATTTTTTTTTTTTGCGATTCCGATCGGCGCTGTCCGAGAAATTCTGTAACCGTTGATGCTTTCGAGGAGACATTGAAAATGTCCGTTGGGGAAATCGTAACGTTCTTTTTCGGCTCGTTAAATCGTCTACAGAGAAACTAACGAGCGACGAATCATTTTTCCGTGCAAAAAAAAAATTGTCTCGTTGACGAGTTTCTTATCGGAGAACTCCTGAAAAAGCAGAATAACCCGTAACGCGGTTCTTGATGAACTGCAGTCATTTTTTTTTTTTTATTTTTTCGGCTCTTTCCATCAAATTTTAGAGACGTTGATACCTCAGAAAAAATTAGGAAAATCCGTTAAAAAATTGTAACGTTCTTTTGGCTCTCGTTAAATCGTCTTCGGAGAAATCAACGAGACTTTGTTAAATCATTTTTCCGTGCTAAAGAAAAAAAGAACACTTATCTCGTAAAAAAAATCGTTATTGAAGAACTTCCGCAACGATCGACACTCATTTTTTTCTTGGTAGCAATCTGCAGAAATCGTTCAACGTACGAAATCTTAGAAACGTTGTAAACACGTTACAATTTTTTTTTTTTTCTAACAAGAAAAAACCCGGAGAATCACAGAGGATTCCCTACAATAAAGAATAACAGCTTTCATTCCGTTTTTAAAACGAACCTCGACTACGTTTATCGTATTTTTTCATTAAAAAAAAAAGTCAAATTGATTTTTTTTTTAAATAAATTTCATTAAAAATAAAATAAATATTGAATATTTTTTTACGTATATTTTTTCGTCAATATTATTATTTATTATTTTTAATTATTATCATTATTTTATTAAAAGAAAAATAATTTTTTTTTTTTTTTCCCGACTTTATTTGCGCAGATAAAAAAATCGTATTAACACGAATCTTGTTAAACGACCTCAAAATTCAGTTACTTCGAAATCGCACAGCTGCAGAATATCGTAACCGAGAGTTATAGTCGAGAATTTTACGGTCGCGGATTGTAACGGGAAAGCGTTTGAGACTCGACGTTAACTTGACGATTGGAAGTTAATCGTAACGGTTATATCGGGGGATGCTGTGCGGCGTTGAATCATCCGATCGTGCGGATGGGCGAAACAGAGGCACGCGCCTTAAGGGGGGTCTAAACTTCAACTCTGTCGTATTCATGACGATTTTCCATGACCCCGTCGTTCTCGCACCAGAACGATCGCCGAGGTGGTGGGTTTCGCGATGGAAGGTCGAACGGACGCAAACGGTACGGACAATCGGTAGCTACGAGAGAACGAGAGAGAGTTTCCCCGATAGCGGTCGTATAAACAACCCTCCTGTACACCAGTCGTTTTCGTCCCTTTCCCTCCCTCCCCCCTTCCTCGGGTCGTAACCTCTCTCTTGGTCCTCGCAGCTCTAAGCATTTGCGAGATGAGATGAGTCTCCCGCTCGTTGGATTGGATTTCGATGCAACGACATCTCGCGGGTCTCTCGAGATCGATAACAATGGGACCGTTGGCATTTTGAAGTAACATATCGAATTCTCATTGGAAACATCAAATACGGAAACCGATTTAAATGAGATCGATGTCGATTTTATGAATAGTATATGATATATAATATATAATAATGATTTTCTATAATATTATTAAAAAATTATGCAAAAAAATTTCATCATAATATAGCTATAGAATAAATTACCGGTCCTAATGAAATTGCTTAAAATTTTTTAACACACAACTTGTGAGTTGCGCACAAACGATGCCACGTTTTTTTTTTTTCTACAAATTTCGCGAGAAATTTGAGGGGCTGAGGGTTGAAATTTTTTTTTACAATTTTTAGTATTTTTTTGTTGCTTTGCTGGCTGATTTACGTAATGAAGATCGATCTCCAGGTTTCCTCGATACATTTCACGCGAATAATAATATCAAAAGGGGAAAAAGCGATTTTTTTTTTCGATTTTTTTTTTTTCATCAACAATTATTTCCTCGACTTTTTTTTTTAGGTTCAACGACACTTTTTTTTTTCGTGTCGATTTTTTTTTATACTTAAAGTACAGCAATACCTCCCACGCCTTCGGAGAGTTTCTGCTGCAGGAATAACGCAAAGTCCGGGACTATTCCTGCAGCGGTAAAACCGCTCGGAGAGTCGCGGTATCGCGTTCACCGGCGGGGACAGATGTTTCCACGGGGGTACCGTGAGCGCGTCGGGTACCGGGACGCAGCGCGTAGGAATGACTGACAGCTCAATGCACCGGGACTGTACAGCCTCTCTGCTCCTTATACTACGATTATACATTTCTATATGCCACATAGCTATATACCAACTCGTATAGTATTCCCTCCACGGATATATATACATACCGACGATATCTCGCTTGAACTTCCCCTCCGTTGCTTTATTTCTCACTCCGCGTCGTTCGAGCTCCACGAATTATTTTTTTTATTTTTTTTTTTTTTCACTCATTCCGCTTTAATCAAAAGAGCATTTTTGATACCCGTAAAATACTCCATAGTGATGAAATGTAATTAACTATAAAAAATAAATCATTAAAAAGGCCGAAAAAAGAAATCAACTTTTTCCTCGAACCCGGAAACCATTTTGAAACGCATTTAAATTTTTTTTCAAAATCATGTTAATTTTATTCTCTTATTGAGATCGAAAAAAAAAAAATTTCAAACTGATTCTTTTTTTTTTTGAGGATCAAAAATCTTTTCATCTTATTTTCGTCGGAAGATCAGGAAGGAGCCTACGCGGGGCATTGGCACCTCCGAATCTCTTTTTAGGGTTGGAGTACCAGAGAACGAGAGAGTCTCGGGTTACTCTTGTAAGGGAATCTCTCGCCGGTGGTATATATGTACACGTGGGTGCTTTGTCGGCTCGCGGGATCTCCGTTCTTTTGTATGCGGTATACAGGAACTGCCGAAGATAACTGATCGTTGAATGAATGGCCGCTGGACAAGAAGACTGCCACCGTAGTCGATGGGGTTGCGAGATCGAGGGTTGGCGAGGGAAACAGGGGGGCTGCACTGCTTGTGCGCGTCGTGAAAAACCCGTTAACTTTTCAAGCCAATAAACGAGACTCTAATAGATCGATTGAAATCATGCATCACAGACACAATAAAACCAATTCACATGCTAATTCGAGTGGTTTAACGATACGGTTTATTATTAACCCATATAATTAAATCGGAACAAAAACAGAACAAGTTATTTAACGCTGTGAAGCGTTGGGCTAAATATAAACTCCACTCCAAGTTTTAAATTTCAAAATTATTAAATAACTTTGAAAAAAAAAAAAACATTTCACTCTGTTTTATCATCAGTAACAAAATATCTTATTCGCAATATAAAATCGTAACCCACTGACCCAGAAAACAATGTCCACTGCAGCCTCACCGTCGCAATCCAAGATTAAACTCTCTCTTCTCGCCGCGAACAGTGTAGAATAAAAAAAAAAATATCAAGAAACAACTTGAACAACGAGGCTATAGCCGAGAGTTGATGGAAAGGATGGTCATAGACGATCTCTTCGTGGCGATGTATAAACACGAGGGTAGAACGATGAACGACAAAACGAGGGAAGGAGTTGCGCGCAAGGGTTGTGGATAGGAAAAGTCGCAGAGAAGAGTGGGACGTTTAAACGTAGGATGGCCCAAGGGGGTTGGTAACGGTTGGGAGTGGTAGTGGTAGTAGTAGTAGTCGTAGTCGTAGTAGTAGTAGTAGTAGTAGTCAATGTTTCGCGATAGCGATGTCATGGCGGCCACCGGAAATAGCCGGCACTATCGGCCTCCCCGCCGGAAGGACTCCCGTCACCGCAGAAAGAGTTCCAATCTTCTATTCAGCGTGAGACGCGCGGCGTCGACGGCGGAGGAGGAGAATGAGGAGGAGGGTGCGCGTCATGAAGGCGCGTTCTCAACCTTCTCGACCCCCTCTGGCTTCACGGTTTTACTATAACCTGCGTCCTGCCTCGTTCCCGTCCACTGCCACCTTCGCGAGCCCTCATCCTCGTATCCTTCGACGCTTTCTTCGAACCCTCCCCTTCCTCAACCCCTTCTCTCGCCCTCAAGTATCCTTTTCTTTCTTTCCTCGGTTTCTCGTAGCCTCTGACTCTACTTTCCTCTCCCATCTTTCTGCGACCCTCCGTGGCATGTCCTCTCACCCACATCGCACGTCGTTGCTTCAGGCTGGACGATACAAACCACCCCCCGTCCGCCTCCCCCCCGAAGTAGAATGGACCACGAACGTGGAACCAACGACCCCGAAAGAGGAAACGGCAAAGGGGTTGGAGGATCGCCGGACGTGGTGTACGATGAAAAAAAAAATAAAAAATAACGGAACAAAAAAAATAGGCAAAGGTGAAAAAGTCCGCGAGCTCAAGTGACACCACGTCGACTTATCTGTCGACGAGCTTCTGTATGAACTTCCGTGTATTATGTGCGATTCCAGTTTTTTCCAAAGAAATCGCTATAGGTGTCTAGTAGATGGGAGTACCGAGGTTTTTTTTTTTTTTTTTTTTTTTTTCCGAGATCCCGTGGGTCACTTCCGGTTATCGTGAACGAAACTCTTGACGTATCGAACCTGAGTTTTGAACTCTACGAGAGTTTGTTGTATCAGATCACTCTGCTATCTAAATGGCTCCGTTATCGACAGACCTCTGAGTAGACGTTTGACATTTTTTTTATCGTAGTTAATATTGACGCGTATATAGTCACATGTTATATGCAAAATGTAATTAATTTCCATAAGGTTTATTTTTTTTTTTACCCGCGGGTGTGACTCGCGATTAAAATGGTAAGTAGCTGTACTATACCCACCGAACGCGAAGGTTGTACCGACATCCCCTTAAACGACACCGCAGCATCGTTGTAGTTCTCTCGCGCGCCCGGTGATACATCATTTGGGTGTCAACGAGTGTCCCCCCAGTCCACCCGTAATCTCACATCCATCAAGCCTGCGCGCTTCGTCGACGAGAGCCGTTTCAAGCGGACGGACGGACGGACGGACTCTTGATCGATGTTTCGACGAAGCGCGCGCGCCCGCCAACGACGGAAAAGCCGAGAGCAACTTTACGGAGAGGAAAAGCTCGCGGTATACATATATACTTTTTCGCAACAGTACGCTTCAACTATATATCAATCTTTCAAATTTTTCCGATTAGTCTCGCACGAGTTTTTCGTCTTCTAGTGCTTTCGCATACATTAGACCTTTCATCTCTAACTCGCGTCTCTCGATACTTCGCATTCGGGATTTAAGATTATTTCTCTTGAATGTATTATTCGTAGAGATTTCGAAAGATTCTGTTGAATAATTTTTACGCGATCAATCAAATCAATCCATATGCAGCCTCGGGATTGCGTAGATGGATTCATGGTTTGCCGGTGCGCGTTTCGTATTATCGAAGGATTAAATTTTCTCCGACAGCGACCACGTGCCGGAAAGAGCGATAGACACAGAGATACAGAAAATCGAGGGGGCGTTTGGGAGTCGGTTTCTCGTTGTTCTCGTCGTTAACGCCATCGGGGGAGAGTTAACCCTGACCCGCAGTGTGTACGATAATGGGGGCTCTGCAAATCGAATTACACTCGACTCGACAACATGCCGATCGTACCGTCACGGGGACCCACCTGCGTTCGCGTATCAATTCCTTTATACTATATTCAATCATTACACTCAATAATATAATAATAATAATAACAATAACAATAATAATAATAGGAGGTTAATAAGAAATTTATTAAAAAATCAACGCCTCCGCGCTTCATATACAAATGGCGAAATTTCTTCGGTTACCTTTGTCAAAAGGGTATAGAACTTGACTCGGAAAATTGCTTATACATATAGGAGTTAGAAATAGTTTCCAACCTGCGCGCAGTCCGGGCTAATTTTACACTAATCCAACACGAACGTATCGAGTACCCTATAAACCCCCTATAAACCCGGGAACGTCGGATTAACGCCGATGGCAATCAACCTCCCCTTGGATTATAACGGTGATCCTCTCGTTCTTCAACCCTTTGACCTGATTCTCGGCTATATTTCTATGCGTTTTATCTTTGGAATGAACGAATTTCGCGACACGTTTATAAATAAACGCGAACGAAAAATGTTATACGTTTTTATTGATTTTTCGATTTAATGCTTTTTTTTTTTTTTTTCATTTTATAAGAAATAAAAACCTTTTTTTTTGTATTGTATATAATGCAGATAATATTAACGAGGATTCAGGATAAATAAACAAATTAATGAAATTGTCGGTTTTACTCGGAACAGAGCATAAAATTGTGCGCGTTATTTTTCATGGTACCAGCAGCGAAAATCTCGTGACCCTGAGCTTAAATTCAAAAGGTTGGAACGGTAAAAAAAAAAGGAGTTCGCGACGACGAGGACACGTTTAAAAATTCAACGTTCGTGATTGCCGTGGCTCGCCGAGCGCCTTTGAAATTTTACCCTTGCAACCTTTGCATACTTCGAAGCTGCTGCTTTATCTATGTATGCTGTATACATATACATATACACATGTATCAACTTATCTCGTCTCCCGCCTCGGCGTCTTGTCGCTATGAAAAAATATTTTTTCGCAACATTAAAGTAATAATGATTTTTCGCTGAATGAAAAATACTAAAAAAAATGTTGTGATATATATAAACAATACGAAAAATCCTAATTTTACAGGAAAAATCCATATTTTTTTTTTAAATTAATTGAAATTATTCGACATTTTTGCTGTGAAGCGAAGTTCGTGAGACTATTAATCGCAGTCAACTTTCCTGTTTCACTAGACGAATATAATCGATCACGACGAACTTTGTATACATATGCTATATATATATATAGGTATATACTATATTTCAATGAGGAAAATCCTCGCCACCGTGCGCCCTTACAATCTTCCATCACATGCGACAAACGCACCAACCCTTAAGCAATCGCGCGACGATATGCAAAAGGGGTTCGGGAACGTTGTGTTTAGACAAGCGTCGCGTGACGGTAGAAGCGTTGTACAGCCAACCAGAGGAATTTCCATGTGGGCAAAGTGCTTTCACCGCGAGTCTCGAAGCAATTCGTAACAGTCGCGCGCGAGGAATAGACGACGTCGCGACGCTCTCACGGCATAATGCGGAAGTCGTGTCGAAGTCCGAGGTTGTCGCTCTATATAACTCTCCGTACCCACTGTGCGATGTTTCGATATACTGTTTTGGAGTCTCAGTCACTGTAACTATGCCACACAACGGCACTTCACGCGACGGTGTAAAGATACATGTGTACGTATATTCGCGTACGCGACAATTTCGCGGAACTCGAATCAATTTCTGTCCGAGTGAAACATACAATTCGACCGATATAAATCTTTCAAAGATAAAATTTTCATTTACAATGCGCAAAAAAAAATTAATCAATTTCAATAATTAATTAATTAAACCAAATATAAATAAAAATACATACCATTTTTTTTATATTAATAAAATAATATTATATTACAGTATTGATAATGAGATTATTATTAAATTGTTTTTTCTTAATAAATACATGTCCTAATTATTCGAAAGATTTTTTTTTTTATAAAATCATTTTTTTCGGGTGTCTCGAATTATTGTTACGAATAAAAAAAATTGGTTTTTGAAAAGCGGGTGGAAAGGATTTTTTTTTTATCCTAAATTTTTCGATAAAATTGCAAACAATTATACTTCATTGACGCATTAGTTTTTTTTTTTTTTCTATTTTTTTTTAATACCAAAAATTGATTAAAAAAAAATGAATAGAAAGTCAAATAATTGATTTTTATCAAATTGCCGTTTTGCTACACCGCCAATTATGTTTTTACTCTTGAAACGTACTAATCTAATGATACAACTGCTTTAAACCTTCACAATTCGAAAACAAGTCAACGCAGCCTGCGATCTATAGTATACATATATACATAAATATATATAAAGCATAAAGACGCGATAGAATAGGATGAATGTAAATCGATAGGGGTGAATTTATCTGGTAGCACTTATAAAGAATATCTGTGCTAACTGGTGGGGTTTTGCAACACAGAAACCCCACTGCGAATCAACCCCAATAATGCCCTCTGCTGGCTGTATATATTCTGGTTGCACAGTGTCAGAGGATTCGTTCGCTCGCGACGTCTATACCGATCTCATGACAAAAACTCAAAGAGCCGCACGGTGCGGCAAGGAGCGATCTTTTCGGGTTGTTCCCTTCTCGAACTTTTGCACTATGCTTTTCTGAGGTGCGTGCGAGCGATGGGTTAACTTTCGCTCGTTTCAATGCATAGAGACGGAGGAGTGGAGCGCGTGTGAGCGAAAGTGAGAACGGCATCGATTCTTGACGGTCGGGAGAGACTTCTGCCAGAGTTGTTCTCCATCATCATCCCCCGTTACCTCGCCTCTCGGGCCACGCATCGCTCTCGGTCCCCCAGGGGTAATAAAACGGCAATTTAATTCATACACTTGATAAACGTCGTGCGCGCGCGCTCGCGCGCACGCGAGAGAGTTGAAACTCTCTTCTCTCGGCATCAACAAAAACCCCCGAGCGCGCGGTGCCGCACCTAGGGATCGAGCAGAAGTCAAGCGTGAGGTATATACGAGACATACTGCACGGGAATAAGGGCTTATTTTGCAAATCATCGAGCCTCGGGGTAATACAGCGATACATCGAGGGAAGAGGAAACGAAGATGAAAATTATTCGATATATCGGATTTCGTTTTTATCTTCAAATGAGAAATTTGTCAATCGCGAGAGGGAAAGGGATTTTATTTGAATTGATGAAACGCAGAAATAATTATATCGAATTACATATTTATAAGGAATATTTTATTTATCATATATTTATGATAAATATATTCATGGAGAATGTTTAAAATATAATATAATATATGAAAATTCATATATTTTTTAATCAGTCGATTGAGAGGCCAAAAAAATATATATTTAGTCAATTCGCGTAATAAAAATAATTTTTTGGTCAAAATAAAATTTTCATATGATTATTGTTAATTTTGACGTAACTATCAATATTGTGGTGAAAAAATGTATAGGGGATGATTCGGAGGGTTAAAATATCGAATACAACTAAAAATATTTCGAGGTTCGAATCAACTGTACCGTCGAAAGTATAATATACGAGACTAAGTTGAGAACCAATGCCGGACGCGTCCGGCTGCGGGATTCCGAGCGACGAGGGGAGGAGGGGTTGGAAACGCGAAGGGGGTTTTTCGTAGGGGAAGGCGGACTACTGGCATTCATCGCGATGCAGATGGCTTCCACCCCTCGCGGCTCCAACGATGCTGTGGGTTACGGCTCTCTTTCTCTCCCTCTCTCATCCTCTCTTCATCATCCCTGTTAGTCTCTCTCTCCCTCTCTCTCCGCGTTCGGACTGGCGAACGTTTGTGGACACCGGTCCAATGAACGCAAATAACGTGCGTGTAGGTGCTCCGGAGATGTATTGCTATCCGACTGTATACGCACTCACGGACCGTGCGTTTCGATTCGCAACGAGAATTGGCAGAATGTGAATTTACTGGATACGTTAAGATCGCCTCGATAATTAATTGCTTAATCTTTCAATTAGCGATCTATGGAAAAATTTATTTGCAATATCGATTGAGTGCATTTTAAAATGAATACATTGACCGCGGAATGAATTTTTTTTAACCATTTTTAAATTTAACTTCGATGTGGAAACGCGGAACGACGAGCGATGTGTATGAGACTTCTTGACTGAGCGAATTTTGCAAATTTTTACGCATTCTCGCAGCTACAATTTTTTTTTATCCGTGTCTTGATATTTGAAGTAATAATAAAATTGCGTTAAATTAGTCGTTAGATATCTAATGAAAATAGGTACCATAGATATAAAAAGTAGCGACGAAAAGAAAAAAAATGTACAGTTATTACTGAATAGTTGGCAGCGTTTGAACGATTCCTCTGCGTTTTGAGAGACCGGTCAGTAACTGGGACATTTATCTCGCACGCACCGCAACTAGCAATCACGACGGTATTCCCCCGTCTCTCGGGCGTTGTACAGTGTTCGATCTCCACCTATCCGTCTATATAGAATCTCTTTACATTGCCATGTGCACATAGCAGTCCGGCAATACACAGTGTTATACGCCGATCGGATTCAACGGTGTACGGTAGAATTACGGAGAGAGAGAGAGAGAAACAGGGGGTGGGGGGGGAGGGGGACGAAAAGAGTGAGAGGAGATATGCACGAGTTGGTAATTTTGCAGTAGCCGAAATTGTCTCTCGTTTCACGCAGCCACACGGGAAAATCGAAGAGCGAGAGAGACGCAAAACATGGCGCGCGTAAAGCCTCGACGGTGGTATAGGAAAAAAGATGGAAAAGCCATAGAGTGGAACGAGCGCGAGAGCACGCACGACCATACAGAGAGAGAGAGAGAGACTCCATATTGCACCGCGATCCGCATTGGGTCCTTTGGTTTTCATTCAGAGGAGAGCTTCGATAATTAATTCGAGTGGGACACGGGGATAACGAATCGTGCGGGGGAGATTCATCGTAATTGACTGCGGAGGACTCGACGGACCGAATAAATGGCGACCGACTCGACGAGTCGTGATGAATTATAATTTGCACCATGTGTAAACTCTAACGATCTATCCTACGCGCATTTATATGCGTGCCTCGCATACTACGCGCGTACACGGAGTCGCGAAAATAATAATCTATATGCGGCGCGATCGATAGAGCATTGAATTTTCTCGGTGTATCAAATAAAACGAATTTTTATTACATTTTTTCGTTTGTTTCTTTTATCAAGTATAATTCACTGTCATGAGATTTTACTCGGATTTTTTTTATATGGTAAATGGATAAGCCCCTGGGATTACGGATTATTTTATTGCAACTCTTTAACGATGCGCGAGCGTTTGGCAGGTTTCGCTGTTTTATCGATGCGATACTTCGCTAAAATTTTTTTTATTTTTTTTTATGGTATTTATAGTGAAATCGAAACGACGGAAACGGAGCTAAAATGAAGAAATCGTTAAAAAAACTTCACGTCAACGTCAAAAACAACATTTCAAAGGTCCAAAAAATCGTCCCCTGCCTATCGCAAACGCGTCTAACCTACAAAGTTAAAGAACCTCTGAATACGATCGCCGAGCTTCAAAGGAAGTCGAAAGAAGAAGGGCACGAAGTCGATCAACTACAATACTCGGCTTCTGACTTCAATGTTTTTTTAAATCCACTCATAGCGAGAATAATAAGAAGAACGACACCTGGAAAGGAGCGCCGATCACATCAGCTCAACGCGAATCTGAAGTGGCATCGTAACACCAAAAACTTTCCTCAGGGAGATCGCTCGACCGGCAACCTTGTCGTAATAATGAAATTTCACTACGCATGAGATACTGCGCACACGTAAAATGTATCGAGAACACTTTCCGTCGGTGTCTGTTGCACACGTGAAAAAAAAAAAAAAAAAAAAAAAAAAAAAAAACAAAGAAGGAGGCGAGTTTTTGAACCAAGTATACGAGTATACGAAACGCGTTCCAAGGGGTAGAAAGGGAGGAAAGGGCGCGTAGACCAGAGATGAGAGCGGCTACTTTTAGTATATAGAAATTGTGTATGTAACATTCGTATACATGTATCCGGCAAAAATATCCGAGATACCTATGTATGTATTTATTATTATTATTATAGATATTTTTTTTATGAATATATATATACATACGGATAAGTATATATATATATATATATATATAAAGGAGCAAAGGAAACCCTCGTCAGGATCGTCATCGGGGTGACAGGTAAACTTGAAGGGGAAACTATGTATGTCCTCCGGGTTGCGAAACGAGCGTTTATAATGTACGTGGTATATAACTCGCCCTTAGGGGTCTTCACGTGTTTCTTTTTTTTTTTTTTTCTTCTTTATTTCTCTGTTTCTCTACATCGTCCCCTTTTGCCATTCGAATGCTTTAACTTTCACCGCAGGCCATTGACGAGAGACTAACAGCTTTAAATTGGAATCAAATTTTGGAATTTTTTTTTTACAGTTACGGAAGGTGTATTGTAATTTTTTTACGATTAAAAATTAATTTTTGCTTTTATGATTTGTCATTTGGTTTTGCTGTTGAATAAAGTTTTTTTTTTTTTTCACGTTTATTTTCCGGATAAAAAAATATCATTCGGAAAACATAAAAATTCGCTTTGAAAATACGTTATAAAAAAATGAAATTTTCGAATTTCGATTTCTTCGTTTCTTTTTTTAATTCTTGAAAATTCAATACGGTTGAAAAAAAAGCTATAAAATAAAAAAAAAAAACTATTTCCTTCTATTATGGAGATTTGAAATAAATTCATTCAAATACCTCGTTTCTCCACTTTACATTTCGAATCCCAAAATTCATCCCTTAAATACAGAATAATAATAAAAAAAAAAAATTCTCGAATTTATTTTCCCTCGAATATAAAAACCCGAAATAACATTTCGATATTTTCGTTGATATCAATTCATATGTATCCTCGATATATCATTCCCAAGCTAAAAAAAATGCAAAGTTCTGTCTGCTCGGCAAACGACTCTTCTCGTAACTCACAAATTTTGGTTCCTAAGGGTCCCAAAAAAAAAAAAAAAAAAAAAAAACTCTTGCAATATTCACGAAGAAATTATACGATCGGCACAGGTGAGGGTCAGGTTTTTCCTCGTCCTCTATCCAGCGCTCTCTCTCTCTCTCTCTCTCTCTCTCTCTCTCTATCTCTGTGTGACAAACGAGACGAACAAAACTCGAGGGAGAGAGAAGAAAAAAAAAAAAAAAAAAGATCCAAGAGAATTGAAGAACGACGTCAGGACCACTTAGCGTGTGTCTACGACAGACTCGTAGAGAGGAGACTCGTTTTCACATGCAAAAGCGACGTGCGACCGAAGGCGCGCGGATCGTCTCTTCCATGTCGAGGCTATACGACAATTTGCATAGACACGAGAACGTGTCTACGTTCTTGTTTCACCCGTCTCCCTCTTTCCCATCGATATATTCAACGTTCCTTCTTCGTTTCACGTGAAACTTCATACACAAGCAAATTTATACAGACGCGTAAGGTGGTGTGTTATATAGCTTGTTCGGCTCTCTCGACGTACCTCCCGGACCCACCCCTCTTCTCGATTGTTATGAAAATTTTCGGCTGCAGGATAGAACTCACGCGTTTACGAGACCTTCGGATATATATGAATAATATCGATTACTGAGAAACAGAAGAACGTATCTTGGGTCATTTTGGACATTGAATTGTCGGAGATAAGCCCTTTTGATTGCATGCATCGATGTGTAAGAAACATATATATAATAAGGGTGTTTCGGACCGCGTTTTGCGTGTAAAACGCTGGAAAATCGGAAAATCCGCCCTTACGATTCTTGAAAGTCGATATATGTAATTCTATAATTATAAACACGATTATCATAAGAAACATAGAGGCGTATCTTGACGATATAATATAATCTTTCGTTTTTCTACGAATTTTTGCGTAAAATAAAAAAAAACGATATATCACATCGATTCGCGTGGTAAAGTATATAAAATAAGCGTTTTTTATATTTATCGATAACACATATATATATATATATATATATCTTAAAGGCAGAAAGATCTATTTATATAAGAAGCAAAAGTAACGCGTGAGATGGAAACGTTTCGAATAGGTTATGTATATAGATATACAAGACGTACATAACCTGTAAATGAGTCCTAAATTGAAAGCCGAGAGAAGTGAAAAGGGAAGAAGATCGAGCGACGATGACGATTATGATGATGATTGAGGAAAAAGAAAAAAAAAAAGATTGGTGAAAAGAGGGGACGTTTTAAAATTGGCATAAATGAGATTGATACGACTTTAAGTTACTCTCGGTGTGAATGGAGACACACGAGGATCTATGACGATCGCGCGACTCACTCGAGATTCCAGTCTCGTCACCCTACAATGTCATTCATGGATATAGAAGGCCTTGTAAAAGAATGACAATCGTTGTTTTTTTGTCGTTATTGTTCTCCCCGAGTGTAGTCATGTGGCTGTTTTGAGTCGAGTTTTAGTTTTTTTTTTTTTTTTTTTTTTTTTTTTTCATCGGAGAAGTCGATACGAGTTTTTCGAGAGCGAATTCTCACTCGGGGCTCAACGTAATTCTTAAAAATTCATAAATTATTTTTTCGTAATTTTTTTGTTATAAACAGTTTTCCCGTTAATAAAAAAAAAATTTCATCGAAAAAAAAAAAAAAATGTAACGAAATTTCATTGAAAATATCAATATTTATCGATAGACATTTCTTTTTTTAGAATTTTATTATTTATCTATTAGTACATATCAATTTTTAATGGCGTTATTTTTTTTTTTTTTTTTTTAACGAATTCTTGATTCTCAATCGTTACAATTTTTCTTTCGTGGATTTTTTTATCTCATTGTCGAAAGAAAAAAAAAAAAAAAAGAAGATTGCATCGAATTTCTTTGTATCGATTCAAATGTATTTAGTTCGAGGAATACCCATGTCTTGCACTACGATAAATTATCTCACCATTTTGCCGTCGTGTCGAACACGATACTCCTTGTCGAGTATCGATTTCACGAAACGTCCGTTAGCACAGCGGTAAAGAAACTCGAAGAGATGGAATAACAGATCTCGCACTATTCCCACAACGGTAGCATCGTAGATGCGGTATAATAATCTCCATAGTTTGAAAGATATACCGGAGAACTTGGACCGTACATCATAGCCAAGTGCTCCGTTTGGTGTGATGCAATATATTTATATACCTATCTCTGCCCTCGAATCTTCACCCCCCTCCTTCCCTCGTAGCTATACAAATTTTCACCTATTTAATAAATTGTAAAAAAAGAAAAATTTATATCGGCAATCGTCACGAATATTATTATTTATTTTATTGCAGGATACTTCAAACATTTATCGATCACTAAAAAAAAAAAAAATATTAAATTGACTTAAAAAATATTAAAAAATTGATTAATAATTGATATTACGCGACGCAACGTAAAATATTTTTCATCCTTTTTTTTTTTAACACCGCTTTGAGTTAATTCGGAATTTTCAGACACTCGAACTGCTATGAGATAAAATTTCAACGTGTAATAAAAAAAAGATGAGAAAATGAAAAAAATGAAGCGTAACGAACAGCCGTAAAATCAAAACGGGGTCACGCGTCGAATCGTGTGACGTGTCTTCGGGTTCTTTCGCATTCCCACGAAAGGGACACGTACCCCCATGAAAATAGTGTCGAGAAGGGTGTCCCGTGATCTATATATACTATAATATACTATATATGTATACATATATATATATATAGTAGTGAATTTTTCACGCGCACGAGCACTACACCTCCTATCGTTTTTCGAATCGAATACCTGCAGACTGACGATGCTACATGACCGTGTGCTATATCGTTCGCCGAGCGTCACTGCGGCACGGATAAAAATAGCTGTCGAAGCATCGCTAACTCTCACTTTATAACGCTGTACAACATTTTCCTCTACGAAACTTCGCAGCCGCAAAAAACAGCCGTCGTCCTTTCCAAAAACTTCGCGATCTCGTAAATTCCGACATAAAATGCAACCATTTTGTTTTTACCAATAATCGATTTTTTATTTTATCATTTTTATATATTTTTATGAATTTATAAATTTAACAAATTATTTTTATAAATAAAAACAATTTAACGATGTTATTTAATTATTTAAAATTCCGAATTTTAGGTTAAATCACATCGAAAGAAAAAAAAAAAAAGAAAAATTTCGAAAAATAAATTGCGAGACTCGTCGTAAGCCGGCGAACATCGGACGCTCTGATTTCTCATTCGTTCCAAACAGCTCCCACAGGGTGCTCGGTGCGCTATTATACGAACTGTAAAGCATCTATATATGTCTACAGTATAGTATAGTATATTATATATAGTAGTATATATAAAGATATGTAAGTTGCGCGCTCCACACACCGCCGAGATGAATCCCGGGCAGCGTGAAGAGCGCGGGACTTTTTTTTTCAATCCCTCTCGGTTTTTCGAAGACCCGGGGGTTGCAGCGATACAGAAAGGGGGGCACAGGAGGAACCGAGAGAGTCTGACACGGGGGGGGGGGGTTGAACCGCACGGCAATAGAAATATATATAGGCACCAAGGATAACCCGTAGAACCGTACGCGGTCTGCCGGTGTTAACCCCCCTCCCCCTCCCCCCGTTATTATTTATTGCGAGAGGATGCGTGCAACGCGAGATATTATTATTTGTACCGCACATAATTCAAGTAGGTCGTTAAAATTATTTTATTACTTGTTCTACATAAAGCCCGAGAGCTACCGTATTTACCGGGTAGAGACGAACAAGAAACGCATATTATAGGGTGGTGAACGCATATCTGCGATAGAATGCGGGATTATTTTTTATGGAATCGCGCATTGATTTTGAGATGCGTTTGGACTGATCTCGTTAACGATCTTCCAAAGAAACGATCAAGACAAATTTTTTTTTTTTTTTTTTTTCTTGGAAATGTCTTTTTAACGATTTTAAGCTCCGATTTTTGTTAAAATACCAATTTTTATGGATTTTTTTTTTATAACAAATATTGAGTTAATTTCGACTAAACTGCTGAACTGCCGAAGGATTTCTTCATTCCGATTCTTTTCAATTTCGTGAAACTATCGGATAAAGAAAAAAAAAAAATTCATTAAAAAAACGATTCAGCACTTCAGCACTTTAATCAGTTAAAGGAAAATTCGCTAAAGAAAAACTTCAGTAGTTTAGCAGCTTGAACGGCTAAAAGGAAAACCAATAAAACAAAAAAACACTCCACTTCGGTACTTCAGCAATTTAAATGACTAAAAGCAAATGAAGTTCAGCCCTTTAATCGGCTACGAGAAAAGCCAACGATGAATCACTTCAGAAGTTCAGAATTAAAAAAAAAAAAAAAAAAAATCGTTACAACTTTTTTTCAAAATGCCGAACTGCCGAAAAATTTTTTCATTCCATTTTTTTTTATATGCCAAAAAAAAAACTTCATTTTCTTTTCTACACATCAACCCCTTCGAAATATCCTTCATGAACGACATGTATTGCGAAATATCGTGCTTTTTTTTTTTAACCCCTATCTTTCGTAAGTCGATCCCCTTCTTAGTGATTCCGTAAGAGGTATTTACCGGATCAAAGGTAAATATTGAGTCACTTGTAATCGTGCAGAAAGCAAAGGTATAATATACCGAAGGATCGACGTGTATTGAAGGCACACAGTTGTACTATAAACGGAGGAATATTATACGGCCACACGGTATTCGGGGTATCCGATTCCCGGAAAGTGGTAATTCATAGATACGTTCGCGGAAGGGTTGAACTGCTTTTAGCATTTACGGCGCGGAAAAGGGGGGGGGGGGGATGGGCGTCGGGGCATGGAGTAGAGAGAGTTGTAAATCTGAAACCCGCGAGGGAAGATCGATGATATACCTGGGAGCCACCGCTGCACGCTTGGCATGAGAAAGGGGTGCATCCGTACGGATATATACACTCCTATACTACTGTATGCACCCGGGTGCCCAATTTTCGTGCCCCAAATTGCGAAAACAGGCACAGCCAATAAAATTTTATTGCCGACAGAAATACCCTGTTAACGGATCATTCTACCGCGCGGAGAAACTCATGCAGTTCAACGTTTCCGGAATTAAATTATACAGCGCACGAGTTTTCAATGAAAAAAAAAAAAAAAAAAAAAAAAAATGTTTTGAATAATAATAACTTCGACGTTACGAATATTATTTTAAATTTATAACGCTTCATCGCCTGTATTACCAGTCGATAATAATACCGATCACTCATTTTTTTATTATTTTTTAAATAAATTAATAATAATAAAAAAAATCAGTTATACTATGAGTGCTAATAAATGGTCGTGTAATAGTGATTGAAGAAATTGATATTAACATAATTCCGAAAATAAAGATCGATGCAAGAAATATTTTAGCAGTTCAGCATTTCCGCAGTTTGACTGTTTTATCGACTGAAAAAAGTTCGAACGAAGAAATAAGAAACATAAATTTGATTTTCAGAAATTATATTACGCGGAAGAAAAAATGTATCGGCTAAATAAAGAATTCAATGAAAAATTAGTCCTTTTAATTCGTGATACTTGAAAAAATGGTTTAACTCGTAAAAATACGAGAAAACAGTGCAAAGGAACGTTCAATAGTCATTTCCACAATTTCTATCGTTCGTTGCTTTGGTGTATCACTTCTATGTAAAAGGGCACTGCAGGCGTATATCCGACGGCTACAGAGACAGACAGACAGACAGACAAACAGACGAGATTATTTGGATCCGTTAGAACGGCAGCGATCGGGCTTTGCAATCGGTTCCTCATCGATAAAGACTTTGTTGGCCGCCCTTGTCGTTTGCTAAACATCGCCCAGTGTGCCACCAGCAATACCATCGGTTTCAACGCCCCTGACGATTATTTCTCTCTACCCCCCGGTTCTCTCGCGTATAGTAGCCTCCTTCCTCCCTCCCCGTCGGCTTCGTATTCTCTCATTATTCCAACAGCTCTAAGAGAGGCCTTCCGAAATGGGAATCACCTGTTGGCAGTGCAAAAATCCACACCCGACGAATTCTTTTCCTCTCTCGCCCTTGTCGAATGTCTCGAGCCCTTAACCCCATTGTCAATGGCCCTTTTATTACGATTTTGACTAAAGCGGAGTTTGTTTGATGATCGCGTCAATAGAAATTCAGATATTGCCTTGTTATTTGGGGGTCGAGAGTCAACGATGTATAAGTATATGTGATATTCATAATTTAATCAACGATAAATATGTTTGGACTTGAAAAAAAAAAAAAAAATTAAATATTTTTTGATAACTGTTTTTATGAATATTCAGAACTCAATAACCCTTTTTTTATTTCCAGAAATAATATTATTATTTATTATTATTATTATTATTATTATTTTATAATGATAATACAAATATAACCCTTCAACTGCTAATCTAACATATTTCGTACATTACTAAAAAAGTAAGTAAAATAAATGTATTTTTCAAATTTTATTAAAAAAAAAGGAAAAAATCTCGTAAAATATGACTAATCAATATAAAAAAAAAAATTCGAACAGAATTTCGTTATTTTTTTTTTATTATGTGAAAATGAAAAATGAAATTTTCAAAAAAATGTTGATAAACAATACTCACGACGCAGCTGATAAGAATAATTCGGCAGAAACGAAGTTTGCATGTTAAATAATTAAATATATAAATTTCGTAATAAATTGATTTTTAATAAACAAAAAATAATTTATTATAAAAAAAAATTAAATTGCACATGGGAACTAAAGATAAATTTAAAAAAAAAGTGCAAATCTTTCGAATTCACCGATACTAAGCACTTCGAAACAAATTTTTTTTTTTTTTTTTTTTTTTCATCAATCGCATTTCTGTTATGCGCCAAATCGTGACATTCTAGTGGACAATATTCACGTTAGTTGACTGCACACGGCCCACTGGCTTTCGACTACATCGGTTACGTTATATATAGTATATATATATACGACGTATTGTACGCTTCGATACAGAGGTGTATATGTATCTATATGTCGGTAATACAGAGTACAGAAACGTATGTAAAAGTTCGTGAGCTCCAATGCAACAGTGCGCGCCATCGAGTATCACAAACATTGATTTGAATCACAAAGACCTCCTGCGGTTCTACCGTATTGTCGGACTGACTTATTGTACCTCTATCTTCTCTTTCTCTTCTCTCTTTAACTCTCACGCGGAACTGTTCAGTATATATATACATACAGACACTACTGTGAAATATACGTCGATTGCTATACTTTTCTCTATCGTCGCGCGTTCGTCCCTCGTGTTTTTTTTTTTCGCTCCATATCAATCCGCACTTACATGAGCGTTTATGTACCACTTGTGGCATCCCGACTGTTCAGTGATGTCTGTGGTTTTCAAATTCCCCAATTTCCGATCTTTTTTTTTTCATTATTTGAATAATTTAATATCGATTTATTTGTCTCAATTGAATTATATATTAATTATTTGTATTTATTACCAATAAATATAAATAATTTTTTTTATTATTATTTTTTTTTTATGGCTTTGAATTTACGTTAATTTTTTTACATGAAAATTGAAGAGTTAATTAGTATAAATTGATTTTATATGTATGTATTATACCGAATTTTCGAATCGAATAATATATATTAACGAATTGTTTTATTTTTGTTTCAGAATTGAAAATGAACGAGTATTCGTTCGGAATTTGTGGCAAAATTGGTTAAGGTACGAAATGGTATTTTACACAATTTAAATAAATTATTAATAATCAATATTATTTAATTTTTATTATTAATGATATTGTAATTTGATGACAATAATTATACGAACAAAATTAATCGAAAAAATAAATCGTTAAAAAAAATAATAATAATTCGCATTTTTTTTTTTTTTCAAAATTTCGATTAATTCGCGCAATTTCTTGCAACTCGAAAATACGGTCGTTGCGTCGATGACTCTTGTGACCTTCTCACCGTTCCGTTTCGATAATGTCGACGTTTTTATGTATTGCCGAAAGTAGGTACGGATTGGTACGAATATCGGGTACACGAGAGACCCAACGATAGGTATTGAAAAAAAAAAAAAAAACATTTGCCTGCCGCACCTCCTCGCGCTCTCTTTTCGCGTCCGGCTAAACTTCCGAGTGACAAGACGACGAGAACAATGAGACAACTGCGATTTTACGACAGCGGCACTTATACCCGACGACAGCGTACCTGTTCGCGACGATTATCGTCCCTCCTCACGGCTCCTCTTATACTCCAAGTTTCAATATAATATAGTAGTCGAAATAGGAGGACACCTCTCGACTTCACATAATCAGCAATAAATCAAAGAAAGTGACGCATATTTTGGAACGATAGGGGAACCGGAGAAAATATGTTTTCTACGCTACGGGAATGAATTTTTAATTTTATTTCGTATTTATATTATCATTATTTATTATTATTATTTTACGAAATGAATTTTAATGAATAATTCAAATTTAAAAATAAATTCGAAATTTTTTATTTTTTTTCTTCATTTACGGATTTTTCATTCATTTTTTTCACCTGTGAATTTGATTTTTTTTCGTTATTCTCGCCAAAATATCTGATTCAATGTTGTGTTACGAAAAATGATGAATTATTTACATTATACGATAAACTTGTAAGAAAAAACATTCTATACGGGAGGAAATTTTTTTTTTTTATCGTAATTGACGACGCGAACTTCGTTTTTCGATGTTTTGGGACTTTCGCCTGTAGATGGCGTATGCTTACAGCACGATGTGCATTACCTTTTATAATTGGGAAAAGAAAAAAAAAAAATCCACGAAATAAATTTTTCGGAGCCTTTGCCCTTCCGTGAGTGTAAAAATACACGAAAAAAAATGATGTCAAAAATACATTAAAAGTCGTTAATTGTTTCGTAAATATCGAAAAAAATTATGAAATTTGTTCCCAATAGATTTTTTTTTCTTTTTCGTCCGTTTGACTCTGTGATATTGACTCTGCGGTGAAATATTTCGTGACGAAAGTTATTGCACGAATTCTATCTATCGAATCATCGTCTGGAATTTAGCCTTCGTACACGCAGAGAACGAGATATTTCATTGAATTTTCTCAACGTTAGACTCTCTGCTTGTCGTGCGCGCGCGCGCGGCGGCGAACACAATAGGGGGGTGGAGGATAAAATTACGACTTTTGTTTGACAAATTCGTGGCGATTGAGATCATTGTCCGGAGTTTATGACGCGGCCTTGAAAAAGATCGTTCACACAATGCTAAACGAACCCCTTTGCTTACCTCTCGTCAATAAACATTAAATATTCTCGGATTTGAATTATCGTAAAATAATATCGCAATTCGGTGACGAAATTTTGATGAAAATTTATTCTTTCTTAAGACAAACTTTCAACTCATTACAAATTTGATACTTTTTCGTACATTTTCCATAATTTGGTATCGTTGAAAAAAAAAAAAAAAAAACCATTAAATTATCGATAATCGTGTCTAATATATATTTTTTTTTTTTTTTCAAAACAAACTTTTGACTAATTTTTTCGTTTAATAGTAATCAAACGAACGTCAAACAATATGCATAATAGAAAGTCACCAGTAACCCCCAAAAATCCAATAATTATCGAAAATTATGATACATTTATATTTCACGCCAAACTCTCGATTCTAAAATGTCTTTAAAAATTTTCACGAATTTTCATTACTTACGTAAAACATGTGTTCCAAATAAAAGAAAAAGTATGGATCGTAAAATCGATTAATCGAAGAAATTTCATTCGCAACTTCGCAACGACCCTTCAGTTTTGAATTAGTAGCGTAGGAAGAGCGGACGCGTGCTAACAACAACGAAAAATACACAATGAGAATTCGACTCGTTTGTTCGTCGAAATTGAAGGCGCGCGCGCGCACGCGCCCTTTTTTTCTCTGTCCCGTCGGAATACAACAGTTTTACTATACATATATATATAGTATATAGTATAAACGAAGAAGAATAAGAAGAGTGAAAGGGCCGAGAGTGAGAGTGACTATAGAGTACTATAGTACTTATTGTCATTGGTCTCTATACACCGGCCGCGGCTATGATTATCTATGACGTATTCTTCCATTATAGTATCTCGCGCGGGCAACAGGTCCTACTAACGTTCCAACCGACAGTGAGTGGAACGAGCGGTGCTCGCCGGCGAGAGCGGGCAGAGCGACTGTATAGTAGCAGCGGCTTTAACACTGCGGTTAGTCTCATTGCCTACTTGTATAAGTACATTATACCAAAGTATAAATGCCGTATTATAAGCTTCGGACCAAAGCAAATCGAAGGGGGAAGAAAAGAGTGGTGAGGGGGAGGGGATTGTCGTGCACAACCTGTGTCCTTTATGTCTGGAATATCGAACGTCTTTAACCGAAAATCCCTAAAGACGCAAACGATTTTGAATCGAAACCGACCGAAAAAAAGGGCGTCTGAAGTAAGTAAAAAGGATATATCGTCCTATGACACGCGTTCATTGAACAACAATGTTACGAAATTCGAGGCACTTGATTTTCAGGATTATGTCGCATCGCGAACTTTTCATTTTCAAGTTAATTTTTTTTTTTTTTTTTTTTTTTTCATATAAGATCGATACCGTTACCGATCTACCGATTTTGTTACCGATTTATCGATATTATCGTCAATTTGACGATCGATGGTTACTATTATTATTTTTTACCGATTTTCCTAAATTTTTTTTATTTACCGATTTTTCATCATTTTCCTTCGTATCGTGCTATCGGTATAGCGATATTGTTATCAATTCATTGATACCAATACCGATTTACCGACGCTATTGCCCAATTCTCAACAAATTTTTCTATTTACCGATTCTTTTATGATTTCCATTCGTATCCTGCCAATTTGACTTGTCACTAATACTATTATCGTTGTTATTATTATTATTATTGTGATAGAAGTCAATCGGTGGTCTATACGACGGTATTATAAAGGCCGCGTTTGTGGATATATTCGATTCGGTCCTTTTCTGCCTTATATATTCCACCCTCGAACGAACGTTTTTCTTCGTCCTATATATATATATATGTATATATATCCGTGCCTCGCCGTTCTATAAGGGATGAATATATTCGCACAATAGCGAAAGACCTTCCATATTCGTTCTCTTCCGTGCGCTGCCGTTCGAAAGCTTCGGAACTTTCGCTCTTTCTTCGTTTTTTTCTTCTCTCCTTTTTCATTCACGCGTGCGCCCCCCCCTCTCTATTTTTTTTTTTCATCGTACAGTTTACAAACGTATAATAAAGAGGTGAATCTCGGCGTCGCTCACGCAGTTTTTTCAATGGTTCTGCATTGGCACTGCGCGCGATATAAATGGAGACCCGGAGATGCGACCGATATGCCATTGGGATTTATTTACACGCCATTTGGAGGCTTTTTTCCATCCATCGACTGAAGCTCTCTGCCTTATAGATCAAAAGAGTCAATACACGTATATATCTATATAGTAAATATATATATAAGCATATAAGACGGCCGAGCGACGCGCGCAAGAGACACGCGCCTTCGAATTCACGTATCTCTCGCGATGCATTCGTCGATATCTTTTCCTTCATACAGACAGATATTTTGACAGATTTGAATAGTTCGCGGAGCCCGAGGCTATTATTATTATTATCGAGTCTAGATGTATCGTTAGCCTCGCAACGGGCTTCTCGTCCATTATAAATGTACAAACAGCGATCGTCTAACTTATATCATAATAGATCGATCGGCAATTTGTGTGGATATAGAAATCGGTACACACAAATACGACGAACGCGACAAGTATTGCCAATAGAAATATCACATAAAATCTTTATTTAAAATCGATAAAAATATTATTATTATCATCATTATGATTATTATTGCTGCTTAAAAATTTCGTCATTTCTCCTGAAAAAAAAAATTGCGATCGATGTATAGAAAAGACGATATTAACAGCTCAAGGAAAAGGTCTGAGAATTCATGCATTTCACAATTTCGTCAAATAATTGATATTAAAATAAAAATAAAAATTGGTAACATCTGTGAAAAAAATTATTGATGAATTTCGAAAAAGAGCGACAAAGGTGACGAGAATTCGTTCATTCTGTAGGGTTAACACGCACACGCGCGTGCAACAGCGGCAAATCGTGTATCAGTGTGGTGCGTTGTCCCACGGGCCACCGGTCTTCGCAGTAGTCCGTAGTTGTCGCCTGGTACGCGATATATCCCCCGCGTGCGCGTGCTCCCCCCCTCTTCCCCTCCGCCCCTTCTCTCCTGTACCTTCCCTCCCGCAGGAACTAGTGTGTGTAAAAGAGAGACAGCGCGATAGCCAAACCGCCGTGAGGTCGGCGTCACAGTCGTGTGTTTAGCAGTCGTTGTGACGTCACCGGCCGAAATCCCGCCCCCGGCCGGTACGCCGTTGGATTCTCATTGGTCGAGCGAAATGATGGCAGGCCAGTTACGCCAATCGATTGCGAGCTCGCGGCACCCGAGGACACCCGAGTCACGCGAGTGCGCTTCGGTAACGCTCGCTGGGTGTTGCTCGCGTCGATGCTGCGCGGGGGAAAAAGCCCCCCCCCCTCCCCCGCCCCACTCGGCTGCCTGACGAGGCGAACGCTCGTAGAGTGGGAAGAGCGCGTGGGGAGCGGTGGGGATAGTACGTCGCGCCGAAGCGCAACCGGCGCGAGGGAGCGAGATGTTGTAGAGGGCAGCGCGCGCGCAGGGGCGGCAGGGGCCGAGGGGTGGGGGGCGGGGAGGGGGGGTCTCGGCTGGACGGAGAACCGCCTCGGCAGGAAGTGAGCCCCGCAGAGAGGGCCCCCGTTACAGAAGAGTTGGGACCCCAAGGCGAAACCTACAAATGCTCAGACGGTTCCGTTCTTCCGAGGAGAGTGGAGCTCGGCTACTTCGGCTCGCGTCGATTTGAGAATACAACAAAAAGAGAGAAATATATATAATAATAATAATAATAAATAAATAAATAAATACGACAACGTGTGCGCGAGTTATAATATATATGTATATATATGTGTGTATGTATGCATATATATAAATTTGTTAAGGTGAAAGACACGAAAAATACGACTAAACGCGGCGAAGGATTTTTTTTTTTTTTTTCGACGAAAGTTTTAAATCGCGATTTGTTTTACTGTGCCGTATAAAAAAAAATTGATATATAATAATACTTGAATTTATATGTATTATATACGTGTGTATACGAGTATATATATATAATAAAAAAAATCAACTGTGACGAGAAGCCGAAAGTTTCGAACAAGTTTCGTACTTGTTGGTTTATTTTTTTGGTTAATGAGTGATTTTACACGGTGATATTAAGTGTGAAATAGTATTCAAGTTCGACGAGAGAAAAGAAAAAAAATCGAACGGTGTTTCGAAACTGTGAGAGGATCCAATACGCTTCGTGACTTATAACTCCCCGATATATATTATATATGCTTATATATATATATATTTAAACACTTGGTGAATTATAAAAAAAAAAAAAAAAAAAGTCGTGTGTTTGGGTCGGTCGGAAATTCATCGAGCCGGTTTTGTTACGGGGTGTTCGTTTTTTTTTTTTTTTTTCTTCTTCTTCTCTTCGTTGAAGAACGTTAACTGCCGGTGGGAGAGCAGAGCGTAGAGCTGCGAAGAAGAAAGGGGGAGAGAGCAGCAGGAGAGCGAGTCGTCGAGATAGTGAACGACACACCACAGTGCATTCAGTTCTCCTTCGACGCCGGTTACGGACGGACATACGCATTTCTTTCGTTCTTTTGTATTTCGTTTCATCGACGTTTGTACTTCGTGTTTGCTGATAATAAATGCTGATAAAAAGAAAAAAACAATGACGAGTACAATAAACAATAAACTGTAAGAAATATTATAATATAAAGAAAAATCATCGAAGAAGATCGAGTGGGTGACGGTGCGGTAGTAGAGACGGGTCCTACGGTGTGCAAAACGAATTCATCGAAGTGTGATGTTTACGAGTAACGCGTCACGTCGCAAGACCAACGACTCGTCGAATCGGGTTCTTATTACCTGCGCGACTAAGCGTTGTCTCTCGACACGCGCCAATATCGCCGATTCCTTCTGTTGACGTCGCGAAGCAAGAAATACACGTTAAAGACGCTGATATGCTTCGCACTGGAGCACCTAAAAAATCGCTTCTGGCGCCAGAATTTCAAAGCGTTCGTTAAAAAAATCTTATAAGTAAAAAACTTTAGATTTCTCCGGTGGAGCATTATTTAGCGAAAGTCTTATCGAGACCAATAGAAAAAGAAATTTTCCCCATCGCGATTAACATCGTCAGTTTGGGAAAAAAACCGTTGAAATCCACTAAAAACCGGTGGGGGAGGTCTTCCGGGGAAAAGGCAGTTATCGTCGTGTATTTCTTATCGTCGAGGTAAAAAGAAAAGGGCGGCAAGCTGTACGGGCACAGGGAGGAAGAGATGTTAACGATGGAGTCGGATCTTAAGGGCGGCAGTCTGCACGGTCAGATGCCGCCTCATCCGCATCAGGGTGTATCGCCGATGGGACATCACACCGGTGTATCGCCTTACGGTGCTCTCGGTTCGATAGTCCATAGTCCAGCGTTATCGGGCAGTCCGCCGAGTTCCGGTGGTCTGTCGGGTCTGAGTCTTCAGCATCATCATCAGGCATCGCAACAACATCACTACGCATCGATGCAGGCAGCGCAGCAGCAACAACAGCAGCAACAACATCAAACGATGCACTCACTTGCGGCGCAGCATCAGGCTGCGGCCGCGGCAGCGGCCCAAGCCGCTGCCCAGCATCACAGTCATCAACAGCAACAGCAACAAGCGCCGCAACAACAACAGACCTCGCAACAGCAGCATCAACCGCCGAATAACAACAACAACACGAGCAAAAACAACAACATAGATCGCGTCAAGAGGCCAATGAACGCATTCATGGTATGGTCTCGAGGTCAGCGTCGCAAGATGGCACAGGAGAACCCAAAGATGCACAATTCTGAGATATCGAAGAGATTGGGCGCCGAGTGGAAGCTACTAAGCGAGACGGAGAAACGTCCCTTCATAGACGAAGCGAAAAGGCTTAGGGCTGTACACATGAAGGAACATCCGGACTACAAGTACAGACCCCGAAGGAAGACAAAGACCCTACTTAAGAAGGACAAGTTCCCGTTGGTAGGCGGTGTAGCAGGGGTTGGTGGCATGTTGGGCGTCGATCAAAGACAAGTAAGCGCCGCTGGTGGACCACAACAGGCGCAATTGCCAAGGGATGTTTATCAGATGCCGAACGGTTACATGCCTAACGGTTACATGATGCACGATCCGACGGCCTATCAGCAACACGCTTACGGCGGTCATATGGGCGCCGCCGCTGCCGCCGCCGCGGCTGCTGGTTATCCCAGGTATGACATGGGACATCATATGGGCGGCGGCAGTCCCAGTCCCATCAATAGCTACATGAACGGCTACGGGGGTTACGGCACGACAACCGTTCCTGGCGGCTCACCGTCGCCCTATCATCAAACTCAACCCGGATCTCAGATGTCCAGTCATAGTCCAAGCGGCAGTAGCATCAAATCCGAACCCACGAGTCCCGCGAGCGGCGGCATTCACACACCGACACCAAGCGGCGCTTCGTCCGGCGGTGGCGGCGCTAGCAATGCCGGTCCAGGCACCGGGGTTAAGAGAGAATACATGGGACAACAGAGCACCCAACAACCGCAAGGAGATTTGCGACAAATGATCTCCATGTACCTGCCGCAGGGCGGCGAACAGGGCGTCGTACAACACGGCGCTGGCGTTTACTCGCCTGGACCATCGCCTGATCCACTGGCGCAACATCATTCCGCCATTCCACCGCTCACCCACATGTAAGCATCTATTCTTCCAAATACATTGTATATTTAAGAAACATTGGTTTCTTTTTTTTTTTTTTTTTATCTCTAATCTTTGATTGGACACGAATTTTGGCCGGAGATGAGCAAAAATTTTACCCAAAAAAATCGAATCACTTTTCATCAAATTTCATATTGAAAAATATTTTTTTATCGATAATCGTCATTTTTTGTAAGATAAATTAAATGCTACATATATGATGATTTTTTTGTGAACATTTTTTTTTTCTTCATCTCCGAAAATTCGCGTTTGAAAGTTTTCCTATCTTTGACTATCTGTGAGATTCAGGGTTTGCGATTTTTTTTTGTCTATACGGTTGACGGAGTATGTTGATGGATATGAATTTTTGTTTTTTTTTTTTTTTTTTTTTTTTTTCGAAGTTTATTCAATGGATTGTTAACTCTATTTCGAGAGCCTCGATTGTTTCGATCTTTCGACTGTTTCTCGATCGAGGTACATGCATCTCTCTTTGGTCTTTCGATATACTTGTTGATATATTCGTCGATATTTTTCTGGAGGACGTTAAAAAAAAATACGTAAAAAGTTTAATATCGTTGGTGTTTTTTCCGATGCGTTCGAATCGATTTTATTCCGTTCGACTGCGATCTCGAGTTTCTATGGTGCATGAAAGTTTCTTCCTTGGAAGGTCTTGTGGGGATCAAATGATTGGCCGATGATGACGATGATGATGATGTTTAATTTTTTTTTTTTTTTAATTTTTGAACGTTTGACGATGAGATTTTTTTTTCTATTTTAATGATTTATATCCTCTATTTTCTCTTCTGTACTCTAACTCTTCCCTTACGATACTACAATTATTATTTTTATTTATTTTTTCCGTCGCTAACCGCGGCACGAAAATTTCTATCACGCACACTCCTACATAAAAACGTGTTTGCCTCTCTGTTTATCTTATATAGATACGGTCGCGCGCGACTCGTATATGCGCCGAAATGAACACACAAACAAACAAATAAACAAAAAAGTCAACGATAAAAAAAAAAAAAAAACAAAGAATTCCTCTAACGAAAAAAAATCAACTAACCTCGTAGGATAGCTTAGACGCGGATGGGAAGGATGAACGAGAGTAAACCCCGACGTAACCCGGTGGGAGTCCCGGACGGACCGACGGATCTTCGTGATGGAATTTAAAACACAAAAAAAAAAAGACAAAAACACGCAAAAACCCACGGGCGACGATAATTCAGTGAACGTTAAAAAAAAAAAAACACATGGATATCCTCGAGAAACGAAATAAGCGTATACGAAAAAAAAAAAAAAAAAAAAAAAAAAAAAAAAGTACATAGAAAAAATATTCACGAGAGAAAAAGGAGGAAAAAAAAACACAAAGTGCAAAAAATTGACGCGGGAGCCTGCGAATAAAAAAAAAACTTCAATTTGGCTCATTAATTTAAAAAAAAAAAATCATCAAAAAATGGACCGGAAATTAAATAACGAACAAAAAAAAAGAGGACAACATTTTTGCAACGAAAAGTGTACTTCTTGAAAAAAAAAAAAAAAAATTCAAAGTGCAAGCGCTCGCGTCTCGTGCAATATTTCTTCCTCCTTTTTCTTCGATATGTCCTGTGCGCTTCTGGAGGCTAAGATGAAATAAATACGAAATCGTGTGAAATTTTTCGAATTAAAAAAAAAAAAAAATAATAATAATAATAATTAAAAATGCGAAAAAAAAAAATAAAAACTCATAAAAGTGTCGAGTGAGATTTCGTCGTCGAGGGTTTAACGTAACGAATATATACACACGAAAGAAATAAAAGAGAAATGAATGCCTCGTTCCTCTCGAGTGACCACTGTGATAAACGATAATTTCGCGTCGAATACTATAGGGCTTTGTTGCCGAGTGACGAACGAGAGAGGCGCGTGAGAGTAGAAAAATAATAAAGGAAAATCATCGAGAGAATGGGACAAAAAGTTTCTCGAGAAAAGCATTGATAGCATCTTAGCGAGTGTATCGAAGAACTAATTGAAATGGAAATTTAAAGAAAATCGCTGGAGATCGAAGAAAACCGAAAAAAAAAAAATCGATTTTTTTTTTTTACAAATTGTGCAAAAAAAATACGAAAAATCAGAAAAAAAAAAATTAATTAAAGACGAATCGCGAATCGCGATCTTTTTTCGCGAAAAATTACAAGAGATTAACTTTTTTTTTGTCTCGTAATTTTTTAATGAAAATCACGCATCGCGTTCAATTTTTTATTTATTCCATCTAACGTCCGAAAAAAATACACGAAAATACCGAAAAATTTCAAATTTTTTTTTTCTTCGATTTTCTTTAGTCTCGCGATGTTTTTCATTGAATCTCAGTAACAAGAGCTCGTGGCCGAAGAATCGTCGCAAGTTAAAGAAAGAAATTACTTTAAAAAATGAGGTTAAAAAAAACGCCACAATTACATTCGCGTATACGAGTTATTCATAATATAATTCTCGTCAATTTTTTTTTTTTTTTTTTTTTTTTTTGGGACACGCAAATCTACGACTGTATATATTATTTATAATAAAAAAAAATAAAAATCATCTATATGCATATACGTGTATATATTAATATTAACGTGACGTAAAGAGTATTATGTGTATTGTAAAGACGAAATGAATGAAACAAATAAATTACCGGCTCACGCTATCATCGGCGGACGGACTCTGAGTAGAAAACGTGTTAAAAAAAAAAAAAATTATCTTTTTTAAAATTTCTTTCAATTTCGTACATTTTTTTTTTTTTACCAATCGGGGTCCCGCGGGACGATTTCAACCCCCTATCCTTGTAAATATGGAAAAAAATAAAAATTAAGAAAAAAGAAAAAAAAACGACGAAACTTAAAAGTCAAATTTTTAAGCAGATTTGCGAAAAATACTGACACGAATCTTTGGCCACCGCCTTTCGCTATTATTATCATCGATCATTAGTTTATTACTCATTACAATTATCATTAATTAATTATTATTGTCATTAAAATATTATCACAGCAGTGCCCTTATAAAACAAAATACAAAAAACCATATTATTATTATTATTATTGTATTATTATTATCATTATTATTGTATTATTATTATTCATCGTCATTATATTATATTCGATAAATACTATAATTGTCGTAGTAATTATGTTTCACTGCCTTCACACTTTCGTTCCTTTTTTTTTCCGAAATTTATGAATTTATTTATTTTTTTTTTTCGATAACTCGCGTCTCAGCGATGTTTTTTTTTTCCTCTCTTCGTCTATTCGGTACTCGAAATTTAACATCATCATCATCGTTATTACTGCGAAAAAAAAAAACGATCGATCGATCGAAAAATTCGATCTTACGTTTTTTTTTTAAATAAAATTATGAAAAAAAATTACAAAAAAAAAAAACTGTAATAACTTATCCGTGACTGTGATCCCGTACAGGGCCTATCGGACGACATTTTCCTCGTATTATTGCGACCGAGCAACCGCCCCGTACGCTCAAGAACGATCTAACGGCGGACGACTTCATCCCCTCGAACTTTAGAGCGGAAAAAAATAAACGATAAAATTAACGAAACACGATATTGTTGAAAAAAAAAAAAAAAAAACCGCGAATATTCGGAGAATACATCAAGAAAGAAACGGGCGATACACACGGACACGCGGAGATGGGTAATTCTTTTATTTAAAAAGAGTCAAATATTTTATTCGATTTTTTAATTAAAAAAAAACTTTTTTTTTATCAATGCCCATCTCTGCGCCGGCTGCCACGATAAATTGAATGCCTGTAACTATGTATATAACGATCATTTGCCAAAAAAAAAAAAAACACGAAAAAAAAAAAAAATCAACTAAAAAGTCCGAAACATGTGAAATAGAGAACTATATGTTTGAAAATTCGTGCGAAAATGAACGAGAACGCGACGAAAAAAAATAAAAGAGCAGAGAACAAATGATTTAAAGCGATTCCGAGTAGACGACGAGAGGACGGGGGTCACGTGCGCGCGACAAAGGGCTCTCAATTACGATCGTCGTCGATGAAAGAAAAGTAAAAAAAAATGGTACGACACGCGCGCCCACGTCGAAACGTATACAAACAGAATAAAAGAAAAAAACACGCACAGTCTTCACGAAATATCTACGAGATTTTTAGACCTCTTCCTTTAGGCCCTCATCCTCCGTTAAGTATTATTAAATCGTATCTCTCGGCCACACACGAGTCGAGAACGAATGAATGAGCGATCGAGCGATGAAAAATATCAAAAGAAAAAAAATAATAATAATGCGAGAATACATTTCTTTTTTTTTTTGTTGTTAATTATAAATCAGAATTTAAGCGCTTTGTACAAATTAATAATTAACGATCACGCAAGTTTTAAAGAAACACAAAAAAACGACAGCAACAAACACACACCGTGAATCCCTTGCTATGTAAATATTAAAAATATGTTTTTTTCTTTTCGTTCCCAACGCTTCGAAAAAATAACGAACTTCGTGAACGATGTTTCTCGGAATATATATTATATATATATATATATATATTGATTAAGCGAAATTGTGTTTTTTCTTTAATTTCCTTGACCCTTAAATCGAAAAAAAAAACTATTTTTATCGGAATAACGAAAGAAAAAAATCCCGATCACCGATCCCCACGAGACGATGGAAAGAAATTGTCGCATTCGAGATTGAGTCGATTGGGGAAGCGAGAGAAAACAAAAACGTAATCGAGAAGAGACTCCAGGTAATTATTGACAATACGATCATTTTTTTATTGTTATTATTCTTTGCTCGCGCGAATGAGAAGTTCAACGCTCGAGCGGATCCGGGCGGATTATCAGTACGAGCGGAGACGCCATAGCGGTCGGACGGGAGTGCGTTGTTTGTCTCTTTCTATACCATCGGAAAAACTCGTTACTCGTTTATTAGTGTCAAATTTAATACTTTATATATTATTTGTTACCTGTGCTTGAAAATGAACGTGTTAATTCTCGGTTTCTGTACGCAACAAGTTATTTCGGGTTGAAAACAAAACAATGCTTGGCGTTTCTTTGTCACTCGAGTCCTCGTGAGACGGGCGGGTGCGCGCGCACGCGCGCGCCGCGTGTTACTCCCGAACTCATAACGGCCAGCGCGCGTCCTGCATGGAAAGAATGCAAATTCTTTTAACGGGGAACGGGAGAGAGATTCGTTCAAGTTTTTCCGTACGTGTTTACGTGGCCCGCGGTGGAGGGGACGCGACAGTGTTGGTGTACGTACACGGAACTCATCTTGTTGTACGGTAGGGTTTCTCAAGTGCTTTCAATTACTCGTTCACCTAACCGGCGGCTGCGATTCTTCGCCGACGAAAGAAAAAAAAAAAAAAAACAATCATGTACGATTTTTTTCGAAGTTCATGAATTTATCTGTTATCTCGATATATGTTTTTTTCGTCAGCAATGAATCGCAGCAGATTTTAAGGTTATTTCGTTTTTTACGATGAATTAATTTTTTTATCGATTTAATAACTGATTGATAAATAATTGACAAACGATAAAAAGTTGACATCCCGATTATTACGTTTGAGGTTTTTATTTTATCGATAAATACGATTTTATGTCTCATTTCCGGTTTCGCGTTGATATAGCGTTGACGCATTGCGCGATTCTCTCTGCGTGTTTATTATTATATCGTCTTTCCCGTCATTCAATTCGCGAAACGGCACAGCAACGCGAGAGCCGTTAATCTCCGCTCGACGAATTATCGAGAACCGACGAGCAGAGCGATGAGAGCATTCGCGCCATTAGCGGCGACTCGATTAACGTCCGGATATAAATACGTTTAATGCGAAAAATTTGCTTTCAAATATTCATTCGCTCACGTGTAACGGCGAAGCAATTATTTCGCTTTCCGGGGCTGTTGACGATAAGCGACGATTTGTTGTTATTATAAATCGATTCGTATATCTCTGTAGTTTTCTCGATATTTTTATTCGATAAAACTCACAATTGCTCTCCAAACATTTCATATTTCGTAATACTTTATTTTTATGCCGGAAACTCGGAAAATTTTAGGATTAAAATCATTTTTACGAAACGAAAAAAAAAAAAAAAAAAAAAAAAAAAAAAAATTACGATAAAAAATTAACAGCTAAAATAATATTAGAATTGTTTTCGTGACGCGAAGAAACAAAACAGAAGCAGAGATTAGAGAGCGAACAGCGAGAGGATTCTTATTTTAATTTTAATTTCGGAACTCGTTCGTTCGAGTTCTCTCTCTCGCGCGCGAGAGTCGTAATAACATTCCGTGATATTTACACAAGAGAGGTACATAAGCGCGTTCGCTCGTTCTCCGCGAACGTGTGCGCGTTCAACGAAGAATAAAATTCATTCGGCGTGACTGTAAGCAGAGGAGAGCCACGCGCGCGCGGGGGCCTACGAGAGGGCTATAACTCTCTGCGGCTGTGATTCAGACATTAAACTCGAGACGATGAGAGAAAGTCCCGACACCTCTCGCGAGAAGCCTCGCGGGCGATCCCCATACATCTCTCGCGATCGTTCATCATAAACTTGCTGCCTTCTCACTCCTTTTATTCTTCTATTCCCCGACGAATCTCTTTTCTCATTTACGCGTATACGACTGGCAACTAAATCTACGGTAACTAAATTCCGCTGTTATCGATGTCTCGATGTATCCGAAGTTGTGATACGCGATGATTTCCGCTGGTAGTAAATAGTTCGAACGTTAATAATCCCGAAAAAAAAAAAAAAAAAAAAATCAGATTCTTCCGGCAGCCTGAAAATTTTTAAAAATCGATTAATCGATCGTAAAAAAAATATTTTTTTGCCTTGAAGATTTTTTTTTTTTTTTTTTCACAAAATTTTCATTTTTAAACGAATTTTTTTTTTTTTTTCGGTTAAACACGCGAGTTAACTGTCCCCGTGACAAAGTCCGTTGGCCAGAGCGCTCGCGCGCTCATTGACCGTCGTAAGCCCCCGCCGATCATCATCGCTGTCGTATTACTTACGCGTTCCTATATAACTCATAACACAAACGTTGAGCGACACGTTTAGGATTATTCCCACGCGTTCTTCTCGTCACAAAGGGCATTCGAATTGAGCGAACAAGCAAAGCATAGAGAGATCTCTCCGTCTCTATACGTACCTCTCGTTGAAACTGTTACGTTACGGTATCGCTTCGTGTACTCGACGCTCTGTTTGTGTTTCAATGGGCGTATCCCCGCACAAAGGTTTGTTAAAACCGATATAGCTATACTAATGACACTATTAGTATACGTTGAAACGCTAAACGACTCCTATTTGATTACTCGCCTTTGCTTACAGCTTAATTTCTTTGGATTTCGTTACATCGTCAATTATAATCGATTATCGCGACTTTCGCGCCTCGAATTTTTTTTTTTTTCACGCGAATTATGCATTTTATTTTTACATCAAAATTAAAAAAAAAAAAAAAAAAAATGGCGTAAAAAAAAATTTACGAAAATTTCAAAATTTATTTCTCAAATTAAAAAAAAAAATATTATTATTATTATTATTTGTATTTTAATATAGATAAATTAAATAAAACGAAATTCTTTATTTTTTATCGCGCAATTCTTAAAATTCAGTTTTTCTCGTCGCTTACGTTCGATTATCTCGTTATTTGCTCTTCAAGTTTTTTTTTCATCCGTTCCCCTTGACGATCCGAGTTGATTGCCTCAAATTTTGTTATCCACATCCGATCGGCGATACAAGTGGTTATCGGTCGCGCGAATTAGTTTTTCACTCCGAGTGTCTAAATCGTTCCAATAGAGAAACACACAGTCGGGATACAGGGGTTTGGCGTTTGAAACGAAATACTAGAAAAACGGATGAATTAAAAAAAAAAAAAAAAAAAAAAAAAAAAAAAAAAAAAGGCAACGAGGAACGTTGCAGAGATTGGACACGAAGTTCCACTCTGTGAATGAGAAGAGGAGAAGAGGATTTTACGCGATTCGTTAATTGGCAATTTGCGGTATTCCGGAGCGAAGGTAGTGACGTAAACCCTATAGAGGCGCTACGAGGAGATTCTTCAAAGCTTACGGTCTTTTTGAATCGCTCACGTCGGCAAAAATAGAATCTAAATGAACGAATGGGAAAAAAAAAATATATATATATATAAAAAAAAAAAAAAAAAAAAAAAAAAAAGATATATATATGTATAGAATTGTCGGTATATATTTCTGTTTCGGAGAAATTAAATTATGTATATAGTTTCGTGAAAATCGATGTGACGCAGAAAACTGGTGATTGGGGAAAAAGAGGAAATGAACGAGAAGTGAAATCGTTATCCTCGCAATCCGTAGTCTATAGTTTTTTTTCGACTATCGACGATCCCACGTGAATCGAAATTGGGAATACGCCGAACGGAGGGGCATTGTGAGAGCTGCCGAAACGTCTATATATATATATATATATTTATACATATTTCTCGTTATATAGTTAGATATATGTTATATATTCGAGAAAATTTCGTTTTTGATTGACTCCGATCGGTTCGTTGAGTATTGGAGTTATTCGCGTAGTTTCATGGAATGGAAAGGAAGGGTTCGATGAAAATAGAGTCGCGTGAGAGGAAATCGTCGCGGTGTATCGGGGTATCGAAAAATAACGAAAAAAAAAAAAAATTCCTTTATCTATTTTAAAGTAATTACTTTATTTTCCGGAGAAAAAAAATGACTGCAATTAAATGAAATATAATTAAAATTATACGGCAATTAAAATTTTATTTTTGAAAATTTGGATTTTTCGACTTTTTAAAAAAACGTTTTATCGAAACAACGGTGCAATCGTAATTCGCTTTTTGATTCGTTGCAATTCTAAAGGAATTAACAAATCGACTGTATATCGATAATTTTATATAATAGTTAATTTTTTTTTTCGCTGAAATTGCGGCGTTTTTAAGCGCACAGTATCTGCTATATTCCCGTTGAAAATTTTCAAACTCCGTTTTCACAGATTTATTACCCACGTGTTTCCGGTTATTTTATCAATAAAATAATTAATAATTATTATTTTATTAATTAATATGAATTACAAAAAAATACCGAATATCGTGTATTTCTGATTTTTTTTTTTTTTTTTTTTTTTTTTTTCACCGGTACCTAAAATACACGAAAAATATTTCGAAAACTCGAGATATATAAAATATTTTGGAGAAACTCCGGGAAGATACTAAATAATGTTAGGTGCCGAAAAATGAATTTTTCCGAAACCTCAAAACTCAGCGGGATGCGAATAATTATCCGTAAAAGTATAACACCGCTGTTGACCTTTCGTAACCGCGTTGTTGTGCCTTCTTCGCGCGATCTATGGTCCGACTTCACAGGGGGTTCGGAAAACTTTTCACCCGTTTCGATTTCTCCTCATTTCTCTTACGAAAATATTCGAAAATACTTTCCTTATTTTCATCTTTGGAGTCCACACCCTCCGCCACCCCCCGCAGTTTTTGTTTGCCAAATATTGTGAAACTTTGAGGCGAATTTTAATTTTTTTTTTTTTTTTTCTGAAAAGCGAAATTTGGTATTTGGCAATAAAGATTTTTCGCTTTCGAGAGAAAATTATACTTGGAATGAGAATATTCGATAGTTTTTTTTTTTTTTTTTTTTTTTTTTACACCAAAATTTTGGGTCAATTTTGGTTTTTTCAGTCAATACGATTTCTATACAGAACATCTCATGACTAACCAGTTATTCGGAAGGGAAATTTTGTAGAAACGAAACCCTTCGACGGAAAATACGATTTCTTTTCTCACGAGACATCAAAGTCGTTTTTTTTTTTACTCGATTATTATCACATAAAAAAACAATTATTATGCGTGATTACAGTTGAAAATAGAAAAAAAAAAAAAAATTAATAAATAACAATGATTCGTAAAATTTCGATGTGTCTTCAAAATAAAAAAAATTTAAAAAGCCCCAAAAAAAAAATTCTGCAGAGATTTTAAAAAATTTTTGAAAAAAAAAAAAAAAAAAAAAATGTTGACGGTACAACGAAATATGGTAACATATCTCGTTATCTCGGCTATATATAGTTACGTAGGATATAACCTGTGAAATAAGGGGTGCGAAGCTTGTCCCCGAGTCCAGAGAGTCCGGAGAGTCCGGAGAGTCCCGGGAGAGCCGAAAGATTTGAGAGTAAAGGTATAAAGGTATATAGCGCTCCGAAATATATATATATATATGAGACACGATCGTTACCCAAAAGAGAGTCGCGAGAGACTGGTTCTGGTCCGACGACTATCTACGGGGTCAGTTTTATCGCAAACAAATGGGGTTTACCGCGGTCGTTCGTTCCGTTTCGTACCTTTCCATCGCGACCCGTAATATATTTCACCGAAAATTTATTGTTTATTATTCCCGTGCGCTTCGCGACCGAAATGATATATAGAGGATTCCGGGTGTTTGCACCGGTCGGAGTTACCGGATTTTGCGTTAATGTCGTTAATAGCCACCGAAAAACCAACGCGGGTCAAGCGGTGTGTCCGGTCGCGTTGCGTTGCATCAACGGATAGATAAAATGAACGAATGATAGAAGAGTTTCGCGTCGTGAGTCTCAGCGAACTCTCCCCACCGGCGAAATTATCCGATACGAAAATGTCGTCGTTTTCCGTGAATTACTCGATTAATAACGCCATTTTTTTTTTAATCCATTTTTTTCGCAATTTTTCTTGATTTTTCTCGACAATTTTTTTTTATCGTTTTTTTTTAAATCTTTTAGATAACATAACGTCGTTAATAAATTTACACAGCAATCGATAACTTTCTCGACATCAATTTTTTTTTTTTTTTTTTTTTTTTTTCGCTACAAAAAATTTTATCACTTCGCGGATTAAATTTAATAATTTTGTAAATCAATCGTTAGATTTTTTTTTTTTTCTCGATCTGAAAACAGTCGTATAGAACTATAGTTACAATGCGAACCGCGAGAGCCATTGGTAATCGTCATAGTGAGTCGCGAAGTTTAATTAGACGTCGAGTTGGCAGCGTTATGGTTACTTTGCACTGAAACGGTCGAAGCTTCGCTCGATTCCACTCGAGTCGATACTTACCTACGAGTGTTAAACGTCTGCGTGCAAAAACGCGAAATATACTTACCGCGCTACATGTGCCTTCGGGCTGTGGGTACCTTATGTGTTGTATATTATTCCTCGTCGTCGTCGTCGTCGTCGACGTCGTAAGATCGGAGTCGTTTGAGCTGCGAGCGGCCTATATCACGCCAATCAGTTAACCCGGCGTGTTGAGCTCCGACGCTAATGCGTTCTTAATGCGACAAACTCGCTGCCAGTAAACTGCACCAAAGAGAATGAAGAAAATAAATAATAATAATAAAAAGTCTGCGAGTCTCGTGAATGACGACGGCGACGACGATTAATCGCGCATCTATGCCAATCAACGTGGTTGTTAATCACAAATAAATCTTATATATAGCTTTTCGAAATATGCTGTGATAAATAGATCGATAAATCAACCGATCGATCGATCGATCATTGTGAAAAGTCAATAATTTTTTTTTTTTTTTTTTTTTTTTTTTTTTTTTTTTCGTACACGTGATTATTTGAATGCAAAATGCAAGAATCGAAGTTCATTCCATTTCGCGGAGAATTAAATATCATTTAATGAAATCTTTCAAATTCTCATTTTTTTTTTAAATCGGTACAAGTTGTGGGAATTTGCGATTTATATTTGATGTTTTTTTTTTTTTAATGAAGTTATAAAAAAAAAAAAATTATTTTATTTCGATGCATAGTTTGACCTTTTTTTTCCCAACACTTCTCCGTAATAATAAAATCTTTCCGGAGAATTACCGTCAAATGCGCTCCGATAATTAATGCGTTTCGACGAAAGTTACGATAAAACTAACGGTTCGCCACCCTCGATTAGGATACTCTAATGCACGATTCGCATGCTGTTACGCGCCGCTTCGAACGATAAAAGAAAAAAATAAAGAATAAAAGTTCGAACGCACACGCGGCTCTCCTGATTTTTGTCCCTTTGACTTAATTCAACGCGATCGCTATCGACCGATTTGTCTTAATTTTATTTTTCTCGAGAAAAAATTCAACGTCGAGGAAAATTGACTCGTTACGCGTTACAAAATCTTTTAGTGATTCATAATTCGACAATTACGAATCAAAATTTACCAAATTCGATATTAAAAAAAAAAAAAAAAAAAAAAAAAAAAATAATTATTTCGATGCAAATTTCCTATTATTCTCGATACTCGTGTTGTGCAAAAAGCACGTTAAACTCCTCGAAGTAATTTCGTGTGTCTTTACTTCGCGCATAGTTAGTCGTACGCGTGCCGTATGACGAGTTGTGACATTCGGTTGATTAATATTTTTTTTTTTTTTCGTTACGCGTTACAAAATCTTTTAGTGATTCATAATTCGACAATTACGAATCAAAATTGACATATTTCGATATGAATTCGATATGAAAAAAAAAAAAAAAAAAAATTATTTCGATGCAAATTTCCTATTATTCTCGATACTCGCGTTGCGCAAAGCACGTTAAACTCCTCGAAGTAATTTCGTGTCTTTACTTCGCGCATAGTTAGTCGTACGCGTGCCGTATGACGAGTCGTGTCGTAGCTACGAAAACAAATAAACTCTCGTCATAGTTCAACAACTGTTTATATCTCAACCGTATCAATATATACAAATAGAGAACAGCTGTTTAGATTCGTCGTCACATGGAAAACAATCGTTTGATTAATTCGAACATATTAGCCGATAAGTCTTATCATTCTATTCTTTTCTTATTCAGTCAAATTTTCGAAAGAATTCGAAATAATTTTTCATTTTTTTTTTTTTTTTTTTTTTTTTTTTTTCAAATTGAATTAAATTGACTATTCGATTATTTGGATAATAGATAATCATTATATCGACGTAACGAAATTGATATATTCGATAAATAATTCGATTTATCGATTTTTTTTTTATTACTCGAATAATTTATACATTTGGTTAATAATAATTGATTAATTTTTTTTTTTATTCGTAATTATCATTACTAAAAAAAAAAAACTATCGCGTGGAAAGATTTTTATTTTGTAGAATAAATTGTACATATTATTTTTTTAATTTTTATTAAAATTTTTTTTTTTTTTTTTTTTTCAGTAATTTTTCAATGAAACTAAACGATTTTTCTTTTTTTTCGAAATATGATTAACGATTTACAGATTTTTATCGGAGTTAATTGTTCCGAGGGAACGTAATTGATAAATTCGATATAATAATACCGATAATAACCGGTAATACCGGTATTGATAATTCGACATTCGGTTGATTAATTTTTTTTTTTTTTTGCCTGATTTCGCTTCGTGGAATGTAGCGATTCATTTCCACCTGTGTATCCGATGTTCTATATAAATATATAATACGGTTGGATTAGACGGCAGACACATTGTGACAATTGTTTGCCTTTTAATCAATTAGGCGTCTGCGGATAGATTCCGCGCACTCTATGCAAACAGATAGGAAGTGCGATGCAGAGTACGAAAAAAAAAAAGGAAAAATACTTCGCGACTCGTGTCGCAGAAGGCCGATATATCATATTTTATAATCGATTAAATATTTGAATTTCTGACGAAATATATTTGAAGATCGTTTGAATAAACTCGCCATTGAGTTTGCCACCTGTTTCGTCATCGTGTCTATCTGCATAATATCATTACGAAAAAAAAAAGAAAAAAAAAAAAAAAAACAAAAAAGTTTCCTCCATTAAAGAATTTACAAAAAAAATTAACACTGTCATTGTGTTTATTTCGCAAACAATTATCCAAAAGATACAACAAAAAGAATTGCCTCAATCGACCGAATATCGATAAAAAAAAAAAAAAAAAAAAAAAAAAAAAGAACCGATAAGTCAAAAAAATGTATGACCCTCCAGTCGATAAAAGATTAATACCCGACGAAATAAATAATTAATCGTAATTTTTTATGTTTCTTTCGTAAATTAAACAAAAAAAAAAAAAAAAAATTCACGAATATTGCCAAAAATAAGTTACGAAAAAAAAAAAAAAAAAAAATTGCAGAATGGATATATCGTAAAAAATAATTAATCCCCGTTAATTAAGACGAATAAATGAACAGTAATTTTATCGCGTATTTTCGAAGACAATAATACATATAATACACGCGAATTACATATACATATTTCACCTTTGATAACCTCTCACCATAAACCGAAAAAGCCGCGAAAATTGCCGTAACCGTTAAAAAAAAAAAAAAAAAAACACAATAATCATCATAATAAACACACATATATATAATATCTATGTATAACATATATATATATATAGTTTCTATAAGTAAATCTCTGCAGATGCACATAACTGAGAGATTCACCTCCCGGACACTCAATCCTCTCTATTTCTTCATTATTATTATAATTTTTTTTTTTTTTCTTTTTTCATCCCCAACTTTTTTTTTTCAACCCTTTCTTTCCACATAAGTTCATTCACCCTCTTTAGTCCTTTTTACTACGCGAATATTGGATCCCATCGTCGACTTTCATTCTTTTCATTCATAACTCTCATTCCGCCTCCTCCTCCTCCTCCCCCCCCTCCCCTTTCCTCCCTCTTTAAAATTCGATAAACTCGAATGAGTTTTTTTCGCAGAGTTGTAAAGCTCTTACTCTCGTTTTCTCGTCACACAAAGGAACTGTCGATAGAAAGCAACGAGTCTCGTCAACGGTCTCCGGTTCGATGGTTCGCTTACCTAATTACGTAATTACGCAATTAAGGCGCGAGACGAGCTGATGCTCTTGTTGGTTGCTGATGCTGATGCTGAGATACAGCATCCAATGTCTCGTGGACCATAAATGTCTCTATATATATATACATATATGGATAGTATACTATATATATTTACATCGAAACTCGTCTTACTAATTACCAATTACTCATTAGCATTCGACCAAATGTCGTTCTTTATATATATGTATTTACATATATATGTATAACTTCGTTCGCTATATATATAGTATATCTATATAGTCGCAACACTATTGATGCATTTCATGCGAATATATAGCGAATAGTGTTGCATTTGTGATCGAGTATAACACTCGACGTCATCGACACCCCGCGGTGATGTTGCATCGTTGATTGTTGATGCGTACCGATGTTCATCTTCTATCAGAAATGCGAATCGATATCGTATACCGATGCAATACTCGCTGTGACACGGTACACTTGTGTTACGTACATATATATAGCTATATATATGTATATATGTTTGTTATAGACGAGAAATGTGCATTGAGGGGGATGCATCGTAGCGTTAGTCATTGTAGGAATCGATCGGACGACGGGAAAACGATTGACGAGAATTATTGGTTCGATTGCGTTGGGGTCGGTGGGCATTTCGCAAATGAACAATTTATCTATTTTCATGACAATTCATTGTCGATATGTTGTTTTGAAATATTTTTTAACACTAATTCATTCATTTTAATGATTTTAATTACAATTAAAATTTTTTAAAATTTTTTCTCGAATTATTCGATATATAGTAATCATATTTTTTTAGTGATTATTGATTATTTATTTTGGATAATAAATTAAAATAATTATTGAATGAGTATTGAAATAATAATTACGAACCCTCTGAAAAAGCGATTAAAAAATGACAAATATTAATTAACCAATTTTTTTTTTTTTTTTTTTTTTTTTTTTTTCGATGTATTTTAAAGACAAAAAATTTAATTTAAAAATAGCGCCACAAACATAAACTTGTTGAGAGATGAGTAAACGCACAAGAAGTCGGGATGAAAATATACAAGTCGCGTGTAAGTTTTGTCGGAGAAAAATGTTCGCATAGCTCGCGGTACTAATTACTTAAAACTCGCAATTAAGTGCACTGCCGGGGTAAACGAAGAAAAAAATAAAAACAAGAATCCGCGTGAGTAAAAAGGGCGAGAAAGGGGCGCGCCTTCGCGGAAGCGCGTTTCGCACTTCCCCTGTTTTTTTTTTTTTTTTTTTTTTTTTTTTTTTTATCATCTCTATTACTATATTACACTCGGCACTTCTCTCGTTTTCTCCGCTTTCTTCATTGCTGCGCGGCCCTCTCTTTCTCTTCTTCTCGTTCTCTTACTTCTGAAAATAACCGTTGCTGATGGCTCCGGGAAGATGCAGAGCGCAACCAACTCGAATCTCGTGCGCATCACTCCTCGCAAATTAATTGAGGCGCATCCACGCGGCATCGTCGTCTGCACACCCCTTTAGCTACGACAGCTTTCGAGACTCTCGCGTTCATCTCTCAAACTCCTTCTCCTAACTATACTTTACACTTTATATACATATATATATATATATATATCGTGAAGGGATGGTACTGTAGTATAGGATAAGAGAAGTCTTTCTCTCTTCCTACTTCCTCTCTCAGCTCTCTCTGTCACGGTGCTGGAGTGTCGCGATTCATTTCCGTCTCGTTGCACATCCACACCTTTCGATTCGCTACGACTGCAACTCACGAATAATAATTTTTTTTTTTTTTTTTTTTTTTTTTTTTTTTTTTTCGGAGGACTCTTCGAAAATAATAAATTTTCGAATAAACGACGCAAGAATTTTCGTCGTTGCCTCAATTATAACTTGAGTTACAAACAAACTCGAGGTAAAATAATAGTAATAAAAAAAAAAAAAAAAAAAAAAAAAACGTAAATAAAAAGAAAAAGAAATAAAATAATCATGAAACGACCGGTGAGCTCGACTTTCTACGAGTAGCTTTGAGAACTGAACCTTTGAACTTGAGTCGCGAAGTACTCTCGACGCCGCACAACGCTTTTCGTATAACAGAAGTGCCGCCCGCGCTTTGAGCTCTCGCGTCGATGTCACCGTTCGTCAAAGTTTATAACTGCTCCGGGAGAAGGAGGGGGAGAGGCTTATAGTTACCTCGGAACACACGAGAAACAGCTAATGAGCTGTAACTTCGTCAGTACGCTGAGAGTGGGGGACCGGGCAATATAACGAGCGCAACGTCTGTGGGGCTTTTATATTGCTTCGTTAAAAATTGATTTTTATCGAAAATTCGCGAATTTTTTTTTTCCCCCGATAAATCGCGATTTCGAGTTGATAAATTTAGTGAAATAGATATTAAATAAATAAATTGTTTCGAAAAAAAAAAAAAAAAAAAAAATTTACGAGATAATTTTTTTTCCTAATCTTTTAGGTCTTCCGGTTAATTGTTATATTAAATAAATAATATATTAATAATTTTTTTTTTTAATTAAATAATAGATTCAAATTATTATTATTAGTATCTGATTACTTAAAAAAATTTATTATTTCGTTTTTTAAATTTATTTATTGATTGTTATTATTTAATAACAATCATCATAAAAAGCGGCAATATTGTTTTTTTTTTTACGTAATTTCGCGCAATCAGAGAGACAGAGAGGGGAGCGGGGGTCACCGAGTTTATTCGGTAGATAAATAAAGTTTACGCGTCGAAATTTATTCGTTTTAGTATTCTAAATATAGACACGTGGGGAGGGAACTGGTAAAATGATTCATGAGAATATATATATTTTTCTTTATCGTTCTCCTTGGACCGATGCTGCAGCAGCAGCATCAACCGGCAGCAGGTATACATTTAATAACCAGATCTTCTACCTGGAGACTGGCTGCCGATGATGACGCTCGGGGCCTCCGGCAACGCGACTTCCAAGCGGGCGGAATATTTTAAGCCGTCGCACTAATTTTTTTTTTTTTTTTTTTTTTTTTTTTTTTTTTCCTTCGTTTCTTATATCAAATTTAATTTGTCTCATTATATGAGACCCAAACGAGAGCGTCACCCGGAAGCTGGAGATGCGTATCGAGTAATGAAGAGATGAGGTTAAAAAAAAAAAAAAAAAAAAAAAAAAATAGTGACTCAGTTTAAAGATCTGAAAAAAAAATTGTTCAACGAGTCGTGGATGAAAAATTCAAATTTTTTTTCAATGCAAATGAAAATCTGAAATTCTACCGGAAGTAACAGATGCGAATCAATCAATGAAAAGATTATATTAAAAAAAAAAGAAAACATTGATTCGATTTAAAATTATCAAAATTATCTTTTTGTCAAAATGTAGATAGCTAATTTGTTGTTTTTTTTTATTGTTTTTTATGCGCAACAATTAAGAAAAAAATAAAGTTTGAAAAACAAAATTCGCTTGAATTCTTATTTGATTAAATATAAAAAAAAATCGCAGATTAAAAATACGTCTTTTTGGCGACGCAATTTTTTTTTTTTTTTTTTTCGCGACGGTAAGGATCCCGAGTTGGGCGAAAAAAATTCGAGTCAAGGCGCCACAAATCATGAACGAAAAAATCTAATTTACGAGCTCCCGGTCGCGCGAGCAACTAACCCGGCTTAGCTAGGCGAGTAGAGATAAAAAAAAAAAAGAAAAGAGTGGAAAAGAGAGCCGAAGGTGATATAGTTCGTCTTCTTCTCCACCGCCAGCGTTTATATACCGAAGTATATTCGACGTGGAATACGTGGGAAGTTAAAGAAAAAAAAGCATAATATATATATGCTATGCTCATTAGATATTCGTAGTCCGAAGAGAAAAAATATTCACGGCTACGAGAGGCGTCGACCTCACCCTTGCAGGTCGACCTTCTACTCAAGGTTTCTCGTAAAACAGAGCAAATGGATCTGTTGCAATTTCGCAATTTTTTTTTTTTTTTTCAAATTTATGAAGAATTTTTGCAGAGGAAACACAGCTTCCGATTGTAGAAAAAGTTCTTTGAATTTTTTGCTTTTTCATTTTTCATTTTTTTTATTTTCTAAAAAAGAAGAAAAATTGAAGAAATTGAAAAAATAGTCTTCTTTTCATGAATTAAAGTAAAAAATTTCTATAATTAGACTTTGTTGTATTCTGTAAAAAAAATTTCTAAAACTTGAAGAAATTTTCGTCTTTTATTATTATTTTTTTACTGCCTTTTTTTTTTACTCGAACAATCCGTAATAATTACCAAAAATATGACTCAAGGTTTCTCGGAAAACAGAGCAAATGGATCTGTTGCAATTTCGCAATTTTTTTTTTTTTTTTTTTTTTTCAAATTTATGAAGAATTTTTGCAGAGGAAACACAGCTTCCAATTGTAGAAAAAGTTCTTTGAATTTTTTGCTTTTTCATTTTTCATTTTTTTTTTTTTCAAAAAAAGAAGAAAAGTTGAAGAAATTGAAAAAATAGTCTTCTTTTCATGAATTAAAGTAAAAAATTTCTATAATTAGACGTTGTTGTATTCTGTAAAAAAAATTTCAAAAATTTGAAGAAATTTCCGTCTTTTATTATTATTTTTTTGCTGCTTTTTTTTTTTACTCGAACAATCCGTAATAATTACCAAAAATATGACGGAACTGAAAACCGAGTCGACCGTCGTCAAACCTTTCTAATTTACCCAAAAACAACCCAAAATGTCTCTCGTCAATTATTCAAATTGTGATCTTCATCTGCTTTTTCATTTGTTTTGATCGCTTCAGTTAAAAAACTTCTAATTACACAAAAGCCTTTTCAAAAACACCTCGCAGTCACCATCAGTACCATTGTTTTGACTGGAGGTATCCGTGAACAGTTAACCAAAACATAACAAAAGTAAAAGCGTGACGACCGTCGTCAAGCGTTAACTAAAACAAAGGAAATTTCCTCGTTTACCCAAAAACCCCCAGAAATTTTCGCCTCGGTTACCGAAATTTCGGTAAAATTTTCTCCCCAAATTCGAAACAATGGAAAACGGACCGAACCCATTTCGAAATTGATTGGGCAACCCGTCGTGTCGCATTTATTAAAAAGCTCGTGAAATTATGCAAGAGGTTCATCTTTCCTCTTCGAGAGGTTAAAAGTGAGAAACTCTAATTCGTGGCTCGTCACGCTTACACCTGCACCGCGCAGTAGCTTTCGAGAACCAAAGGGACAGAGGAAACGCGAAGGAGAGAGCGAAGAAGAGAATATATAAGAAAAGGAAAGGGGTAAAAAAAAAATGAAAAAAAAAAAAAAAAAAAAAAAAAAAAACACGAAGAGGATATAACGAAGGATATATTAAAAAGTAGGGAGGGGCGCTTTGGAGTGCCTCTGGAATCCCGAACTCCTGGTTATCCTAATATGACACGTTGGGCCGTGTGTGGGTCCGCAGACTCCTTGGCACAGCCTCCAGAAATTTACACGCAGCTTCTCTTGCCGATACCCGGCCGGTTTTTTACTCCTCGGGGCCGTCCGGTTCACCACGATGACCCTTCCTCCCTTTCTTCCTCCTATCCGGTGTCTTTCGTTTTGTGACACGTGTTTTTAGACATCTAGACACGATTTTTATCTCATGAATTTTTTAAATGGTCATGAAAAAGCAGTATCGAAAAATGGTCCCAAATGGTCAATTTAAACTAAGAAAACGCTTTTGATTTATGACAAATATACCGATAGTTGGATATGAAATTTCTTACTCCTTATTGAAGCCTCCTGTTGCTTTAAAAAAAAAAAAAAAAAAAAAAAAACAACAATTTTGAATCTTTATTAATTAAAAATGGTTTCAAATGGCTAATTTCGACTAATTCGGCGTTTCAGCTTTATGACAACTGTTCGAACAATTAACCGCACAGAAACATCATCTCGTCGAAAAAAAAAAAAAAAAAAAATCAAAAACGTCAATCCTGCCAACCATAAAATGGCACGAAATGGCTAGTTTCAAAGCGGAAATGACTCGAATATCGAAACTTTTATCCCCGTCAAAAATCCTGTTTCGTTCTCCACAGGAGTGTCCAGTTGCTCATCCATTCTCAAAAGCCCATATACTACATCGTTTTTGACGCCCTTCTTTTCTTTTTTTTTTTCTTCATTTTCACATCCTCTCACACTCGCATTTATTTTATTTCATCCTCCATGCATTGTCTCTTTTTTTTTTTTTTTTTTTTTTCTTTCTTTATTTCACCAATGCCCGGTTCCAGGGTCCCCCGGTGGCTGGATTATTACCACTTCTTGCTCTCCTTTTTTTTCATACTTTACTTCTATTTTTTTTTTTTTTTTTTTTTTTTTTTTTATACTTTTTGTTAAAAAATCTCGCGCAAACCCCAGCATTCCTGGGTGGGGCAGAGAACCCGAAGAGCCCTGCTGGCCGTTGCTGGCAGTAAATCACCCGAGTCCGCGTAGCTAGAGAGGTTAGTTCGCTCGCGCACGGGGGCCCTCTCTCCGATGGAGGTGGTGGGTGTCTGGCTGGTTTGCCAGAGAGAACCAGACATGGTTAAACCGTCTCTCCCTCTCCCGCGATCTCATGTATGCGTGTATCTGTTTGGAGCGTCGAGAGAGAGAGAGAGTAAGAGAATCCAGAGGGCGCATGAGTGAGTGAGTGAGTGGAGAGCCTGGTAGTTGCCACCATCGGGATAGCGTACGCAAGCCATAACCAACCTCACGCCATAACTCCCTCCGTGTGACACACACGCTTTATTGCGAGTGTATACACTCTATGCGGTTCCGTGACTGTACCCGGTCGGGCGCGCGCGGGCGCGCGTTCCACGCTAATAAATTCCTTTGCCACCGACCTATTTGGACATTGTCATCGTACGGTGTTGCGGGCGGTGTTTGTACGCCGTGTGATAATGATTTTCGAGGGCGACTCTTGTGCACTCGTCGGCTATAGACCCATATATATGCATCTGTATATATGTATATATGATATATATGTATACATATAGATGCAGCAGGGTGTTTGCACATAAATATATGCAATAACTGGGCGGTATAATATAAGGTACGGATAACCAGCAGTAACAACCGGACTGCCATCGCGAACCATCGCCCACCCAAGGTAGCCGACCAATTCTAATTCCTGTGATGGATTGCCGTATGAAATATTATATAGAGAGATATGTGGAATAATAAAAAAAATTAATTTTTGAGGGTTGAGGGCCGATGGCCGCACAATGAGACGAGATTTATGTGAAAGATGAAATAATGCAAATGGCGGCGAGAGGACACTTTGAGCTGAAATAAGGAAGCTGTATTGGCTACCGGAAGAGGTCTATGTAGATTTTTGTTTCTGCTTTTAGGTAAATTCAGAAAATCTGATGCATTTATTCAAATAAAAGTCCTCATTCGCTTAAAAAACGGCAAAAATAACGAATTTAACCTCTAAAATTAAGTTTTTGGAGTACAAAAATTAAAAAAATTTCATACTGAATTTTGATATAAAATTTTTTTTTTTTGGCTTCAAAAACCCTAAACGACTAATTTTGATCGGTAAAATAAAGTTTTTCAGATATTTTCATTAATTTACATTTACCACAGTCTACAGAAGATAAATCCAAATTTCGATAAAACAAATTTGCAAAATTCAATGTTAAATTTTTTTTTTTTTTAAATACACATTTTTTTCGCTTGCAAAAATGAAAAATAAACGTCGATATTCCGATATCTCCAAAAAACCGAAAGTTATCCCAGTATACGAGTTCGCGGTTTCCTGTATCTTCCACTGGCAATGCCAACTGACAAAAACCAGCGTATCCATCGTTTCTACGATGTTCACGAACCGAACGAGAGATAGCAAACACTCGTAGAAGCCGCGAGCGCCGATCAAACAGGAGAAACGAGTAACACACACGCTTCTCCACCTCCGCCTTCCGCCTCTTGGCTATCGCCGCGCCGTTTTCGAACTCCGAGCGATCGGCAAACACTCGTATGTGGATGCTGCTGCCGGTTCCCCGCATACACTCTCATACACTCTCTCTCTCCTGTTAGCCGCAACACACGCGAACGCACACCGTCCAGCAGCGGTCCATACGGCGTTATAGTACTCCATCTTTCACAGCTTCTCCTCTCGTGTAACACACGTCGTACTTATACAATTCTCACTGATCGGAATGGCATCGAACATCGGTTATACGATGTACGAGAACGCCTCGGCGTTTCGACGTCATCCACTCCGGACTCCTCCACGCGCGCTGCTTTAATGGCAAACAGAGGGAGAGACTCCCCCCCCCCCCTCCTTTTAACATATGACTAATTAGGAGTAATGTTTGCTAAAATACTCGGCGCTACTTGTTTCCCCGCTATTTCTTCTTTATTCATTCATTCTTTTCTTTTTTATCGATTTTTTTTTGTTGTTTTCGACGCGAGCCACGAGGGTTGCGCAACGGGGTGCAACTCCACGAGTAGGCAAGAGATTCGAGTACCAAAAAAAAAAAAAAATGTTTTAGCAAACTTTCGATCGAACATCAAACACGTTGAAATTTATTGAGAGGAAGAAATAATTGTTTGTCGAAAGAAAATCACGAATCGAACATACGAACTGAGATAAACAGTAAATACAAAGTAAAAAAATAAATTGTCGATAAAATGCGAATTTTTATCGAAATATTTGTCGCATCGAAAAAAAAAAAAAAAAAAAACGATAAATTCGAATTTTGATCAGCAATTTTTACGATGTATTATTGTTATTGTTATTGTTATTATTATTATAACAAATAAAAATTCGAATTTGTCGTGAAATTTATTTTCGGCGATTAAAAAATGGATGCATTTTGTTTTTTCGGAATTTAATTTTTGTCTCGCCGTATAATTTGTCTTTGGTCCTCGAAGCCTCAGTCACTCTTCGCTGGAGTTGCGCGATGAATATTTTTTTACCCGTCTGACTCTTTTCTTTACAATTTCTAAAAATAAAGAAAAACAAAAAAAATAACTGCGTGCGCAGCAGTTTAAACTCGAATGCTTCTCGTGCAACAGCAGCCACGGCGGTCGTATGAATATTCATGAATAACATTTTTCCAAAAATTCGTCGTGGCGCATCTCTCGATTTTTTTGTATTTTTTTTTTTTTTTTTTTTTTTAAGCGTGAAAATTCCGCATAAATTCGGCGAATGTACTTCGCTTTAAACTACGGCGCGATGTATTTTATATATATATATATCTATATCTATGGATACATATAAATATATATTCATAGTAGAGGTTGTAGTCGTCTGGACCTCAAGTTTGAACGCCAAGTGCCACCGAGCCGTTTAGCATTGCGTTTATGCGGTCCCATAAAATAAATCAAAAACGTCGGATCATTACAATGACAATGGGGGTCACGTAGCGACTCCGGCGCGCAACTGTACGAACTCTCGTTCGCTGTACTTCTGGTTGTACGCAAACGCGTATTTATGCGGTTCGACCGATGCGACGTAAGTAAATATTCATCGTAAACATGTGCGATTTTTACAAAAATTATCGACGATGACGGAGATTTTTCGATCGGTATTGAAAAAATTGACTTTTTTTTTTTTTTTTTTTTTTTATAATCTCTTCATACATTTTTTTTATCGTAAAATAATTTAAAAAAATGACTTTGCCGATTAAATATCGGTAAAAAAAAAATCGTAATCGAGGAGAGATCGCGATATCTGTTAAGACTATTTTACGAATACAAATGGAGTAACGATCGGTAATCACCGATCGAAGATCGTTTGAGATCATTATAAAACGAAACGAATCGGTATATATCGGCTTCTGTGAATTATTATATCTATTACTTAATACTCGCGGAAGAATAGAATGTATCGATATAGCGATTATCGTCGAAGGCGAGCGAACGGGTCATAAGTTTATGGAGATTGGTACACAGGAGTCGAAGTTTAACTCATTTGCAAACTCTTGAGTCTCGAGTGACCATAGAAATATATCTTTGATATTGTGATCTCGAGTCTTAATAACGAAAAGGTCGTAATTTCAGCGTTTAAGTATACGAGTCATACGCCTTTTTGATTTTTTTTTCAAGTCATTTATACAATAATAAACGCCTCGACGGCAATGTGACTCAGACGCCTCGAGACATTGAGAGAAAGTCTCGAGAGTCGATTCTGAAGTGTGGAACCGAATTTGCCACTCTAAAAAAAAAAAAAAAAAAATATATATTATATTCAATTTTTCGTGACGCTTAAGAACCAATTTTTTTAACTCACCAATTATAGGGTTTTTTTTCGCCTCATTATGTTTTCGAATATTCGTTTCATCTCATCGTAATTTCCAAAATTAATTTTTTACGAAAATCGTGGATATTGAGTAAAAATTGATTAACTTTTTTTTATTTAACGTTTCAACGGCGATGCAGCTATAATAATGAAAAAAATCGATGTACTTTTGTATTATTTTTTCTAATTTTTTTTTTTTTTTATTGGTTTTTTTCATAATTTTTAAAAATTATTTTTATAAAAATATAAAATCGACTATATGCAATATAACGGTATAAATACAGCAATGCAATATAACGATCGAACGAATGTCCCTTTTTTATCGTTTTTTTCCTCGCTAAAGCTCTCGAGTGCGTGGGGAACATTAATTGGCGGTAAAACGCATTCGAGAGGTAAAGTAAAAAAAAAAAAAAAAAAAAAAAAAAAAACTTCAACTGTGGTACATAGGTACAAAGTACTTGTCCCCTCTACGGCCGACTGGCTGCCTAATGCACGCATATCTAACGGAGTTGACTAAAGCCACTCGTATAAAACTCATGTGGCTTCATTGAAGCCGGCGGACGGATTCTCCTACTCCAACGATAAGCAATGCCGCGGGTGCAGAAACTCATTTAACGAATTTAAAAAAAAAAGAAAAAACCTCTTGCATCCCCGATGGTTGAACTCTCTCGACTTGTATTGCGAAAGCGATACAAAATCGAAAGGAAGGAAGAGAAATAAAAAAGATACAAAAAAAAGCGTCGTAACAAGTGTCTACGTACTCTAAGCTTGCAGAGTGCACGCGAGTGCAGACTCTTTAATTCTCTCCCTTCTTCGCCCCTCTCTCGCACTTTATACCGCAGGACGATAATTAATTAGCGAACGACTCGTATTCCCTCGATGTATAGACGTGTGTTATGTACACTCGGAAAATACGCGACTCTTTATCGGGTAATCTTTTTTTTTTTTATTCTCTCGATTGTCTTACGTACAGTTGCGCGATTTTGTTTCATTTGAAAGCCTAATAATTCAACAGGCGTCCAATAAACAAAAAATCTGTAGAAATTTTCACACAAAAATTATCGTCAAAAACGAAAAATCGATTTTTTTTTTTTTTTTTTTTCATTACGAATGAATTTTGTAAATGAGGCAAAATAAAAAAATTTTAACACAAAAACGAGCCGAATGTCAAAAAAAATGTCTGAAAAAAATAATCGTGTCGTCGTATTTTAAAAACGAAAAAAGTGGGTTGTTTTTTTTTTTTTTTTTTTTTTTGACGGTTGACCCATCGAAGCAAAGTGGAAATTTGGATAGCAAAGATTAACTCTGTGACCGCAAGAATTACTGAAAAAGAAAAGCACAGAACAGAGAACGGGACAAGAAAAAGAAAAAAAAAAAAAAAAAAAAAAAAAAAAAAAAAAACGAGGATAGAAAACGATGTAGTCTGAGATTTATGGCGTTACCATTGTCTCAACTCTGTGATCGTTAGCCCGCCTTAGCCAAACCACGCTAACGCGTGGTCCCAATTAGTCGGAGCCCTCTTCGCGCTGTCCTACTGGTACCCCGAGACTGTGAAACGCGCACGAGCCTCTCTTTGGACCTTCGGGTCCAGCGCACCCCTCGAAACATCTTCATCTGATAATTACAGGCTTCCGTATAAACACCCGACGGTTTCGGCTACGGATTTCTCAACGGATAATAATCGTACAAATCTTTTCAAAGTAATCGCCAAAACTGTGTGACTAATCGTTTGTTTTAACTACATTTTCTAAACACTAATTAATTTGCCTTGGTGAATTTTTTTTTTTTTTTTTTTTTTTTTTTTTTTTTTTTTTCGAGCCAAAAATTACGATTTTGGCGGTCATGTAAAGCGATAAAAAAATGTGATATTTTCAAAAAAAAAAATTTATTTACGTCCTATATTTCGAGATATTTTTGAATTTCATCAATTCACTTCCGGATACTATTGATGATGAAATAATAAACGAAGTAGTGGCTATAGTATAGTGTGACGTCGTCGCGTCAGCATGGAACAGGATAGCCGCAATATGCCCCGTGCGCTAAAAGGAAGCGCGACAAAAGTATAATGTAACATAAACGCGACGGAATTTCTGTAATTTGATATATCTTTGTACGAAAAAAGGAACCACGAGATGAGAGCTAATGGGTCCATATTAGTGTATCATAGTTCAGTGAACTTTCTACGAAAATTCGTAGCTTCGACCATCTTGAAATGGATATTAAATGCATCGATATAAAAAAATTAGGAAATTTTGAATTTGTCGATTTTTTGATAATTTTTTTTTTAATTCTTGAATTTCAACATCAATATCGAATATGACAAATTACAAAAAAAAAAATAACCTAAAATCGGTAATATCGCCGATTTCCAATTTTTCGATTAATTTTTTTTTTTTTTTTTTTTTTCCGAAACTCAAATTTTGATAACCGTAACAAAGAATATCACATCGAAATGTGTGTTTATTTGTATGAATATCGATGCAAATAAATCGCGAAAATGTTGTAAGAAGATACGTTCGGTGACTCGAGAAGATGATATACGAGGATGGAGTGTAGTATACCGATGCCCTCGACGATTTTTCTCGTATGGCGTAAACGTAAACCAGTACGATAAGTAACACCGGGACATCAGCGGTGACGAGGGCGCCGAGAGATATACACGCGTCCGGTGTGAGCGGTGAGATGCCCGGGAGGTGGGTGAGTGTTGGGTGGGTGAGTGTTAGGATTCGTCGCGGAAAAGAAGAGTAGAGTAGAGTGCCACAGAAAGCGAGTGGGAACGATACGGTGTCGTCAACCAGGATGTCACACGAGGTATCCAGTTGCACTCTCTTACTCCCCTCATCATCCGTACCGTCGTTTCTCATATACGCATCACGAACTTTGCCTCTTTTCTTCTTTGCCCGTCGAGAATTTTTGCTATCGGTATCCGGCGATCGAATCGTTACATCGAAACGACTCGTATTTGTCCAAAATCAGATTTTTGTTACTCCGCATCTGCGATTGATCAGTCTCTGTAGTTTCCGGTTAATTTGATGCCAACTTCACATTAATGGACTCTCGACCTTTCATTCCCAAATCGTTACATCGAATCGAGTCGTATTTGTCCAAAATCAGATTTTTGTCACTCCGCATCTGCGATTGATCAGTCTCTGTAGTTTCCGGTTAATTTGATGCCAACTTCACATTAATGGACTCTCAACCTTTCATTCCCAAATCCAGAAGCTCTTGACGTTGATAATTCAGTTACTGTGGTTTAGAAGTATGCATTTTAGACCCTAAGATGGTCACGAATACGCCAACCATCCCTACATACGACGATTAATGATCAGTTCGAACCTATCCGGACTTGTCATAGAAGCTGCTGGCGCTTCGCCACTTAGCTTCACGCCTCGCATTCACTATTGGAAACGCACGTGCGTTATTCTGCGTAGTTTCGTGATGTGTTATAGCCACGCGTTTCAACTTCTGACGCATCGATGTTACGCACGTTCAAAGGAGTCGTTGGCTCGCTGTGTACCTATACGAACAAGTTTCGTCGCCGTACGCAGCGAGCATAGAATATATCCAACAAGTACTCGTTACAAAGCTGACTGCAACTTGTCTTACAGTCACTGTAAGCATTATTTATAGATTTTGAGAGAGAGGCACGCGTCTTTAGCTTCAACATCGATGTTAATACAGACTGCTCGTCGCGTTCGAGTCATTCTAGGGTCATCGAACCTAAATAACCCCTCATTACGGCACATACTTTTTCGGTATAACCGTTGACCATTGTCCAGCTGTGAATCCTATAGGATTTTTGCACGTAACTTCCGGAAACATTGATTTTATGAGTATCCAACACTTTTATGCACATTTATTGTATTGACAATGTCTGGGGTCAGAGAGACCCCCAGGCAACGAAAAATTAACGTTGTTCTCTCAATAATCTTACGTTTTCACGAAAAATCATTGCAAATTTATTGGACGCATGCAAAAATAAAGAAGGCACGTGAAATTCTTTGTTTTTCAATTACGTGGCGTGAATCAGTGTGTGCGAAACGTATGTGGCGCGTACGAGTATGTCGTACGCACGAGCGTCCAGACGGAGATACGGTGGGTGCACAGAGTCCGCTCGGGTCGTAGTGTCGCAGTAGTAAGAGTCGAGGGCGTCGTCGTCTACCGTGACTGAATTGAATCTCCCCGTGAACACCGACACCGCTAACGCGCTCGAGGGGTGTATTACGAACTCCTGCCTGACCAGCCTCTGTCTGGAGCAATGCGAGATCGCTACCGTACTTCCATGTCGTTTCACATGCGCTATAAATTCGCAAGATACGCATCTGTTTTTACACAAATTACGAGACCACAGTATGTTTATTATAATTTACATTGCAGCTGTTTAAAAATCGAGATTAATCGACCATTTTTATGATAAACTTGTACTTTACTTACCTAAAAACGAAAGGGGCACAGAAATTTCGGTTTCGGCACATAATTAGCACATTTAAAGCACTTCATTTCGGTATGTCCAGAACTCATTTCTGAGACTTTGCTCAGCCAGATTGACAGAGTTATGGTATTTTCAATGCGAGGAAAGTCGCGGTGAATTTCGTCTTGGGTTTCTCGATGCGACTATATATTCCGCGATAGTTTCGCTGCTTGCCGGAGCTACGTATAGAGGTATAGAATGGAATAAACGTCGCGGGCGTAACTCCAGTTGCCTTTGGCGAACGAATTCCAAACGATCCAGGAGCGCTGCTTTCTGCCGCTATAAATTCATAAACCCACAACTTTGCAAACTCGCGCGGACTCGGCTATGGGTTCCTCTCAGTCCCGTCCTCGGAAATGTTCTCGCTACCGCCCCCCATCCCCCGCAGCCCACCCCTACCGTTAGACGTTCCTCAGTGCAAACTTCTACCGGTTACCTTCGGCTTTCGTTGGTCGCCAACGCTAACACACCTAAATATCGTCCTCGAGCTCCAACCCGAATGCCGTGGACACGGGCAACTGTAGCCAGAAACTAGACACCCTTTCTAGAGAGAGACTTTGCTCCGACGATAAATTCACGAGCAGTTAGCTGCAGAAACTCTTCCATCTTTGCTCTTACTTTGCGGTGGAACTTGGTAGCGGATTTTTCACATTTTCCTGGTTCGCGGCGTTTATCTCGACGATGGTGGGTGTGATGAGATTTTTGCAAGAGACCTTTTTTATAGAGGACAATGTATCGAAGAAAAAAGGTTATGTTCATTTTTCACGCAGATCAAGTTGTTTACATGATAATTCATGAAATCCGTGAAAGTCAACTTCTTTTAATAAATACTTCGCATCGACTTGCTTTACCCGTGTTTTACTCGAGAAGTTGCATTCTGAGCGTTTACATGCATGAGACATTATTTGTAGATCAGAATGTCCTCTACAAAAAAGGTCTTCATGACATGTGTCATAAATGTCACGCCAGACCGTAAATATCTCTTTTTAATGAATACAAATAATCAGTTCTATTATTTTTTCGTCAGTATCACCCCTTTCACATTAATTTCTTTCTTGATCGCTAATTTAACGAAATTAAATGATTCTATTGTCATGTTAAAAGGAAATTCATGCAAGTGAAAGCATTATTAGCTTCATCAGAATTTAGTTATCGATTATTTAATATGCGCAAAGCGAGTCTCACGTACGCGGGTAGCTCGCCGGTGTTTTCCTGTAAAAGACGCGCGCGCGCGCGCGTGAGTCCTTTGCTTACAACAGAGTCGGCTTTCTTGGCACGTGAGCGGAGAGCCCGATCGTCACGGAGTGCTTCTTTTCCAAGCCACGTGGCGATTCTACGACAGTCAAAGCCGATTAAAAGATTAACGCCGCGTGTAATTATCGTCTATCGGTCACGTATACACCACCGCAGACGTTTCTCTCGCGAGAAGCTTCTCGAGCGTGTCTCGCCGAGTCGCACGCGACAGTCGCGCGCGACTCTTATTTTATTTTTTATTTTTCCTTTCCAACGAATGAATCAACTCACCCGAGTGCGTCGTCACGTCATCGGGGACAATAATTACTTTTACGGAGTCTTTAATACGACCGTTAAGTAAAAACAAATTGAATCCTAAAACATTATCGATCTCCAGAAGATTGCTTTTTTCAACGATTTCTCGATTTAAATTTGTTTTTTTGAGGTTTTATACGTTTTATTAAATGAATATCGCGTCTCACTGATCGTATTGCTGACATTCTGGCGTTTCGATTTCACTAAAAGTAAACTGAAAAATATCGATTTTTGTGAAAGTTACGCAACGATAAAGCCATAGGGTCTGTCGAACTCATTTACGATGATTGAGAATTGCGAACAAATCTTGTGGCGTCAAAGAAAAATAAATTTGCATAGTTGCAGATAAGTTCGAAGCTTTTTATTCAATGTTGAGGAATGCGGAAAGTCCGGAAGGAGTGAAAAAAAAAAAAAGAAAGAAAGACATCCAACATGCAGTTATTTATAGCAGATATATTCTCGAATACACATTGGTCTCGTAACGCTTTGTTAGCTTTGACGTTTCTAGGCTCGTCAAACTCGTTTCTGCAACGTGTTACAAATAATAACGCTGAACAGATGAAAATGAGAAAAAAAAAAAAAAAAGTGTATTCAGGTCGCGCGTACGCATTGCGGTCGTTGTATTCATACAAATAAATTTATTTCTATTATATTTTACGCAATTATTTAATATCGAGTCGCGTTGTCGATTCTCGTAGTTTCCGCCTCTCGGCAACCGGAAATCGAGAAACTACAATTCTTTTTTTAATTAAAAAAAAAAAAAAAATCTCCAAAACCATTTTTCTAAAATACAAAAATAATTTTAAAAAACCGACAAAAAAATTGTAAATTAATACATTTTTTTTGTTAATTCGAAAATTTGTTAAAAAATATAGTTCGATATATCGTATCGAAGTGTTAATAAAATCTACAAAATGATAAAAAAAAACTGAAATTTCGTTTTACAAAAAAAAAAAAAAAAATTTTTTTTTTAAACAATCGAAATCTCGAGTTCTTGGGCGCAAATAGTGAGCCAAAGTTCCATAGCGTCAAAGATCAGCCACCAAGCGTTGGGGAGAGAGACGGAAGGTATAAAGAGAGAAATAAAGAAAGAAAGAAAGAAAAAAAAAAAAAAAGGATAGAGAAAGCCGGCCGGTTTTTCGCGCTACGTCGGACACAAACGCGGGTTGACGTGGTCGCGGCTACCGGATTTCATCCCTCGCTACACACACCTCGTGCGAGTCGGGTCCGGATCGCAGCATCCTTGCTGCAAGGACCAGAGAGAGGCAGAGACAAGCTGAAGCATAAACGTAGTATATATATACGTATATCTATATCTACAGATATAATATATATATACATATATATAGAGAGAAGCGAAGAGAAGTAGAGAGGAAGAGACTGCGGCAAGCGCTCCTCGGTCACCGGGAGCTCCGGCTATTTGATCTGCTGCACGATAGCCGGGGAGGCGCAACTCAGCCGGAATATCTCCGGTCGGGATGTAACGAAGAGATGAGAAAAAAAAAAAAAAAAAAAAAAAAAAAAACAATCTTCCGCCGAAGAGACGAGTAGAGAAACGTTGGTGGAGGAATGAGATGACGAAGACACGCAATCTTCTGTTTCTCTGCGTCGAACGTACGCCACGCTAAACACGAGAAAGAACTAAAGGCACCGGCGCTGAAAACGCCCAAAATCTCGATCCTTCCCTCCCCCTCCCCCCCTCCCTTCACCCCTCAACGAACCTTCATCGCTTTCGACAGGCCGAAGGGCAAAACCATGTAGTTTCCGAGACTACCGTGAAGTTTAGCCGCGTAAATTGAAGATCGCGAAGTTTTCGGAGCAATAGATCGAAAAAAAAGAATTCAATTTTTTTTTTTTTTTACCATCGATTGATAATCATTTTCAGCATAAAATTTTCGATTCGTATATTCGATTATCGATTATTTTTTTTTTTTTTTTTAATTAGAAAAAATTCGCAATGTTGCGCCTCTCGTGAGGATACAAGACATTTTTTCCGTTCGCAAGAGTCAAAGAACGAATATATAAAAAAAAAAAAAAAAAACGATGAAAAATAGTGTATCGTAGTCGCGAGGTGCGCGAACTCTCGTGGTCTCGTGCCGCGTCGATAGATGCCCCGAACCTCGTGCACGCTGTACCGGGTGCCATAAATAGTGTCGAACAATGCATACAGAAATGCTTTTCACGGAGATAGAGGGATAGAGAGCGATGGCAGACGTTTGGACGTTTGGTAAAGTAAGAGAGAGCGAACTTGGAGTTCGGCGCCTATTGTCGAACGAAATCGCCGAAGAATAGACAGAGACATTGACGAGGCGGGAAGAAGAATAATAATAATAAAAAAAAAAAAAAAAAAAGAAAGAACCTCCACAGCTATTTCCATTCATGAGTGTGGCGCGCGAGAGACGGGGTCAGGGGTTGTGGGCTCTCCACTCCGTCCCGACATTGCTAGACATCGAGACTATTAGTTTACACTTGTCACGGGGCTAATTGTCTCACCGGGACAGAGAAAATATACTCACTTGTTCGACCGCAAATATAAATGTTTCGCAGTCCCGGAATTTGCGAGAAATTTTTTTTTTTTTTTTTAACATACAAAGCGATTTAATACATCGAAAAACATCGATAGATTGAATAGCGTTAAATTAAATATGAAAAAAATTAAATTAAAAAATTGGAAAAAATTTTTTTTTTTGAAAAATAATATGAAATTTTTCACTATAAGTATTAACATTAATAATAATATGCGTTTAATTATAAATCATTTAAATAATATATATAAAGCTTAAAAAAATAATCATTTTTAAAAAATCGCTTTTGCGACTCAAAATTGGTTCGTAAAAAAATTTTATCGAAAGTCGGTAAATTTTTTTTTTTTTTTTTTTTTTTTTTTTTAATAAAAGGACTCATATCCCGAGTACCCTTCTCTCATCCGGTATCCAAGATGAAAAATCTTTGCCGGAAGAGTTACACTGATTGCATTGCTCTCCTCTCACCGTACGTGAATAATAAGAATCCCAAACGCGTCTATAATACATTTTGATCTCATTCCCAGATTATTATTGGGTCGTGAACGTGTCCCCCTTCCCCTTCCCCCGATCTTCTCTCCTGTTAAAAAGATTGAACGGGGAATTTCCTGCTCCGAAATCTGTCAACTACTTTGATTTCCATACAGGATGCAAGGTAACGAGAAACCCGTCGTCCCTTCCCTTTTTTATCTTCTCTTTATAACCGATCTTTGTACATTTATACATAAATACATGGATTTTAATTTTTATATATATAAATATATATATTAAAAAAAATGCGTTAAATTAATTTAATTTTTTTTTTTTTTTTTTTTTTCAATAATATATATTTTTATGTAATAAAAAATGTATTTTATATACCATATATATCATACATAGGATACAAAAATTTCTCCCGAAAAAAATTCGCTCCCCCTTCTTCCGTCAATCCTACGAGACGCCATATCGAGAAACAACCGATTCTTCGCTTATTATCCTCGTGTACGATTACAACCGGAGCACTCCAAAGCCCAGCATCTCCCTTTAGGTATATGTGCTGCGTATGCATCAAACATCGCGCAGCATCATACCATTTCAAAGCTCCAAATGCCTGTATACATGTTTAATACGTCTGGGAAAAAGGGTTAGTAGTAGTAAATCGCTGCTGGTAAAGAATCATCTGCCTATATACACATATATATACATATATATATATCTATGTACGAGTATATTCATCGGAAGCACGAGAGTCGTGCGTCTGCTACAATTCTGCGAGTCGTTGCCGACGACGATTATTATTTATCCCCTCCACGCGCGCTGCTGCAGACTCGTCGCTGCGATGGTACACTTTTCGGTACTCTTCTCCTTCTATCTCACTTTTCATTCCCGTTTTTTTTAAGGTTCTCAATCTGTTTGGAACAAAGGAAAATACTATTCGAAATTCTTGCATTGTTTTCCGTATTATTTTTCTATTCGCAAAAATTTACCGCTGTGACAGTGGATTTTTATAGTTTTTCATCCGAATTCCGAGGAGCAAAAAGCTATCTATTTATTTTTTTTTAATTTAATTTCTCGTCGATTGTAATTACATAATAAATATTATTTTATGTAATATGAAAGGCAAAATTAAATTTTTCGCTTTTTAGAAATAATTCGATTGTTTTGGCGTCTAAAATTTCGTATTTAAAAACTTTTAATTCTCAAAAACGAAACTTCGAAACCGGGTGAAATAATTACGATAATAATGATAATAGTGAAATATTTATTATTTTTATGTAAGAATTTTTCAAAATTTAAAAAGAATTTTTTTTTTTTGTTTTCGAAAAATTGAATTTTTCTTTTTTTTTTTTTTACAATACATCGCGGACGAGAGAATGAGAAGCGCTGTTAGAGAATAATTCCAATGGTAGCAGAAGCACGAGAGGCCCCCGTAGCGAGCGAGAAAGATCCGTAACATCCCATCCCGTCTATTCCGAGCGTTCAGGATCGCCCAGGTGCACGCGTTGCGAGAAAACAGGGGGAGGCGGAAGGGTGGGTGAAGGGGGAGAGGGGGTACCTGGAGAGCACCAGGGGTTGCGCTGCTTCGCAGCGTCTCTTCGGCGGCCCCTCTTTTTTTTTTTCTAACTCACCTCTAGTATTTTCGTCTCTGTCGCTCGAAGGGGCGAATGGAAGAGGCAAAGAGGGGTCCATTGGTTATAATATAGGAGAACGGAGAGAAGAGCTCCGCACACGCGGCAACTATAGCCTACCTGAGGCGTTAGTTCATTCGTTCGTTCGTTTCTTCGGTCCTTTGGTCCTTTGGTCCCCGACGACCGAACTGCCTATAGCTTTCGGATCGTCAACGAGGATCTTTTTTCTCGGTAACCTACGGGCGCCCAACTGTCTACCGATCTCTATTCCCATCGACCCTGCGAGAGAAAGAGAGATATTTCTTCAAACGCGTGTCGGACGGGAGAGTTGTACGGAGTTCACGAATCTCGATGAGAAATAACTTCGACTATCCTGAGATGTTTTCGATGCTTATACATTTATTTTTTTTTTTTTTTTTTTTTTTTTTTTTTTTAATAATAATTGAGTCGTGTTTCTGATTAAATTATTTCGATCGCGTGGATTGATCGTTTGCTTTGCAGTCGACTTTTTTTTTTTTTTTTTTTTTTTACCAAAATTTCTCATTTATGCCGATTCGTGGAACATTAATAATCGATAATCATTTTTCTTGAGAAACTTTCGTCTGATGGATCTTTCGTTTCTCGTGTATTCTTAACATTTTTTTTTTTTTTTTTATTTTTTTTATTTTTTTTTAACGTGAAAATTGTGTGCTTGGCGCCGTGTCCCGATGGGTCAGCCGTCGCTTCGCCGACGACAAACAAACGGCGAACGTGCAAAGCGATTTGGCTTGTAGGTGCTATCCGCTACCGGTCTTACGAAATAACACCGCAGCGAGAGCAAACAGGGTCTGGGAATCTTCTCGTCGTTTTGTTTTCACTGTTAATATTTGAACAGAGTGTGTCGTGTCCGGCGAATTCAGGGTCTTGACGATGACGATATTATATGGCATTACTTTGCTTGCGACAAATCACGCCTCGTAGCGGTGTCCGACGTTGCGCGGGATTTCGATCGGCTCGATCGATCAAAGTCTGGTTTGTGAGAGGCAAATTTTTTCACAAATTTTGCGGATAAATTGATCGATGAATTATTAATATTTTGCTACCGAAATTTCAAGTGAAAAATCGTTTTTTTTTTTTTAACGCAAAATTTATGATAAATTAAATTAAACCCAATTTCCAGCTTTGATTGTTAATTATTAATTTTTAAATGAAAGTTTGATTTTGATGTGAATTTCGATAATTTCTCCGAAAAAAAAAAAAAAAAAAAAAAAAAAAAATCGTAAAAATGTATAATTTTGCAAGTTGGCGATTTTTTTTTAGTTTTGCGTGGGTAACGTGAGCATTTTTTTTTTTTTTTTTTTTTTTCACAAAAGCATATCGATACTCCACGAAGTCTCTGTCCATTCGAATGTTCTCCGAAAATTTTCCTCCGTCGCATTTAACACACCGTGGGAAGTTCGTCGTCCTCGGGACGTGGGTCTCTCTCTCGTTTGAAATTTCGGCATCTCGGCGGCATCCCGCGGGACGCCGAGAGGTTTTCTGGGAAAAAGGATTTCTCGCATTTTTCCATGGTGAACCAAAAATTCCGCTCCTCTTTATTCTCCCGGCATCTTGTACCGAAATTTCATCAAAATTTTCAACTCCGGAAAAAAAAAGAAAAAAAAATCGATGTTTCTATTTTCATGGTAATTTTTTTTTTTTTTTTTTTCCATTATCAAAGTTTTTTTTTATCAAAAAAAATTAATACAAAAAAAATTCTCTGTTTCGCTTCATTTTTACGTTTATAGTTTTTTTTTTTCGCGTAATTCTAAATATCAAATTCTCTTTTCGAGAAATTAATCGAAAAAAAAAAAAAAAAGAGAAAAAAAATTTGACAAATTTCTCGGTTCGGAAACGAACCTCTGGGCGCAATATGAAATATCGTGAAATTATGATAATTTTTTTTCCGTGTCCGTGTCTTTCTCTCCTCCCGAAATGAAACCGTGAAAGTTCAACTGGACATCGGAGTACTTTAGAAACAGAGAGGTTTATCCCACATAATTTCACATCCTAAACCTTCAAAGATACGTCCTTTTGTTTCTCAGCATCCTTAGCGTGAGATGTTGAGCGCATATTAGATTCGATAGGCGATAAAGAGGAGAAAATTCGTCGAGACTCCCCCCACAAGCGTGTGAGTGCCTTTGCACGTGTAGTGATCCTTTGGAGAAACTCGGAGAACTCGTGGAACGCTAGAGACAGATAAAGGAACAAATGAGCCACAGATCCGGATCTCATTGTTGCGCCTCGTGATATGCGCGCCGGAGGGGCGGGGAGGGAGGGGGGGGGGGGGTCGTCGGGATCGACAAAAATGTTTGTCGGTTCGAAAAAAAACGCGAAAGAGACAGAATACACGAGAGAAATAGGAAATGAGTTCGAAAGAAGGAGAAGAAAAAAAAAAAAAAAAGATCGAGAGACCCGAAAGGAGCGTAGGGTGCGCGCGCGACCGAGACACGGAAAATATTACTAATTTATGATAATTTCTCATTCTGGACCGACGTCTTCGAAGTTAAACGCAACGGACTGTCACAGTGTGGCACGAAGGACACCCCACAGTCTGCGTCCACATTTCTCGGAGAAATATATATATATATATATATATACATAGAGGAAGAGTCACTTTTTTTTTTAACTGAAAAGCATTCCAAGTACATTTATCGCGAGGCAAACGCTAATCGATCATAAATATTTATCGGCGAAAATTTCGCTACGAATTTCGGAGCGATGCCAAGAGAATGTTTGTCGGATTTATTTCTTACCTTTCGTTTTATTGTTCGTAAAAAAAAAAAAAAAAAAAATTTTATACGTGAGAATTTGTCTATTTTTTTTTTCCGTCATCGAAGCACTGGACTTTAGACTGCGAAGTATAGAAACACGCATTTCCCTTAACGCCGGATTACGAAATGGATAACACCACCGAAAAAATGAATTATCAAAATTTCCTCGATGTTTTTATCGCCGCAGTATATTATTTTCTAAAAAAAAAAAAAAAAAAAAAAAAAAAATTCTCGAGGCACGTGTCCATCTATAGTTAACCGGACTCAATTCAATGTGTCGCGTACTCTCCCATATCTCGACGCTAACGGTGACTAGTAGCGATGGCAGGCAACCTGTCCGGAACGAAGGGGTTTAGCGTCGTTATACAACAATCCAAAGCCCATCCCTCGAATTAAAATAGAATTTTACACCTCACTCGACGGGTTAACTGCTTCCCAAAAACCTTCGTCGCTTATTTCGTCGCTTCTACTTAACTCACTTCTCTTTCTCGTACTTAACATAGAAAACCCTCTCTTCCTAACTCTCCCCTCTCCCCTTTCCCCTTTCCGCCCAAAAAAAAAAAAAAAAAAAAAAAATGTCTCAAAAACCCAGTTGCTTATTTATAAACAAATCAGACAATCGTCAATCATCTTTCGCGATCGCCGCGCTCCGTAAGCTCACGTTTTGACGTCCGGGAATCGCCTCTTCAATTCTTTCGACACAATGGAGTCACTTGAAAGACTGAATAAAGAATGAAAAAAAGGGAAGTGTGAGAATACCTAAGTTAACACGCTCTCCATCGACCTGAGAAACAGAGGGACCTATGTGAAGTCATTTTAGAGATTAAAACACGAAAGATGCGCCTTTTTGATTCTTGGGAATTGATTTTTTTCAGAAAAAAAAAAAAAAGACGAGTTTAGTTTTTAGGGTGTTTTTGATACCTCCGTCGTTCGCTTCTTTAGTCTTCTTTATATTGGCACTCGATCTTTTGGTTATACATATACAGGTTGATTCATAATACATATCGAATATGTTTTCGTCGGTAATTTCCATAAAAAAAAAAAGAAATTACTACGAAAACTACGATTAGACATTTTTCTTTTGAAATATTATTATAAAAATAATGATAACAGTAAAAACAAAAAAATTTGAATTTAATAAAAATAAATGAAAAAATAATGAAAGTCAAGTAAATTAATAATAATAATAATAATAATAAAATTATTATTAATATAATTGAAAAAATGTTACAATCTGAGTTTTCATAGTATAATTTTTTTTTATTAATGCAAATTGAAGGAAAAAAAAAATAGATTCGGAATTTATTATGAATCGTGCGGTATGTATTCTTCTATCGGTGTGCGAAAGTCTCATCGAAATTTGAATAAATTCACCTGTTGACCGAGAAGAAGGGAGGGGGGGGGGGGGGGGCATTTATAGTGCCAAAAGAATGGAAGATTTGAGACGAAAGGGTGCGCGAGTCAAGCTGAAAGCGTAAAGCATAGAGCGCTGTAGCAACAAAACGCGCGCGCGCGAGAGCGACACGTTAGGGGAAAATTGTATATCCCCTCAAAAGGCATCACAGTCAACTTAACCGTACGGAATAGAAAGACGACGTTTTGTGTGTTCGCCACGGTATTATTCCCGCGATAAAAGGTGAGATAGCTATTCTCTGTCCTGTACGCTGTGTGTCCAACGAATTAACGATGACAATGGAGTTAATAACATTGATAAATGGCGAAATAATGACTCAATAAACGCGTCACTCGAGTGGACGATTATTTTTTTCGAGTTAATCGAAATCTCATTGATGAAATGATATTACGGCAATTTGGAACAATATAAGTGTTATGAAAAAAAAAAAAAAAAAAAAAAAAAATAGTTTGGAAGAATTTTAAAATTAAGTCATTTAGATGCAATTTTGATTTTTTTAAAATAATTTTTATTTGAAAAATTAATTTAAAAAAATTATACAATAATTAAATGCAATTTTACATGTATATTTTTTATTTCAAATGCAAATAATAAAAAAAAAAAAAATAATTTAATATGAAAATAACAAAATAGATGAAATTACTGCTACTAAATGATTATATTATTATATTAAATTATAGAAAAATAGTTATCCAAGAATTTTTTTTTTTTTTTTTTTATTAATTTAAAAAAAAAATGCTGACGAAAAAAAAAAAAAAATGATGTACCGTGCGCGAGTATCGAAGAGGTGAGAGAAGCTGAGCTCGTGGAAGAATGAGAACCTCTCTTTGTTCGACTGTGATTTAGCGGTTCGGTAGTGGCTCTTCTGATTCTCGGTAGAGCCATAGCGCCGGAAAGCCGGTGAGCATGAGAAGCGAGTAAAGAAAAGGGAAGAAGACGAAGAAGTAGAGAATCAGAGGAAGAGGTGAGGGCGCGCAGGGGATGAATAAGAGGGCGAAGCGGGGCGAAGGGGAAGGATTTTTGCAAAGGAGGGTGAGAGTGCCGCTCGGAGAAAATGATTCGCGTTGGAACCGAAGCCGGAGAGGGTGCTTCAAGGTTCTCTTCTCTTCTCTCGTTCGACGGCGATATATATACTATATAACGTCGAGCGTCTCCTACCCTCTCATCCCTGTCCCTCCGCCCCCTTCGGCCCTTCGCCTGGCTAGACTCGCACTCTCGTATTCTCGAGTCTTTATAGATTTATTTCGATACCGCGAGAGAGGACGAGAGAAGGACATCAGACCTCGTAATATCGATTCCTCTTCGCGATATACGCGAACAGCGTTGCCGCACGAAAAAAAAAAACGTTCGTTTCGGATGCATAAAAAAATAAATAAAAATATATACATGTTTTTCATTTTTTTATTGCAAAAACGTAATAAGCAGCAAGCGAAAAAAATTTCAAAAGATATAAAAAAAAAAAATTTTATTAAAAGGTCTTTCGATTACCTAAATCGGTTTTTTATAAAATCGACGATTTAAAAAAAAAAAAAATTCTATCGTTTTTACACAAAAACTCATCGAATTAATTCTTTTTAATCAAAAAAACAAGTTGTACATCATATTTTTACTCCAAACACCTGAAAAAACACTTTAAATCGAAATTACGCATACGAATCGTCGGAATCGTCGCTTGTGCGCGCGTTGAGCTCGTCGACGCCAGAGTCTCGAAATTTCGCGGGAGGGTTATTAGTTGAGGTTTGGAGTGTAGTAGTTATATATATATAAATCGAAACGACGCACGAACTATATACTATATATTTTATATACGTATATATAAATACATTAATAAAAAATGGAAATCTACGATATATATATATCATATATATTTAATTATATAGTATATATATATATATATACCAAACCCTATATACAGATAAATCCATACGTAGTATATAGTCGGTGCGTCGTTTGGAGTAACTGAAATCTCAGCATCCACCCCCCTCCCGCCCCTCTGTAGTCCGCAGCGCGTAGACCCGACGTTGGCCACCCCTCGTGCGTTGCCTCTCGCTCTCTCGTCTTTTCATCCCCCTGAGCCGAGGACACAGAGGGGCCCCGAAGGTTGCAGCTGCGTGCCCTCGACCAGGTGTGCCCCATCGTCCTTCGTCCTTCCCTTCGGCTCTAAAATTCTTCATCTCTCTTCTTTCCACCCTACAAACGCGAACGACTCCCTTACCGTCCTTGTTTTTCCAGAACTCTATTCGCAAGTTCGTCGCAACGTTGCCGCAAGGGGGTTGCGTTCATTTTAGGCTTTTTTTTTTTCTCTCTTACGCTCGATGGGGTTTTGCCGGACATTTTCTGGTCTCTCACTTCCTCGCAGAAGAGAACCCGGAGACCGAGTGTGTCAATGCCGATCCGAACGGCGCGCCGAAATTCCCGCAGTGAAACCCGCTCTCCCGGGTACTCGCTTTGGCGAACGACGAATTCACGCTGCGACGTTACCGCTCACGCTTACGTTTTATTATCGCACTAATTTTTTTTTTTTTTTTTTTTTTTTTTCGAATCAAATTTGCAGTTATACGGAAAACTTTGTTTCGACAATTCGTAGATATAAATGGTTCGAACATATATTTTTCGGTAGTCAGTAGGATTTATAGGAGTACAGAATACAGAATCGCACGAGGCTACAAGTGAGCGTGAAAATTGCGGAAGTGAGTTAGGTACCCGACGATATCTCGATAAGCGGTTCCGTGAGTGACGTCGTTATTGCCAACCATTTCCACTTCCACGGTCGCCACTTCCGCTTGTGGATCTATCTGAATCTTTTTTTTTTTTCTTTTTTTTTTTTTTTTTTTTTTTCATCGTGCGCGTCAACCAGAGGCCGTGCCTAAACACACCCGTGACCCAACCCCGACCAACGATGTCTTTTTGTTTTTTTTGTTATTTATTTTTATTACTCTCGTCGTCACGCTGAATTGCCCTCGGAAACTGTAGAATGTTTTCATTTATTTTGGTAAACCGTTTTGATTAAAAAAAAAAAAAAAAAAAAAAAATTTGATAAATAAAAATAATTTCGTTGTTTTTTTTATTTATAAATAATTAGTCAAACTTGAATAATATTTTTTGTTATTCTCCGAAAAAAGTCATAAATTTCGAAAAACGTGACTATGTCATTTTTTTTTATTATCAACTTTATTTAATTACATTTTTATTATTACTCAATTTTAATTAAAAAAAAAAATAATAATAACACTAAAATTTCATCAAATAATACCGAATTTATTATTTTAATCTTAACTCATATCCTTGACCCGTAATAGTTATGAATTAGAAGCAAAAATCAAATTTATTTTTGTGACAATCGTCACGGATTGATGATCTACACACGAAAATAATTCTCTCGGCGTTATGGGTATATAACATACATATATATATATGTATGTCGGTTATGTATGCGTTAAACGCGCGGGAATATCAGAGCGCTCCGCTGAGCGTATATCCCACCCGAAACGGAAGCGGGGATTTCCCTCGGCGCGGGGGTTCTGCGGGGGTCAAGCCTACCGGAACACCGGAACCGGAAGGGTGCGGAACCTCCGCGCCACGGACCACGGGACGCTTCGTCGGATTCGCACTGATTAACCGATTTGATGAAAAAAAAAAAGAAAAAAAAAAAAAATCCTCTAAATTTCACATCTACTTTGAATTTCCAATGGCGTATAATAATAAAAACCATCAACAAAAAATACCGTGAAACTCTTCCATTTGATTTTTTAATTATTATTATTTTTTTTTTACGACCCAAATAATAATTTATCGAACTATCGAATATTTCGATAAATCGATGAAAAAAAAATAAAAAAAAAAAAATAATTATACTAATTATTGTTAAAATAACTACATTATTATAATTATTATTGAATAATATCAATTTTTTTGTTTCTCGAAACGTTAATTTGTCATTAATTACGCAACGAAAATGGAGTTCGAAAAAAAAAACAAAAAAAAAAAAAAATTCCATAAAGTCGCGTCGCACTCGCGAATTTAATTACCCCGACAACGCCGCGATGAATCATAGGCCACGAAACTCGAGATCCTCGAGAACTCTCGGATTCGTTTGGTCTCTCAGAGATTCTGGAGGCCAAAATATCGGAGCCTAAAAGTCAGATGGAGCGTAAGCCTCGGGATCGCGAATCTAATATCGTGTTATGTATCCAACGCGTAGAAAAGAATTTAAATGTTTGACCGAACGTGTGCGCATTTCGAGGAGAATGATTATCCGCGTGAAGCACGTAGGAGATTGAGTTCCACCTGTAAAACTCCGCCGGACCCCGGCGTGTGAACGGTGACTAATGATTGGCGTTTTAAACAAAATGCTTTGCTCGTTGTGGCATCGAGAGATGAATCCGTGTGTATGCGTGTATCTCGCGGAGAGACGGCGAGAAGGAAATTGCCTCGAACCTACCGCGTTGCCGTGCCGCGGTGCCCGGTACCAAACGCACAAGAGGCAACCATTAGGCCAAATGACTTCGGCGTGAACAACTCGTGATTAAAAGGGCGATTTGTTATACGGATATATGTTATCCTATATATATCCTCGAGACGAGTTCCTTTCGAACGATCATTCGACGATACATATACGTGGCATCAACGAAAGAAAGATTCCGAGAGGCTTTACCGCGCGATCTATCAGTCAAAAATAACTCTCGAGACGATGTACAGTTGTTACACTTCAAATTCTTCGCATTTTCACTTTCGTTAATCATAACTTTTACGTTATTCTCGACGGGTTAAAACTCTAATACGATAAACTTAGAACTCTATTTTTTGAAAAAAAAAAAAAAAAAAAAAAAAAAAAAAAAATCGTATTTTTGTAATTTTTACAAAAATTCGTATTCGTAAAAATTCGTTAGAGTTTTAACTCACAAAAAACCGAAATATGCTATTAGGGAAGTTTTAACGAAAAGTAACGCTGCGCGTGAGAAAAAAAAAAAAACGGTTGTATCGACCAAATCGGCACTTGCGAGTGTCGAACCAAAGATTTCATTCACCGAAAGAAATAATACTTAGTTAATTATACTCACTGCTCGTCAAATTCGCCATTTCTTTTCTTACTATGACATTTTTTTTTTTTTTTTTTTTTTTTTTTTCTTTTAAACAACCGATTATTTGTTTGGCCAATTGCAAGCGTCGATTTAGCCGGTTCAACCGATTTTTTTTTCTTTGTATTTACTTCCAATACGTTTTTTCTTTCCCTCAAACTATCAATTAACTCACAATACGCGATATAAACAATGCGAACTCGCAATCCCACGATTTGTCAACTCTATTTCCCGGGTATTGAAAATGGAAGATTTTTTTTTTTTAATTACCGATCTCCATTACACAATCGTGGGATTGCGGGTGACGCGCGCACAAGGGGTGCTATTTAACTATAATGCCATAACTAGTCGTCGAAGTTAATTTCATGCAAACGGTTAAAAAAAAAAAAAAAAAACGGCTTATGAAACAGTCGCGCGCGTTTGGTGAAATCCATGGGAATCACGGCGCGTCCCACTGACCGTGCAGGTGAAACGGCCCTTAATTATCGACGAGGCGGCAGTGTTTGCCGTACGCATTACAAGTGTGTGTGCGCTATGGGAAATCCGAGCGAACAGCACCTGCCAAAAGTTGCTTGTTACACCGACGTGTCTTTAAAAACAACTCGGGAGGGAGTTATCAACGAGAGTATAAAAAATTCACAATACATTTGTACGACGTACGAGTATCGTGTGTCGCGTATATTGGAGACACAATTCGTTTCACTGTGAGTAGAATGTCTCGGCGCAAAATCCGACGAGGCTATGGGAACCCTGAGATTCGTTGCCGTCGTCTCTAAATACAGTAATTAGTTCGCGGCGTTCTCGGTTCCCTCATATCTCTTCTCTCTTCTTCTCCTTCCTCTCCTCCCATCCAATCGCCGCTTTGGAGCTGTGGAGACACGGTACTTGCCCGGTATGTCACGAAAATTACACGTTTAATCGACAACGGCCCACGAGAATGAACGACGTCAACGACGAAGGAAAACCTCTTTGACTACCGACAACGATCGGCTAAAATTTTGCAATTTTTTTTTTATTTATTCGCGAAGCTAATTATTTTTGTCAATTTTTTTTTAATGCCCCTTGTCGTGCTGTATTTATGAAATAAAAATCATTTTTTCGTCATTTTTACATCAAATTTTAACTCCGCAAATAGCGAAATTACGACTCGAGGAATTTTAGTGAATTTTATTTTTTTTTCCATCAATTTTTTTTTTGCATCGATCGAAATTTTACAAAATTTTGTTTTTTAGATCAATAATCAAATTCCATTTTTTCTTTAAATCACTCGTGTTTTTTTCAAAAAAAAAAAAAAAAAAAAAAAAAAAAAAAAACCAATTTTGAAGCCTTAAATCGAAGGTGATGCATTTTTCGATTTTTGCGTTAAACGAAAAAAAAAAAAAAAAAAAAAAAAGTGTCGAAGAAAAATGAGTGGAAGAAAGGTTATGAGTCGGCGAGATCGTCTTGTCACACCTCGTCTGACAAATGATTGGAGAATGTTCTTTGCAAGAGGATCCTTTCTGTCTATTTTATATATATATATATGTATGATATATCCACGTGCTTCACTCCCACGGAAGGCCTCTCGAATTTCCCCCCGTCGAAGACGATGCCACCGTGACGCGTACCCTCCAGGTGGTCGCGGCAACGATTATTCATTAATGATCGACAGTCGGTGGCAAATAGGGCCGGAAGATTCGAGGTATAGGTATAGTTAGAGGTAAAACTACTCCGCGCCGCGCTCGGGAAATTAGAGTGACGTTGTTGGATCGAATACTCGCGATGCCAATTATTCTTCGATAGTGTAGTACCGGTCGTTTCCCTATCGTCATTTGTTATTCGTTCTTCTCTTCCTTCACCTTCTTTTTTTTTTTTTTTTTTTTTCGACATCGCTGTTTCGATTTTCCGGCCCACCAAACGGCATGTGATAAATAAATAAATAGCTTTATCGGGCGAATCTCCGATACAATAGACTTGCCTTTGCGATAATTCACGATGGTTGCCGTAATGTCAGTTATTAAATAACTTTCGAGTCATAATAGGATAAAAGTAGTGATAGTTGCGATGAGTTTTAACGTAAAAACGTTAATTCATAAATGATAATCCGCACTCGTCGCGTTTACTCTATAAAAAGAAAATTATTAAAACATCACCTGTGCCGTTCCAATAAAAACCACGTTAACACATTAAAACAAAAACAACATTTAACGTAATTAAAAAAAAAATCAAAATTATTAACATCACAACCCCCGAAAATACTTCGATAAACGAAAAATAAAATGGTTCCACCAACAGCCCGCATGGTGCCGAAAAAACCGCCCAATTTGCCTTCAATCCAACACCACATCGCTAAAATCGCGATAGTTTCATCCCTTCGCTACCGCAACCATCTCAATTGCCATTGATTCTTCAACGAACACAGTTTGCATAGATATATATATATATATATATATGTCTATACACATATATGACGAATGAACATATTCGACAACCGCGAGGGTGGTTACGGTGCGCGCTTACCGAAAATCGCGTTACCCTCGCGTGTTTCAACCCCTCGAATTAGCGTTGAGGCAAAAAGGCATTCCCACACATTGGCTCGCCACACAGTAGTCTACTGTAGCTGCGCTATGTGTCCCGATAGTCTGCGCCGAGTTGAGTCGGGTCGGATCTATAGCCTGCAGCGTGTTCATATGTAGGTACTATTATGCGAACGATGGGTGTTGTTGCGAGCCAATGCCGACTTGTACCGGCCAAGCATCAGCCCAACACACACGCATGAATGCCTAATGCATGCGGACAGTGATTTTCACCCTTCTCCCGCGCGTTTCGTGCGCCCGCGCTTTATTCACCCTCGTTGTAGTCCCCTTTGCCCGACTGCGGACACCCTCTTCCACCGGGGAATCCCCCTAACGTCCCTCCTCACCGCGCCTGAGGACAGATGGAGTTCTCACGGCTTACTATCCCTTGTAGGTATCAGCCAGATAGACCTATGATCTGTACTCCCTCCCCCTTTGCCTTCTTCTATGCATTGCTCGATGCCTCTACTGTATACCCCACCGATAATGTCCAATGTAATCGGGGAACGATAATGCCAATGTCACAACACGCAAACACTCGGACCCATTCCAATGCAGTGGGTTGTTGTAGTTTTTAGTCACGGAACGAGTGAATGAATTTGGAAGATTCATTGGGTACGGAAATGACGATTGTAAACTAGTTGGATGCGAATGTAGATGGCGCGGTAAGTCAATGAGAGAAACTTAATGGCAAATGAAGGTTTGCAGGGAAGACATTGCAGGATATGGATGTTTGGTTTGGTTTGGTGGTGGTCTTCCGATTGAAGAAGATATTTTCTGTTTTTTTGGATGCGAGTGTAGATGGCGCGGTAAGTCAATGAGAGAAACTTATTGGCAAATGAAGGTTTGCAGGGAAGACATTGCAGGATATGGATGTTTGGTTAGGTTTGGTGGTGGTTTTCCGATTGAAGAAGATATTTTCTGTTTTTTTGGATGCGAGTGTAGATGGCGCGGTAAGTCAATGAGAGAAACTTATTGGGAAATGAAGGTTTGCAGGGAAGACATTGCAGGATATGGATGTTTGGTTTGGTTTGGTGGTGGTCTTCCGATTTAAGAAGATATTTTCTGTTTTTTTGGATGCGAGTGTAGATGGCGCGGTAAGTCAATGAGAGAAACTTACTGGGAAATGAAGGTTTGCAGGGAAGACATTGCAGGATATGGATGTTTGATTTGGTTTGGTGGTGGTCTTCCGATTGAAGAAGATATTTTCTGTTTTTTTGGATGGAAACCTTTTCTTCGTAATTGGAAATGAAGTGGAAAAAGAGAGGAATGTCAATTTGGTGATTGTGAACAGATTGGGATCTATGTGGGCGAAGTGTTGGAACGATTGAATGCGCAACAGCAGTGTGGGAAGTTATTGTGATCGGTAGAATGCGAGGTGTTGCTTTTTCATTGAATACTGAGAGGAAAGTTAGGAAATTGATTGGATTAATTGATTATGTAAGGCTTCCGATGAAAATAACTCTGTTAAAAATTAACTTTGTTAAAAATTAATTTGCAGCTATTTGTGGCAACGCTTTAACTTTTAAGTTATTTCCGTCAATATTTTGTTAGGAATAACTTTTAAGCGATTTCCATACATTGGAAAAACAGTTGTTAACAACGTTTTTCGTTGTATTTCTTTTCGCAGGTCGGAAAGCGATCGCAAAATGTTGAATCCTGAGACCGGGTGTTACTCGGAATCAGTACGCGCGTGGTAAGTAACAAGAAAATAATAATTTTCATACGACCATTTAATTCTCCTAATTAAAAATAAAAATGTCGTCACGGTACGAAAAAATCAATTTATACAAATCTCGGTCACCGGGTCATCTGCGACGATGTTTATTTTGGTTCACGTTGAGTATGAGACTCGTTAGTTTTCCTTTCAGCGTCACTCGACATATTTTATCCCTCACGCGTTTGATGCGCGTGTCGTGTAAACTGCTCGTAGAATAAATACCATCATAAATGCTTTTATATATACTATATATACGTATATATAGCAAACACTGTACGCGTATACCCGGGATACGAAGCACTCAGTTCGCACTCTCATTAGCGCAGTATCTTAATTAGTTACAAAACGATACCGAGGGTCTTGTAGAACACGCAACGGTAACACGTGTAAAATGTACCGATACGCAGGTGTAAATTTCAGCAAAGTGCATAAATCGAGTTTATTAAAGGCGAACAGATTGAAATATCTTGTCAATCAACACAATTTCATTTATTTCCGGCAAAAAATGATACTGTAAAATCGAATATTTTAAATAATTAAGGAATACAAATAACTTAAAAAATTAAAACCTTCAAATTATATATGCGTTAAAAATAACTTTAAACAAACGATTTTAAAGTTATTTTCGCACGAAAAAAATAAATTTAAATAATCGATTTTTAAAGTTATTAACGCGTTAAAAATAAATCTTCAAAGTGGAATATTAAAATTGTTACAATTCGTGAGAATTCGTCGTATAAATGTGTCGGAGCTGCGAAACTATATAATTTTCTTATCATTCGTCTTATTATTCGGTGGGCGTTATTCGCTGAGTGATTTATTTATTTATGAGCTCCCGGTGCGGTGGACGTTGAAGTGTGTAACACCCCCGTTCCATCGTTGCCTTTATATACTGGTTATACGGTATTAGAGAGATACGCGTAGCGTTGTGAGCCGCACGAGGAGCGAAAAAAAAAAAAAAAAAAAAAAAAAAAAATATCAGGGAGGCGAGAAAAGAGTGTTAATTCGGAAGAGGGTGGGCAAGAAAATTGAGGGAGAGCGAGCGAGAGAAACTGTATGTGTTGCCCCTTAATGCGATTACCAACGTTATCAGATGTCACTTCCACTTCTGGTCGCGTGATGACTACGAAGAGTCGTACGCCCCTACGGAACAACTCGGCTCGTTTGTCATCGCGTGACGTTCGGCCTTCGCGGTGAACACGATTTACTTCCGTTTCTCTCGTATATTTTTTTTTTTTTTTTTTTTCACGTTTCATTTTACTTCGCCACCCTTCTCACACTTGCCTTCTAGAATCGTCACCGGAGTTTCCACATTCCACTTTGTTTTTTTTTTTTGCTATTCGCATTAAATAAATAAATAAAAGAACTTCCGGTTGAATCAATCGATTTTTTTTTTCTAATAAATTTATAATTTTTTTTTTTTCGACCCCTAAAAAAAAAAAAGAAATTGTTTCCCTTTGGAGTTTCGGAACACATAATTGTGTCTAATTGAGCAATTAACCTCATTAATTAATTTTCTGAGATTGCGCATAGAAACACAGAAACTCAACGTCCTCCCTTGTTCACCCCCTTCCCCCGCGGTGTTTCTAACTACTTCCGGTATCCGGGAGTAAACGAATGAGTGAGTCCTGTGCCCGAATCATGAATTTTCCGTCGAGCTTTCGTTTGAGAATCAACGCCAATGGTCTGCCGGGTCTAATCACCCCTACGGATCTCCCCGCGCCGCGCCTAAAACCTCCCCTCGTAACGGCCTCCGGGCAGAACATCCGCAAAGATTTGGTAGCGGGTTTATACGCGCTATGTATACTATATATATAAAAGAATTCTTACGAGGCTCGGCTGCCTGCCTGGAGTCGCTAATGTGGCAATTCCATCCACCGCCCCCACTGCAGCTGTAAGACCGTCTCTCTTCGGGAACTCTTACTCCCCGAGTCTCGCATTAACGTCGTCGTTAACGTAAGTTAGGGCGCTTCGGTTCTTTGCCCGCCCAACCGAAGGAACTCCCGAGGTCGCGTGCGACACGCGAACCCCCGACTTGTGTTCACCCTTAACAGCTCGAGAGGGAGGTCACGGCTCTTCAGATACAGCACCCTTCGTCTTATAATGCTATTTTATTAGATCCCCTTTTCTTACATCATTATTTCATTACCGAATTTGCTTTTTCTTTTTTTTTCAATAAGTATTCAATTAATTATTTCATTTGGACGATAAAAAACAATATTTTGCGCAGAAAAAAAAAAAAAAAAAATGTTGTCGTTTTGCTGATTTGTGCCAAAAAAAATCATTAACCAAAAAGCAATAATAATAATAATAGATATTATTATTATCGTCATTCCGATAACGTCAATACGTAGATAAAATCCAACTGACTTTATAACATTTATTATAATTAATATAATAATAATGAATATTATTATTATTTTAAAAAACATTAAAATTTATTTTTCTTAATTTAAATTTATTTTTTCTTAATTTTTAATAATAATAATAATATCTATTATTATTATTATTATTAAAAATTAAGAAAAAATAAATGTTAATGTTTTTTTTAATAATAATAATATTTATTATTATTATATTAATTATAATAAATGTTATAAAGTCAGTTGGATTTTATCTACGTATTGACGTTATAGGAATGACGAGAACCAAGTAAAATTCACCGTAAAAATCCTTGTGTATACCGTATGTCAGTTAAAGGCTCGAGTGTGTGTGCGTTTCAACGCACAGAGTAGTAAACCACGCTTGGCCGTTAAACGGTCAAATAAATAACCCTCGGATGCTTCCTGGGGTCCCTCATGCCGGCATGACAAGGGGCATGCGTTCGGCTTGTTCGAGAAAAAAACGTGGATAAAAAAAATTGCCCATGCTGAGGGAAGAAACGCACGAAATGTGATTGTAAACTCTGCTGTCTGCTCTTCGCTGTTTTTCAACACAAAAAAAAAATTTTTAATTTGGACTTTTTTTTTTTTTTTTTCAAATTTTTGATTTTGGATTTGAATTTGTGAAAAAAATATATACAAAAAAAAAAAAATAATTTCTATTGAAAAATGAATTAATTCGAAACTGCGAAAAATCCATTATCGCTAATAAAGTCGTTGGAGTCGTAACACGAAATACGAAGAGAGAAAAAAAAATAGGGGTATCAGATCTTTGCTTTGGGCTGTTAGTACTCCTATAGGGCCGTAACAGTAACGAAATGAGACACACGAGACTGTCGAGTGTGCGTCGTGAGTGGCCAGTAGTCGGACACGACACCCGGGTGTCATCCCCTGCGAGTCCCTCGGTTTGTCAAACGACCCTTCGGGTGTCGCTTACAAGACAGCAAATTTGTCTTAGATAAGCAAAACAAGCACTCGACGGGAACATAGACGGGTCGACCGACCGGGCTACGCGCTCGTCTTCCTTTCTCTCTGTCGCTTCTCTCGTCCACCCAACGACTGCGTCGCTTCTCCCTTTTTTTTTTCTTTCCTTTCCACTTCGTGTCTTGTTATCCACTTCTTGTTTTTACGATCTGTTTTAACGTCAGCCACGACGGTAGCACGTAATGCTGATAGGGGGAATCCCCTGAAATCTTTACCAGCGATTTTTTAATTACGATTTCTACGGTATTTCATTCGAAAAAAAAAAAAAAAAAAATCTTTCATATCGAATCTGTGAAAATGTCCACTTTGTAAAATTTTCGAAAAACATACAAAAATATTATTATTATTATTATTTTTTTTCAATTTTTCATTATGTTATTAACAATAATTATTGTTATTATTATTATTTATCGAATTTACATTATTATTAAATATTTTTTGAAAAAATTAAAAAGCGATTTCGCGGGGGTTGGAGGCAAATAAAAAAATTGAAAAATTTCTCGTCCCATCGTCGTGATATATTCCATTTTTCACAGCTTGAAGAAGGTGTTCCAAAGACGTATTTCCTACGCGTGTTGAATCGATTCCGCGAAACTGTTGGAATTCCCTCTCTTTCTCCGCCTCGTCGCCCCTCGTGTGTTTCAATCTTTGGAGTTTTAACTTCGCGCCCCTCCTCCCCCTCCTTCTCGACATCGGGAACAGCATTATTATTGCAGGGGTGGAGTGAGGGCCATCGGCAAGGAGCGATATTGCGCTCTCGTAGCCACATCGTCGTTCTCTCTACTGCGCTCGAGGATTAGCATAAATTAGATTTTATCCTTCCGAGAACGTTCGTCTTTATACTTCTCATTCTTTTTCGAATGAGAATGAGACGACCCCCTCCTCCCCTATATTTATGGTTGCTATCCAGATCCTGAATTTTCGAATGAAAAAAAAAAAAAAAAAAATTAATTCTTTAACTTTTTTTACCTTTTTTTTTTTTATCAAAACGACAAAAAATAATTTTTTTCGAATATTAATAGCATCTCAATTATGTTGTATATCTATATCAATGCGACAACCAATTTTCTTTTTTTTTTTTAATTACTTCGGAAATAAATAAAAAAATTAAAAAATGATAATAATTTATTATTATCATTTTATAATTATTCGAAGTATTTTCTTTCAATAATTTTAAAGTAATGTATAAAGCGAAAAAAAAAAATGATTTTTTTTGCAAGTTTCGATGTAATTTATTAAAAAAAAAATGTTATGTTCATTTTTATATCGATGACGATGAAATTTTTTTTTTTACCTTCTATGGCAATTTTTTTTTTTTTTTTTTTCATTTTTTATAAATGTCAGAATAGAAACGTTGAGAATTTTGGGTGGGAAAGGGAAAGAATATACGAGTGTTTCTTGGTCCACGAACATCCGAGTGGTGGGCGTCAAGATTCTCGTAGTGACTGATGACGTCAATGACATCGGCACCCTTTGAGGATCGATGATGTTCTTCGAGTCACAGACGAGAGTGAATGTCGGGGAAGTCATGGAAGTAATATTTCGTTTCGATGATGGACCGCGCGATGGATGCTGCGCTCTCGCGCGCGTCTTCGACTCCGAATACAATATGGCGTTTCGTGAATCTCTCTGTCTCGATATCGGCGAGAGAGCTAATAGAGGCGTTCGTGTCTCTAATGGACATTGGGACTGACTGCCGAACGTCTTTTTTCCTTCTCGATTCGTGCCCTCTGTGCCCTCTGTGCGCCTCTTCGCACCTTCGGTACCTTTTCTCTCGTCGTACTTGTGTACCTTATCGAATCTTCGATCAACGGGCGATCCTACACGGGTCATCGGGAGGTCTCTCGCGTGTCCGCACCGTTCTCGATCTTCGATCTTTATGAACTCACAAACCGTCGATTTTTTTGTCAAATTTCATTATCCATTCATTTGTCGTCTTGAAATTGCGAAATTCAAAAAACGTTATATTTACTGCGAAAAATCGTCTTTTTTTACCCATTTCTCCGAATTTAATAGTGAAAATTGAAAAAAAAAAAAAAAAAAAAAAAAAATCGAATAAAATTAATTTTGTATCATTTAATTTATTTAAATATTTTATTTTATTCAAGTTTAAGGATTGTATGACAAGTTTTTTTTTTTTTTCTGTCGATTGATATTTCGAGATAAAAAAAAAATTGAAATTCGGTCGGCGCGTTTCTTCTTTTATCGTACAATATGTCTCGCGTACTGAATTTTTTTCGGACTCCAAAAGGGTTGGTTCGTCGAAGTCTGTGAATTATTTTGATGTGACACTCGTCGATACATCGATTTGATTCGGTGCCGCGTTTCGTTTTTTTTATTTATTTTTATTGTTATTTATTATTTCATTGACACACAGATGGAAATCGGTTGAAAAGCGCGATGTACCCTTTCGACGCGTCACTAATCGCTTTACGATTCAGTCCCTCAAAGTTTTCTATATATATATATATATATAGATACATATATATGTTATATTATATATTATATATATTTATATATATGTGCGTCTCGTGTTCTCGAGTTTTGAAACCATTATGCAACAACGAGATTTTAATACACCTTTCGAAAAGCGAAACGGGAAGTTGATTTCTCTTTCGTTGCATTCGGGATACGCGGAACGAATTTCATGCCGGCAATCGAGAAAGGATTATCCTCTGGGAAAAAAAAAAATGAAAAAAAAAAAAAAAAAAAAAAGGGACGATAGATCGAGAGGACGAGACCAATCTATTCGATGGCGTTTTACGCGCGCGAGCTAACAGCTTTCGCACCCCTTTTTGCGTTGTTGCATCCATCCGCGCTGTGAAATTGCCGCTACTGCAGCTGCATAAAGGAAAAAAAATTGAAAAAAAAAAAAAAAAAAGAACGCAAAGGAACGTAAAAATAACCGATTTTTTTGCTTGAGCACAATAAATAAAAGCTGAAATAAAATTTTCGTATATATATCGAAAAAATATGTGCATAAAAAAATTATTGGAACGATCTTATAAGACAATAAATTCTTAAGTTTAAACATAAAAAATAAACGCTGGAATAATATTTTCGTGTATAAATCAAATGTATGTTAATAAATAAACAAAATGCATTATTTAACAATGAATTATTTATTGACAAATGACAAAAAAATTCAAATTATATTCGATTAATCGTTCTGTCGTAAAAAAAAAAAATAACTTAATCGTCAACTTTAAAATGAAAAATTGAATCTACAATTAAATTTTCGTGTATAAAAAAAAATTTGTTAAAAAAAAAAAAAATTGGCAAAATTAATTGATTTTATGCGTGAAAAAACGATAATAATCGATGAAATACAAATTTCGAGTCGTATTCGAGAAATCATCGGTTGGTATTAAAAAAAAAAAAAAAATACGCGAGGGGATGCAACATATAGGGGCTTTCCAAGCATCGGTAGATCGAACATAAGAGGGTTCGACGTTAATGGCGTGCTATAATGGTTTACGCAAAAGCCCCCGACGTGAGATGCTTGAGCGTCGGGGGTTTCTCATTCCGCGATTGCCGTGGCAAGAGAAACGCGAGAGAGCGCACACACGCGAACTCGTGGGGATTGCTGAGGGTAAACATCGTGTAACCACCGGGGACCTTTCGATCTCGGGGGTGAGAATCGCAGTGACGCGCGGCGGCACGCTCTGCACGCGGCGCCTACAAAAATGCTCTCCCTCTCTCGACTATCCCACCCCCACGCCGAGCGGACTATATATATTCTATAAATATTTTATTGGCTCGTCTTTCGACTTTATCGCGCGTGGGTGGTCTCGGCAAACTTCACCAAGGGGATCACAAAAAGCGTCGAATATCATCGACTTATTTTCAATGCCAATATTGAATTGTTATGGCGTTAGGATTCAACACGTTTTTTTTTCGATCTATTGATTTAATAAAACAAAAACGCTTCAGTTTCATCGAATTGATTTTTTTTGTCTCGAAAACTTCGAGTGTCAACGAAGCAATTTTTTTACCGAACAGTACATATACTCAAAGTTCTACAAAAAAATATTTACGAAAAAATATTGAAGTAAAAAAATATGGCGGGCGCGTGAGTGATGTGAACAATGCGAATAATGGTTCGAAACGAAACACTAAACTCTATATCTCTTGTGAAAAAACATCGTATCTTCTAAACGGCTCAGTGAATCTTTGCGAAATTTATACCACATATTCATCGAATGTCCACCACCATGTGTGATTTTTTTCAAATTTTTATCATCACTCCTTCCATGTTTAAAAATTATTTGAGTACTTAAACAAAAAAATGGCATTTTATCAGCAATACGCTTGAACGCTATATAAATTGAAATTTAAGACTTTCGCGAAAAAAAAATGATGGAAAGACGACTTTTTCTTCGTTCCTCGGACGCTCGATTATATATCTTTTTTACAAACATAAAATAAAAAAAAAATTTCACACACCAAAGTTTAATTAAGGCCTCCCGAGTCACTTAGGAGCCACACGTGAATACTCCTCCTGATTGGCAGACTTCTGACTCGCGTTTACATTTTTTACTTTCCACGAATACACCCGCAAAAAAAGTATACATAAGTTTATGTATTAACGATATATATGTACATATATACGTATATATTTGCATATGTGTGTGCGTTCGGTAGTCGAAGAGACGAAGAAGCGTGAACGTTGAACGTGAGCGAAGACTCTCGCGGCCACTCAGTCAACATCACAGCCGGACCCGAGGGCTGAGTTATGCCGAGGGCTCGGGTTCTTTCAAACTCGCCAATAAATCGCGTCTCTCACTTCGTCAGCAGGTTGCCTCGGCGAAGCCTCCTTTCCTCCTTCGTCCGTATTCCGCTTTAGCATAGCAGAAGTTGCCTCGCTGCCTGTGGTCAGACGCGAGGTGCGAATCGACTCGTTCTTACGATCGCTCGGCGGACACGCCGAGAAGCGCGGCGCTTCTTCTTTTTTTGCTTCTCTCCATCCTTCGAGAAAACATCAGTTCAAAAATTTATGCATTTTCGTGCGTTTCTCGTTACGATTTCGCAATTATTTTTTCTACAAAGAATCGATAACACAAATTCATGTATTAAATTTTTTTTTTGCTCCAAATTTTACGATTTTTTTATCGATGGTAATTTTATTGGATTTTTTTTGGAAATTGGATTGGAAATTTTATTTCCAAGTAAAATATATCTACGAAAAATTTACTTCCAAAACACGAAATTTTTCGTAATTTCGAAGTTATTTCAAAAATTGTATTTTCAAGAATTACAATTATTTTTTGATGTTTTGAAAAATTCTTAATAGATCGATGCCGAAATTTTGATTTTTTTTTTCTTTTATAAAAACAAAACACGATTATTATTATTAATTACATTTTTTTAATTAATATTTTTCGTTAACATTCCGTGCACCTGTCGCGATCGAAACGACGTCAAATATTAATATTTAAATCGCTCCCACAAATCGTCGATCTGAAGCATTCAAATTCTATTTTATTCGTATAATTTTTTTTTTCATTTTTTTTTTTTTTTTTCTTCAATTTCATTCGTCGTAAATAAATGTAATTAATATGCACCTTGCAATAATCGAAATTACATCGCGTAACGATTCATCATCGAAGCTCGTAGATCCGATAAGTTCGTGTGATCCGGAGAGGTTCCCTAATATCCTCTCGGAGTAATCGCGAGATCGCCGAGCCAATTGATCGCGTATTCGCCGTGACTACACGGCAGAAGCGCACCAACAGCGGTTGGGAGAGAAGCGTGCAGCGTCACCGATTAATAATTACGAAGGGGGTGAGGAACAGAGGGGGGAGATGAGGCGCATTGCTGGGCGAGCGTCGCTAAACGCTTTTAATCAATGTCATCGGGCCAATTTCCGATCGCCGTTCCTCGCTCTCTTGCTGCTCGCTGCTCCTGCCGTCCCGTTTACTCTCCGTTCCTACTTCTCGTCCCCCTTCTCCTACTCTATATCATCGTATACTACAGCTGTATAATGCTCGCGCCGCTCTTCATTCTCTATAACTCTGCTTCAAAGTACTGTGGGTGGGAGGAGGGGCGGGGGGAGGAGGGGGGAGGGGGAGGGGAAGGCCTCGTCGAACACGAGCGCGTTATCGCCCGTCCGTTCGCTGTTCGAGTTCTCTCACTCATTCACTCTCTATCTGTCTATCTATATACCGACATCGTGTGGCAGGAAATTACGAACGGCCGAAACTCACCGGCGGAAGTTGCAATTTATCAATATATCAAACCAATCGATCCACGCGCCATTCTTTGATACACGATTTTACGATCTCGAGTTATTAATATTGTTTTTTTTTTTTTTTTTTTTTTTTTTTTTTTTTTTTTCTCAATAATTCTTGAAATACGACGACATTTTTTGATAATTGATTTTTAAGTACAAATATTTCGAAGCATCGGGAGAAAAGTAAAATAAAAACAATGGTTATAAATTCTAATGAGCGTTAAGCTTGACGAGAAATATTTTCACAACTGGCCGTTTCGCCCTTTAACACCGATCTTCGCTAGCGATGTTTTATTTATCACTTTCCGGCGTTCATTGGCGTTTGCAACTTTGCCAGATGGTTCGACGTATACCGCACCTCTAGACCTCCACGTTACCGCTAAACTATCGCTGGCTGTCGCGGGTTTACGTTTACGCGGACTCTTCAACGATAACGAGGATAACACTCTGTCTTTCTCTTCATCTTCGTGGAAAGATGCATTTTTTTCGTGTTTTTTTTTTTACGCTGCCGGAGGAAAAAGGACGCCGAAGAGTGGAAGATGAGTTCGCCGCGTGGGCGTCCCGATAATTATCGCGGACCACTTGCGCGCGTCTCACTTGCCGCTCAACGAGATGAGAACTCTCACTGGTAGGCGTCGTCTCTCTTCGTTACGTTAAACGAGAGAGTTTGACGAAAAAAAAAAAAAAAAAAAATTATAGGCGTGAGAAACCCGACGCGATGGTCAAATTTTACTCGTTGTCGAGACTTACGAATACATTTGCGCGTTCGCGATGTTTGCCGAAATTATTTTATTAAAAAAAAAAAAAAAAAAAAAAAAATTCGTGACAAACCGATATAAGAGATTTCGATTCAGAATCGTTTTTATTTAATTCTCCGAAATCAAATTCGCGAAATATTGCTTTTTATTTAGTTTTCTAACTAATATTGTTTAGAAAATACTAAACACGATTGAAGCCAATATTTTTCGGAAATGAAAAAAAAAAAATATATATATTTCTTGAGTTTTTTTTTACGATTTATTTATTAAGACTTATCGATATCTAATTTCGTACAATATTGGAAAATATTTTTTTTTTTTTTTTTTTAATTCTTATCAGTACATTCGCAGTTCGAATTTACAATACGAGATAAGGTTTCAGCGGCTGTTTAATATTCATGTGACTTCAGCGAAAATCGAAGGTAAAAAAAAATCGGAGGCGGATTGAAAAAAAAAAAAAAAAAAAAAAAAAAAAAAAATTGACGGAAACGGCACTCGACCCACTGCGCGAAGGCTTTTTTTAGCATCGGCATCGAAAAAATAACGTCGGATCCGTCGGTCCCGCTCGGTGTGCTCTCTCGCGCACTCGACCGTTACTCGAGTGCTTTCCTAGACAGCCGTCGAGGCTGTGGTAACCCACGTCTACATACATATATAGACATATCTATTCACATAGATTGCTTATCGATTGTATTATTATACTAAAAATCCTCATACGCATAATTTTCTTCTCGAGTCTTTATATCCGAAAATCGTACGTGCGATTTCGTACTTCAATAAAAATCGTTCCTGTAGAAAAAAAAAAAAAACAAGAAATGCATAAAATTTGCAAAAAAAAAAAAAAAAACTTGAAAATTCCTATCATTTTTTGGTTTCTCACAGAATAAAATTATTTTTTTTCAGTCGAGAAAATAAATGTTTTTAACAATTATATGAAAAAAAAAAAAAAAAAAAAAAAAAAAAAAACGAAAGGAAAATCGATAAAAATTACAAATTGATCAGTGAATTTGCTTTTTTTTTTTTTTTAATAAAAAAAACGCGTTTTCGACAATTGTTTGAGAAAAAATTTGAAGAGGAAATGCCGACGCACACCGCCATTATATTGACGCACAATAGAAACGCAACGCGAATAGTGTTTTGAAACTAAATATCCCCAAAGTCGAAAAGATAATTAAGCTTCGCCTATAGAGAGAAAGAGAGAGAGACAAAGAGAGGTGTCAAAAATTGGCGTAACCTTCGACGTTCGGTTGTCGGTTTCGCCGATTTGGAAGGAAAGTGCGAAGATTTTTCACGGAAATCAGTTACGCCGATTTAAAAATTTTTCTTCTCGGTTCGTCAAATACCCGTTTTTCTCACGATTCATCAGCATCGCTCTTTGGAATTTCGACACCTTTTTTTTTTCGATGCCTCATCGAGAGAATAATAATAATAATAATCCAGCGAAACTTTAGAAACCGGCAAATTCTTTCATCGAAGAAAAATTAGAAATGAACGACCCGAAGTGCTACTGTTCTTTCCAAATTTTAGCACTTTGCTTCAAAAGGAGAAAAGAAAAGTTCGAGAAATCGTGAATTTCGAAAAAAAAAAAAAAAAAAAAAAAATTAATCGATTTCTCTCGAGGAAAAAAAAAAAAAAAAAAAAAAAAAAAACCATTGGTCGATTTTTCTCGAAAACTCCAAGTGTGAGGAAAGCGTGTTTCGAGTCGCGATTTAATTTCAAACGTTGCGGTCGTTGCCACTCCAACGCGCGAAGCTTAAAATTCGGTAAGCCAGCTTTGCCCCCTTTTAGTTTTATCGAAGCTCTCGTAGAAAAGTTACCGGGTAAAAGTTTGAAATTTGCGGCTTTTTCCGTTTGGCTCGACGAATAGTTTCGTTTTTACGGTGGTACCGAGGTGTTCGAATAAAGTTGTTCGCAGCCGCGCGATGTAATTCAGAATAACTGCGAATATATTTTTATTTTAAAGATTTTTATAGCAATAAGCTAAATGCAATGAAATTTGCTGTAAATTCAATTAGCAAACAAAATGCATGTAAAAAATCATCATTATTTATTATTTAAATGATGAAAAAAAAAAAAAAAAAAAAAAATTTATTGAATTCAACTCCACGAATTTTTTCAATTATTTTTGTTCCAAGTTAATAAAAATTTCTGATTATCTCGTAAAAATAATATTTTTCCATGTATTTCTAAATTCTGTTCTGTATTTGTATATTTTTAATTGTTTTTTTCTAATTATCATCGTGCAAAAAAAAAAAATGTCAAAGATTTAAAAATCTTTTCCTTCACTAATTGGTTAAACCGATCAATCCCGATAAATCGTTCCCGATTATTCGTCAAAGCTAAGTAGCTTACATCGGTAGATCCGAAAGGGATTCAATCCCATCGTGTTATCTTCATTATATTCACGGCACGAGGCACCATCTCCCGAGTCTTATGCTTGGACAAGAGCTTCGACAAGGATTTACGCGGTTTCTTTTTCTTCTTCTTTTCGTACCGACTGCTCGATCCTCCAAGCCGCCCCCGGGAACCTCTCTTGCTACTTCTCGAATAACCTTTTTCCTTTGAGACGTATCCAAGGCATCGTTTGGCGGATACAGATTTCGACTTTTACCGGCGTACATCGATGTTTTCCCTAAAAGATCGAAAAAAAATCGGTAACATTTTTTTAGTGTCTTCAACATCTTTCGGCGCTCAGTTTACGGCAGATAAGTTCTTAACATCATCCGAATCAGAAGCCTCTATTTTAACTGCCAACATCCACATGCAAAAATGCCCCAAAATACCCCCTTCTGTTTCTCCGGAAGCCCCAAATAAGTCTACGATTTTAGACAGTGTCGACGAACTTGTAAGAGACGCCCAAAGCGATGTCCCGGTGTGAAACAAGGGTTGAGAGTTTCGTCAACAAATCGCGTCCAGCGCCGTATCTAATCGGCTTAGCGTTGGCCCACCTGTAGTCCCCTTCCCTCCCTCGTGGGACACGAAAGCCTCGTCTGATGGCAGTGAGATCTACACCGGTGCACCTTGCACAGGCGCTACCGAAGACCCACGAGATTTTAAACCGAGGATTTTGCGCGACAAGAGAGAAGTACCGGAGATACCGAAATATTAACGTTATACCCCGGTACGGTAGTATATATATCTCATCAAAGGACCAGAGGAATACGAAACCCAACGGGACACCTCTCGATCGCTTCGAGAGTTGAAGCAAAAGGTCCCAACCTTTCCGTATCTTGCTATGGCACGCTGTCCTCTGGTGCACCTGCTACAGGTAGTTCGGCCAGACGATTCTTTGCGGTAAAATACGCCCAGGTAATTCTCGCACCGGTAACAACCCATAAAATTTACCCCGCCGATTTCTCTCGCTCTATCCACGTTGATTCCTTTTTTCCGTTGTGGGGGTCTTTCTGTTTCTGGGTCTCCACCTACCTACCATGAAGATTCGACGAACGCTGAAGAATCCCGAGGTGCGAAAGACTTGTAGAATTTATCCATAGCAAACCTCCCCCACCCCCCTTTTCGTTAATTTAGGACGGCTACAGTTGTTGGGGTACTTTCTGGTAGAGTTGTTAAATTGAGCACTCAGTCAAGAGGGATGCTACTGTAGTTTTTTTTAAAGAAGAAGAAGATGAAGAAGTAACAAAAAAAGTGTAATATGGGGGTATGAGTTCGTAACCGAAAAACTCTGGAGGAAGAATTTATTACAGTTTTTAGAAGACCGCGGATGTGAGGGGAATGCAACCATTTTTGTAGCTGTGGGGTGGAGATCAGTTTGAGAGCAGTTTATTGATTCTTATTGACTAATTTTCATACTAAGACTGGATAACTCTATAACTGTCCTTTTTCTTTGTTCTCTATATACTTTATATCAGTTACAACTCTACTAACTTACAACTCTATCAGAATGCCATCAAATTCGACCGAATTATATTGAATACCTTAACAGCTCTTCACAACTGTATTGCGTTACATCTCTGAAAGATTGAATAACTCTACAACTCCTGTTGAGTTGATATTCCTTTTTTAGACGCAATAGACTGTTAGAGTTATTATGTGGTAAAACTAAACAACGCTTTATAATTACAAGCTGATGTTCGATTTGGCAGAGTTATCTTTCGCTAATGATCAATAAAACGGAAAAATAGTAATATGGCATTCGATCTGATAGAGTTATTATCCGACAAAAATAAATAGCGCGATATAATTATAAGCTGCGATTGGAACTGGTAGAGTTATTATTTGAATGACATGATTTGCAAATAACAAAACTAACCTATAAATCCTTCAAAAAACGTTTGAAGAACAGCTAAAAAACTGAAATTAGCTTCAATATATTCGTTTTGACTTACGCGACGAGATTAATCAAAACTCAACTGGACATCTCCATCTCAATTAATTAAAATCAACGTTCACGGCATCATCTCATTTGATTCTTAAAGTTTTTCGTAATTGCGGAATGCGGAACGTGTGTTTCAGATCGATCAATCAATGTTTTGATCAATTTCTTTCCTTTATTTTCGCACACTTCACGGTGGTCCGTTTTGGTACCGTGGTTCGTAAAAATAATGCATTGCAAGGTATATATATGTAGTTGGAGAAAGACTCGCGGGATGATCGGCATCGAAGCTGAGAAAGTGAGATAGTAAACGGTGAAGCGAGGTGAAGCGAGGCGTCTAATCTGTCGGCAGTGATCAGGGAACGCGGAGCCGCGGCGGTATCGATGATGAAGCCTCCGAAGGACTTTGAAGTCCGGCCGGCCGCGCAACAGGGGGGAGACTTTTGCCTGTTCGGAATCCGTTGCCGCTCTCGCCTGTTCGCGTTTGGAATCCACATAGCTGAATCTATATATATATATATAGGATATATAGGATATATAGACTCCTGCGTCCTGATCCTCGTCCGTCTGTCTTAATGTCTGTCAGAAATTAAAAGCGACCTGCGGACTCGTGTTCTCTCGGCTCGCGCAGCACGTAGTGAGTTGGAGGAACAGTCGATTCTTTGATGGAAATCCTCTAATGATACAACGCGCCTTATGGCGCGATTTTCGTCAAAGTCTGATGGATTCCCTTCTGCGTATCGTGTCTTAAACACCATTCGATCTTCGGCAATCAAAATTTCAACCTCAACTGGTTTCACTATTTTTTAGAGTTTTAACGCCCGTGTGATAATGTTTATCCTGTAAATCTGCATTCTCTAGAAGGTTAAAAATCTGATAACTCTGAATTCCATATAAATCATGCAGATTTTTTTTTTTTTTTACGGAAATTGCAGGAATGCGATAAAAATTAATAAATTTTATCGAAAGAACTTTTCCAAATCGGTAATCCAATTTCGCACAGTTACCGGAAGTCTCGATATTATATTTTTTTATCAGATTCATTTTATTTTTCGTTATGATATCTCGTTGGAATGAATACCCAAGTGGTCGAACGAGGTCTCGTTTACGACGAGCGACGAAGGGGTGAGGGGGGGGGGGATGAAAGTTTATTCACGGTGGCATAGGCATACGAAGCTACGGACGGAGTTCCGAGTCAGAAAAGCCAGTGGGTGACCGATTGGTGCAATACTACCGGTGGTCGCAATCCTTCTGCAACAGCAGGAGCGAAGAAATATCTCCTCCGGGCTCTCAGGGCCCTCTTCTGGCAGCAGCAATCGCCATTCCCATCCTCTCTATCCTCATTTTTTTTTATTTCTTCTTCGCGTGTTCCTGAAGTCCTGCGGAGTTCAGGAATCGTCGCTCTCTTTTGCTGTATAATATTCTCTGCTCTGCTGCCGATCGCGACGAAGAAAAATACTCGAAGAAGAGACGAGAAACGATGAGTCGAAGCGATCGAGAAATGAGAAAGATATCGAAACTCGAAGAGCCGGGAATCGGTTGGAAAGAGGAAGAAGGATAGACTTGTCGAGAGACTCGAAGGACGATGAGAAGATGAAGAAGGAGAAGAAGGAGAAGAAAAAAAAAGAAGGAAAGAAAATGCTGAGCTGCCATAACACCGAATATAACCCGAAGTGCCGGTAGACAATACATTGCTACCATAAAAGTGTCCACCCTTCGGGAAGGACGTTTTATTACCAGATCCTTGATGCCTCTGCCTTGTGCTTCAGGTATATCGATGTTAGTCTAAGAAATGAAGAATTCTACTCGAACGAATCTCTTATAACATCGATAGAAAAAAATCAGTTTCAATTCCGACATTTGATGGATTTGGGTGAATTCTGGTCTAATTAAATGACTCTTAATGATTCTTAATTTTTTCCAAATATCTAAAATTCGATGAACTTCAAATTTCAAGCGGTTGATTTGGTACGAAAAAACTGATGAAAACAGTTTAAAATAAATTATCCGATATCCTCGAAGTATAATTTCTCCAAAAACACAGAAGAAAATCAGAATCCTACACATCTATATTTACGCAATAAATAAAAACAATTCAAAGATTTTATTTGTAAATAGAAATACTACGAAAATTGATTGAAATGTTCCATCCCCGTGTCTCCAATGAAGACATTTACGTTTTGATATTAAAATGCTCGTTGGCGATGCGTTGTTTGTCGTTAATTAGTGAAATTATCGACGAGCCGTATCGGAGTAGCGTAGAAGTTGAGTAGGTATTGCATCTTCCGGGATGCCAGTCAAGTCTTCCCGAAGACACAAAAACAAAACAAATGAGGTCTTTGGACTCGTTATCCCGAACGCTTAGGTGCCGCTTTGTTTGTTCCGCTGGTCCGTTGTAACGCAGTCGATCGGACGTTCTGCTACTTCTTTCTTTCCTTTGGTTCTTGATGCCAGTCGATGGGCGGGAACTTTACCGACCGCAACCGTAGGAACCACATCTCGCTATCGCGTTCTCTCCAGTTTCATTTTCTTCGCTCATTCCTCTCCGCCTCAATGGGACGCAGAGTCAATACGCTTAAAACAATGGAACTTAGGAGGGGTTAACGAGAATACGAGATTGTTCTGAGTTACCGCGGCACAACAAACAAACCCTCGAATAATGGTGGAGGGTCTTCAAACGAGTCGATTGACGAGAGCAAACAAATATATTTTCTTTTACTAATCAATCGAAGCAGACTAAGGAATAATAAGATAAAGAAGAAGAAAACTTGAGGAAACTTTAAATCCATTCATATGTATTCCTTTGATTGCCTAATTAAGGTCTTAAACCAGTCGACTTCCGGTAGAACCGAAAAGCGGCAACGAGAACATTTTTTTTTAAGGAAATTTTCTATAAAATTTCTGAGAGGACTTATTTAGCTTCGCAACTACGAGATGAAATAGATTAAGACATGTCTAAAAAAAGTTCTAAAATTTTTCTCAATTTTCTCGTATTTTGTTTTTAGCTGCTTTTGAGTCATTCTTGTTGAAAAGTTCTGAAAAAATGATCCATGGTACTTTGAGACATCTTTTAAGAGGTATTTTAGAAGTCTTAATATTTACGTTTCTTATTTTGCGTCGTTTTTCGAGAAGTTTTTCGATGGCAGGTGTCTTAAAGACGACTAAATGAATTCGTAATCGAAAATTTTTCGATAAAATCAACGCGCGAGTCGAGTTTATGAAGGTTTTTTAGGAAAATGCATTTTTGACATCTTAATCTTTTTTCTTATTATTTTGCATCGCTCTTTGTAGAGTGTTTTTACTGTTGTACGTCAAAAATAACTTAATGGATTTATAATTTTTAAAATTAAACAAAACAAAACGATACAAGAAAACTTTACTAAGACTCTTAAAAAGCATTTTAGACTTCTTAATGGCGTTGAAACTTCTTATGCATCATTTTTCGAGGAATTTTCAATTACGGTGTCTTAAAAAAGGCAAAATATATAACAAATCGAAACCTAAAAAAAAAAAAAAAAAAAAAAAAAAGACAACGACGCATAATTAGGAGTTAAGAACTCTTTTAAGAAGAATTTTCGATATTTTTATCTTTTCGCTCTATGGAACAGTCATATGTCGAGGGAAAGCGTATTACAAAAGTGAAACTCAGTTTCTCCATTCGATTTTATCGTTTATATTATTTCCAAGCGAATCGGCGACCGAACGATATCATTTTTCCGGCGTATTCGCTTAAACACTTATAGACACATACGGTTAGTCGTTTTAACTGAAAACCTCAAAGTTGAGCTTTTCACAGTTAGAAACTCGGTCGGCAGTACCATCCAGCATCCGTTTTGACATTTTGCAACGTTCACGCTTGTCTCTCGCATCGCAAATCGTTATTCTCACTCATTCCAGCTGCGGTCTGGTCGTACATACAACTGTTATTCCCGAGTGACTTTTATCTGATTCTACGAGAACAATAAATGCAACGGACACAACGACAACTTGTTGCACGCGAGAGGCTTACAAACTAACGGACCTGATACTTTTATCGGTACGGTATAACAAAACAAACAGGAAACATTGTGAACGGACGTAACGTATACACACGCGACGATTTAAAAAAAAAAAATTTAAAAACACACTATAAATGTCGTAGATAAATTTTGTTTTCTTCTCTCTTACGACATTACGAATTTCTAAAGATCGTTAATTGACAATGAAATTTTTATCGAACGGAAGTTAAAAAAAAAAATTTCGATTTTTTTTTTTTTTTTTTTTTTTTTTTTTTTCGTTATCGGAATGCAATGGAATATTAAAACGAACACGAGTTCAAAGATTGCCGAGATAGCAGTGATCTTTTTTTCAGAATGCAAGCCATAACGATAGCTCGTGTCGCGGGACACGGGTTACACATTACACACGGAAATACGATACCGTGGCGTGTGCGACGAACCAGGTGGCTCGGGGCTTCTGGTAAAACGATCGACTCTGTCGATGAGTTTCTCGTACGAATACGAGGCGATATTAGGATCTTTTTTCTTTGTTTGCGGAAAGTGGAACAAGTGTTTACGCTAAATGACTAATAAATATCACTTATCTATACATAAATCCGAATTCTGTATTAATATTTTTGAAATTCAGTAAATTTTTTTTTTGCTCGAGTTAATTAATTATGCAATTAAAAAAAAAAAATTATTTATAATTTATTATTATTAATTAACAATAAAATGACATCAAAAATATTTTTACTTTCATTTAATTTTAATTATCGTAAGATGTTAATTGGTTTAGAAAAATAGTGAAATTTCGACTAATTTTTTCTGCTCGAATAATTTAATTATTTATTGAAAACAACGTTCAGCGAAATATTGATTATTCGTTGCATTTAAAATTTCATTATTTTTATTATTTTAACACACTTCTCATATGGAATTCTCGACAACTTTCGTTCCGTAAATTCGCACACGTCCTCAAAACTTTGCGTACATCGGCGCTCGGGCAAAGTTTCTGAGAATCGCGGTACCTCGGCAGCGGCAGTAACGCGGACTTCTACGTTGAACAAAAACGCGCAATTTTATTTCTGGTGTTGGTTGACGCTGCTGTTGCTGCTGGTAACGAGAGAACCTCCCGGCGGCATAGGTGCAACAGCTTAGCTGCACACGACAGCTAAATGTCCGACAGTTTCTCGACGTTCCTACGCGAGATTCGCGAACACGAGAGCGCAAGTGCATTGTTGTGTATATACATAGGTGAACAACAAACACGTTCTCATTTCATTTTTTTTTTTTTTTTTTTTTTTTTTTTTTTTTTTTTTTTTCATTCCACATAACTTGGACTTCTCTCGTTACAATTCTTGTTAAATTTCACTTTCGCGGAAAAAAATTCTTCGTGTCGAGAAAATACATTTATTTTTTTTCTATTTGCAAAAAATGCAAAAAAATTTCGTCAACCAACTTTAAATCGATACATTTGAAATTTTTTTTTTTTTTTTTTTTTTTTTTTTTTTTTTTTTTTAAAGAAATCGTCTCAAGGAGGTCAATTCTCTCGGGTTTTCTTCAGTATTCTCGACAAAAACGACGACAAAAAAATTCATTTAAAAAATCAACATGGAGTCAAAGTCTCGATTTGTCTCGATGTATTATATTTTTTTTTTAAATCAAAACATCATCTTTCTCATTGATAAATGGTAGAAAAATGGCCAATTTTCCCAGTTTTGTCGCGAGTACATAAAATTTCGCATACATCTATGCATGTCACTGCGCATTATCTCGCTGCTGTTGGGTTGAGCGTTTACGGAGCGTGACGTCCGAGGAGGTTGCCGGGGACCTTTTCCAGGTTCCACGGGTCGCGGTGACTTCCGCTATTTCCGCGGCGTGACGACAAAAGGTCGGTCACACAAGTCCGGTGGCCGAGACTAACGTTCACGAAGACGACGACGAAGGAGAGAAACGTCTTTTGCACACTTCGATTCGACCACCTTGTCGTCGTCGTCGTCGTCGTCGTCGTCGTCCGGACTTTTTGCAAACATCGGTGCGTAACTCGCCAAACGGTAGAAAATGTCCCTCCGGTTTGCGACGCGCGTCACGTCGCAATAAGTCGCAAAAGTTCAACGCCGTGCGTCAGCGCAGCGCCTTTGACCAGCGCTCGGCGTTGAGACGAAAAAGAAATAAAGAAAGTGTGAGAAAGAGATGAATTTTTTTTCTTCACGTGCGGAGTACATGCCGCACAGATGCGCGGCGCGCACGCTTTGGCCTACGATCGTCAAAGCTGTTTCCCCTTTAAACGAGAATAAGAGAAACTTTGCTACCTTAAGGTTTACGTTTACATTTACGATTACCTTTGGCTGTATATGTATATATATTGCACATTTCGCGGATAAAAAGTAATTCGAGACCTTCTCGGGGGCACATCAACGGTAGAAATCGATTGAGGGTCGTAGGTAACTTTTTTGAATGCAACATTTTGACACTAAACGGTAGCTATTTGAATCTTTTTTTTTTTTTTTTTTTTTTTTTTCGATAAGTCATAAAACGACGAAAAAAAAAAAATTCAGAGAAATTTTGGCACGAAAATGTGTATAAAATGTTATGAATATTCATGAAAAAGAATTGTACGTTTCTTACAGTCCGAAGGTTTTTTTTTCACTCGTCGAAGATTATCCTAAAATTTTTTTATTTTTCTTATTTCTTTCTCGTAATTATCATTTATTTATTTATTTACGAAAATAACTTTGAAAATTAATTTTACGGAATTTATTTTATTTCTTCTTTGCAATAATTTTTTCTTCGTTTCAATAAACGGTGTAAATCGCCGAAGTGCAGGGAAAGCTTTCGAATAGAACACGTTGACTCCAAATGGTACGCACTCGACGCTCTTTTTTTTTCACCTCGTAAAATGATGAAAAAAAGGCTGAAATTTCGGTACGAGTATAAAATTTCATGGATATTCATGAGAAAAGGATTATCCCCACTTTTTCTCGCGGCTTAAAAGTTTATTTTCTCTTATTAACGGTAACTTGAAAATTGAAAATTTTTAATATTTTTTTCTCGAAAATTTCCGTAGTTTTACTTATAAAAATTATTCTGTGATCAATTATCTTATTTATTTTCAACTTTTTTGTTTTTTTTTTTTTTTTTTTTTCGAAGAAACTTTGTGTAAAAAAAATGTTAATAACATTTTTCGATTTTATTAATATATTTGTAACTAACAAAAGCTACGCGCGCAAACGCGCGTTCAGTATTTCGCGTTTAAAAGTTCTCATAACCGTAAGGCGAAGTCTCGTGCGATGCAAAAGTGCCGATGGCGTGGGTATATACTGCACACCCGTCGTCTCCGAGAAATCGTAACTTGGCGTGTTTATCGCCGCTCGCGCCGCGGTGCTGTGCTCGCCGCGACCGGGCCGAACGGCGCGCGCGTTAGCGCGCGAGAAATGGCTTCTTGCGAAGGGGCGTTAAAATCATATGGAACCTTAAAAAAAAAAAAAAAAAAAAAAAAAAAATCCTCACAAGCCACGACGCGAAAGGACCACAGGGCCCTTTCGTTCCCCGTCGTTTTTCTCAACTCTCTTCGTCTACGTTTGCGATTTTTTGCACTTCATTCGCGTGTCACGTCACGATTTCTCGAAATGTCCAAAAATTCGCCATAATAAGATTTTCCAAAAAGGTATTATTTTTTTTTTCAAATACAAATAACTAAACTAACAAAAAAAAAAAAAAAATACATTTCTCCTCAAAATTTAATAAAAAAATTGATTTACAGTTAAAAAATAATTTTTGGAGCAAAAATAAAAGTAATTTAACGCCTCGAAAAATCGATCGTGAAAATTAAATTTCAACCCAAAAAAAAAAAATGATTATAAAATATATTTTTAAATCCTCGGAAAATCGGGAGAAAAAAAAAATAATGCGATTTGTTCTATAATAATAATAATAGCCATAAAAGCATCGGACGACAGGTGCATTTGTCGGAAAGTATAATCCTCGCAATTTTCCTTGCGAAAAGCTCTTGCGCCCCCCTCCTGAGCGTAAATTCAGCGTATCCTAAGATCGTCACAGTGTGACAAAAGGACGATGGCTAAGGAACAAGGCGTACGCTCGTCGTCGTCGTCGTCGTCGTCGTCGTTCAGGTTTTCTGGCTGCGATCGGTGACCGGTGTGCGGAGTGGAGAGTCCTCGGGGGGGATCTCTCGTCCTCTCTCCTTTAGGCGCGTCGGTGCTGTGAAACTTAGAGACGACGACGACGACGACGACGGAGGGCCAAGAGTTCGCGGTGGGGCCGTTCATCAGAGGCAACTTGTCACGCCGCTGGGCATCGGGCATAAATTCCACACCGTAATGTGACAGGCTACCCGCCTGAGTTCTCTTACTTCTCCAACCCCCGTCGAACGAAGTGGCCGAGCTGCAGTATCGTCTTTACTGCTTCGTGCAACGGGTGTCTTAACATTCGAAGGTCGATATTATCCGAAAAATATAAAATGCCGAATCAAAATGATTTTTTAATTTAATGATCATTAATGCAACGTTTGACTCTAAATCGAATATTGATATCGGATACATCGATTTTTTTTTTTTTTCACTCCGAAATTAATATTTTATAGTTCCAAATTTTTTAAAAAATAAACCACAAAAAAAAAAAATTGATTAAACAATTTTCTAAAAAATCCTCTATTTTTATATACTCAACGCACCGAAGTAAATGAAAAAAAAAAAAAAAAAAAAAAAAATCAACAATAATCAATTTTTTTTTTAATTTCGTTTAAAAAAAAAAAAAAAATCGTATATTCTTTTGTCTATCCTTAACACAGTCATTTTTCTTGACGTTGCAAAGAGTATAAGTTCATCGTGTGCGATCCGTGATGTAGAAAGAGCCGCGAGTTCGTTGCGGGCGCTTCCTCCGCTTCCGCCGGAACCCGATAGCGATCGGATAGCCCCGGTACGTCGTACTATGTCGGCCCCAATCCTGCAGGGGTCGAGCACACCTACGAGTAGAGAGGTTGATATTACGCACACGCGCGCAACCCCAGTTCCTCCGCTACATCGTGACCTCTTCCCACGTCCACCTACGCGCATATATATATATATATATATATATATATATAATTAAATAGTTACATATATACGAGTGTATAAATCCGTAGACCGGCGACGTGTGGAAAAACCAAGCGAAACCTTTCCGTTTCTTTGAGTTCTATATATCTATACATAAAAATATATATAGGTAAAAAAAAAAATAAAAAGTAAAATATAAAAAAAATAATAATAACAATAGTAATGATGTATAATTTTTTTTTTTTTTTTAAATATATATATGATGTCTATATCTGTGTGTAATAGTATAGCTATAGCTATACGTGAAACGCGGAAAGTCCGCGAGTTCCTCATCCAGAGAGGTGGAGGAGGAAGAGGGTTGGGGGAGGAACGGTCAGAGACAGAAGGGGGATAGTCCGATACGCGGCCGCAAAAGCGACTTAATGTTCCCATTTGTCCACTGGTCTCTCCGGAGGCGATTCATCTCACCCTTTGTACATTTGCCCCGGCGGACCACCGCGTCCGTTCGCTCGAATAAACCTCGAAAGGGAAAGAGAGAGAGAGAGAGAGAGAGACACTCGATCTTTCTCTCTGTACCGCCCTGCAAGAGACTACGCCGAAACCTTTACTGTATCCTCAGGAAGAAATTAACCCCTTCCGTACTGTCTGAGATATTACTTTGACCATTTCTCCATTTCTTTTTTACATTAAAGACATTTTTTTTATTATTATTTTTCGTATATTAGTTCGCGTTGATTTTTTTTTTATTAATCAGTATATCTGAAATTAAAAATATCGTCATGAAAAGAAACGAACGTTTTTATCGGTAAAACAGTTAAATCTGTAAATTAACAATCGAAAATTGATTTTTTGTATTAAAAATTATTATTATTCTCATTTTTTTCGTTATTTTCGTAATAAAAAATATTTAATTATAGATTTAACGAACAAATGTAAAATTACGAAAAATTCGCGATCTCAATGCACACAGACGGATATACAGAAATGAAAAAAAAATTGGGTGTTTGTTGCTATTTAGGACATGTAAAACATTTTTTTTTACAACTATATCGGGTTGATATCTGTATCTCTCGTTCCCTCAGTGACGGTACACGCGAACATGTTACATAAATCAGTTCACACAGATTTTCGTTCAGTGAGAATTTCATCTTCGTCTTCTCTCGCGCGTACGTTAGTTTTATCCGCTTCAACGCGCTCCTCACAATAAATTGTTCATTCCTGAGAGAGCTTCGCGGGTCCCATCAGTCTCCACACCGAGGCGTGACGAATTCGGAATAAATATTGCCGATTATTTAACCCGGGATTCCTGTTGCTCTCACTCCCGAAGAGTTCACGAGACTCGAGACACGCGGTGCGACTCTCGAAGCCGATTTTTTTTTTTTTTTTTTTTTTTTTTTTTCATCTTAGAGAAAAGTCAAACTGCCGAACGATTAAGGAGAATAGGCAATAAGACAGGTAGATGATGGAAGAGTCAAAGATGCGGTACGGGTTGTTCTTTCACTCGGGAATAAGAAGAACGAAAATAAGGATGAACCCCGACGACGAGAAAGCGAGAGAATGAAGAAGGGATGCTGCGCTGGTTGAGACGTTAAGTGGGACCATTAGCGCGGACCTTTCTCGCGCGGGGAATCGTTTCATACGATGGTTGACGACCCCGTCAACGCGTACCCCCCATATCACAATAGCATTCTTTGTGGTTTATCTCCTATAATATATTTGTATCAAAATAAAAACATTTTTTTTTATTAATTTCTATAAGATTCATAATAATAATTTTATCGACGAAGAAATACTTGACAATTTAACAGGTTAGTGGAAGAAATGTTTTCCAATTTTTTTTTTTTTTTTTCAGTATTGTCTTTAGTATTAAAAAGAATCGAAATAAAATTGATTCAAATTCGTTAAAAAAAAAAAATATATAAAAAAAAGATTTTTTCAAATAATTAAGTTTTATTTGTTCTAATTATCGAACAATAAAATTTGATATTCTAAATATGAGTAATCGTAATAAAATAAATTGAAAAAAAAAAAAAAAAAAATTCCCGATGTAAAAAATTTGAAAAAAAAAAAAAAAAAACTACAACATTTACAATGTGGAGGCGATTTCGGATTACTATAGTATCGAATGATCGCCGAGTGAGATCGACGCTTGTCGAGGATCATTCGATGACCCCTCGAGATGCCACTGCTCGATGTCCAGGTGTCCCGAGTAGAGTCAAATCCCGACAAAGGGCTCCGCGCGAGTATATAGAATCACGAAGTCGTAGAAGGGCACACGGGTTGCCTTGTGGCCGAAGAGAGCCTCGTCGAGTCATGCCGACGCGCGGATTGAACGGACTCGGTGATTTCTCGCTGCCTCTCGCGCGAGAACCCGAAGGGTGATGCGTCTTTTTTTTTTTTTTTTTTTTTTTTTTTGAATGACCAGAAGAGACGCGTTTAGTAGTCGTGGAGTCACAGCGAGAGAGGCCTCTCGTCCGTTGCGACTCGTCGCGGGCAGTCACCGGGTTAACGATAAAGATGTCACCGAGCGCGAGGCGCGAAGATATTCCGAACGGTGAACGAGAAATGAAAAGGAGTGACGAGTCAGCGGATTCCTTCGGGATTCCACGAAGATCTCATTCCTACCATCGTCATCTATCATCAAATAATAAAAAATATTCTCATAGTCCTTACTTTGATTTTTTTCACTAGGAAGTCTGTTAACCCATCGAGAAAAACTACGTAACCAATTTTTTTTGCCGATAGGATGTCTCGTGGAATATTTCCACGTAGAAAGATTCACCTCTGCTGAATCAATTTTTCTTTTTTTTTTTTTACATTTTAGTAAATTTGAATAAAAAACCAAATTTGAGTACAAATTATGGGAATTTTTTTATTGGATCGTTTAATACACATAGTAATGTGTACTGCGGAATTTTTTCAGATTTTTTTAATGACGGCAACGCCGATAAAAAAATTCGCTGATTTTGGATAAATTTTTGCGGGAGTTGGAAAGGGTAAAAAAAAGAGAACGTGTTGTTTGTTGCACAAAAAAAAATCATTTCATTTACTATGCATATCAAAGTGCATTGTAGAATTTTTTCAAATTTTTTCAATAGTCGATAAAAATAATAAATAAATTTAACATAAATCTAAAAAAATCACAATAAATTGTCCACTTAATGACAAAACTCAATATCGATTTTTCCCTTAAAGTTTTCTTCTCATAACCCCATTCGATACTCATTATTTTTACATTTTTTTGACAAACAAGTGCATTAACCGTATGTTGTTGGCTTTGACGCGGACCCTCTTGGAGCCGCGTGTCTGCTTCGACAAATATAGGTATCGATAGTATTTGGGGTCCACACCCCCGCTAGCGTTAGGGTAATAGGAAGAGAGGCCTCGCATTCCTCTCTCGAGAAGATTAAATTTACACATAGTAACGCCGATGGAACAATTGCACCGTCGCAGTTTGCACTGCAGGGCAACGACGCCAGTTGGAGGGGTGGGGGGTTAATGGCAAATATTTGATTGAGACGGGGTGCCGGGGATCGGTGGCCATTGCCGTTCCAAAAACTCTCCAACGCAGCAACAGCAGCCTGCAAGTAGCAAAACGAACGCAGAGCATCACGGAGATTTGCTTCTCCTCGAAATTCACCCTCCGATGTTTGCATCGGCCACTTGGCTTTAATTGCTGGCGAAACGCGTATTAATGGCTATTGATAGAGAGCGAATCGGGGCAGATAGGAAAGCGGCGGCGGCGAGGGAGGGAATAAATAGTGAACAGCTTTTCAAATGGGAAGAACCGCTCCAAAAATCCCCTGGGAAAGGGTTTTTGCTGAAGTATCGTGTCGCATTTTTTTTTCTTTTTCTTTATGAATGCAAAAAGGAATTTGTGAAGAATCGTTCATTGGAAGGGACAGATTTTTTTTTCCTTCGTGATCGATGATATCGGGATTTATTGGGAATAATTATCACTTTTGAATCATTTCAACGACAGTGCACCCATTAATGGCCGTAGCTTTTTAAGGGATCGATGTATCTCTGTGAAATTTTTATGGTATATTCGGAGGTTTGATATATTTGTGTGAGAATTTTTTCAATTTTTTTCGAAGCTTTTTTTAAAGGGTTTTTAATGTTTTTGATAATGGATTTTGAAGGGTCTATCGTCAAAATACCTCTTGAAGCTCAATACTCCCTTTTAAATGCTATATTTCGTAAACGATTCAATGTATCTTCATGAAATTTGAATGGTATATTCTTAACATTGATGTATTTGTGTAACAATTTTTTCAATTTTTTTCCACGTTTTTTTTAAGGGCTTTTCGCGTTTTTTGACATTCGTCTATGAAGGGTTAATCATCTAAGTATCTCTCGAATCATAATACTGTCCGGTAAATACTGTATCGTCCAAACGGTTCAATTCTCTTTACACCCGGTTTCATTTCACGGGTAAAGAATTTTCTTTTTTTTTCCCCAGCTTCGTTCAAAGGGTTTTTTCGTTTTTCTTTGAACTTTAAAGGGTTAATCAGCGAAAAACGCGAATGTAGGTCGTCGGCGCAACTTCTTCGATACATTTGAACTTCTCTCGTTTTTCCGTCGCAGAATAACGTGTGTAATATCGTGCAAATGGGAACGGAATAGAACGAAAAAAAAAAAAAAAAAAAAAGTAGAAACCAGTCGATATCGAAAAAAAATATGTTAGGTACGGACAGATTTTACTCGCGACAGTGGAAATGTAGTTCTGACTCAGTGGTATTTTCGAATGCCATCGCGAACGAACGATTCTGTTGGCTCTTGTAGTATGAGTTGCTCGCGGGACAAATCGCGCGCGCCAGGAAACCGGAAGTCCATCTCTACTGCAGCGAGACAGAACGAGAGCGCTAGTAGGTGCGGCGCGGCTACTGCCGCGAAGGGAGGAAGTGGAAGAGGAGTACTGTAGTAGTCGTATGTACCTACCGTTCCATTATATGTATAGATATATGTATACATATATGTATACATATATATACATAAAATGGTATAGGCGAAGGCGGAAGGGACGAGAGGAGATGAGATTGTCCGCCGGAAGTGCCGCGGAACCGGAATCCATAAAAACTGCGCCTCGACGACGATGACCCTCCCGCCCCTCTACAAAAAGGTCGACAAATTTCGTAATCTTGCGTCCGACATACTTTAAATATAAAAAACTTGTAAAATTTTCTACTCTAAAATTAATTTTACGTAATTTAAATTAAATTTTATTTAGGATTTTTCAGTTAAGTTACTAATTATTATAATAACTGATAATATTAATAATCATAATTATTGTTCTTATTAACATTTTTTTTTGCATATATGAATCAATTTATTTGCCATTTATTTTTTCCCTTACATCCGAAGAAGAACTACGCGATCGCGGTAATTATCATGAGATAAAAGAAAAAATTATTTATCTCAATAAAATTTCAACACTCTTTCATTAAACGAAAACTTCTCGTTATAATATTTTAGTTTGGTCGGTATATCGTTCGGGACTTTTTTTTTTTTTTAACATCGCAAACTCCAAGCTTCGGCTTTGGCTCCGCGCCGACGTTTGTCTCTCTCGAAATTCTCGCGGCAAGTGAGAGAGAGAGAGAGTCGCGAGAGGGGGCTACAGACTCGGGGTAATTAGGGGAAGCGGATTTTTCATTTGTTCCCCCGCATCATCGGAGCTTCGCTCATTAAGGGCGTCTCTATCAAGCTTTCGTTTTTCTTTTTTTTTTTTGCGTTGGGCGTCGGGACTCCGGTTGGCCAAAAGCGTCGCCCGGATCGCAGATTTGGTTGGTCGGTTTTCCACTGTCGACTGATATAGAGGAAGCATAGTCAACGCTTCTCTCCCTGTTCTCTTTCGTTCTCCATTTTTTTTTTTTTCCCGCACTTTTTTTCTATCGCCATCTTTATCCCACTTTCTCTACTGTTATACGCGGCGCGCTCATCGCTCTTTTTCACGTTTCTCTCGGTATCCTCGGTGGGCGATTTTTTTTTTTTTTTTTTTTTTTTTTTTTTCGAGTCCCCTTATTCCTTTTCCCCACATTCGCAGAGCTTTCGTATACCGCGGAATAGTCGACACCGCCTCGGGGCCCTCGCGCGTCCCTAATGAACCGTGTAATAACGTCGCCCGACGCGCCTACGCCAACCTCAGCTGCGAGTTACGCCTTCCTTCCTCCGCACGTTCCGCACACCCCTTCCTAATTTTTTTTTTTTTTTTTTTTTTTTTTTTTTTTTCGTATGATATTTCTCACTCTTTTCCTTCCTCTTCTTCTTTCCTCAAACTATAATTTTTTTTACTCTTTTTTTAGTCTTCGTAGAACGCTTTTGACTGATTTAGTTTTTCATGCTATTGATTATTTTTGAGAATTTTTTTGAGAGGTTAAAAACTGTTCGATAGCAAAATCAACGCTTACAGACTCATTTTAATTAATAACTTTGATTTTTTTTTAATTCGCAATAATAACAGTAAATTGATCAAAATTTATGAAAAAAAAAAGTCACTAAATTTGATTTTGACTGATTTTATTTTTTCGTTTCGTAAATTTCTCAAAATTAATTCTTAAAGAATCCAATCGATTTACGCAAAAATCAATGGCTACAGGCATTCACACCCAATTATCAGATCTCTTTATTTTTTTTCCGAATTTAATATCACAACATTGTCTCAAGAAAAATTAATAAAAATGTTTGAACGACTCAAAATCGACATAATAAAAAAAAAAAAAATCCCAAACTTTCATCATAATCTCGTAATTCTGCGTGTTCAGCTTCGAAGCTTAGAAAATACAGTGAATCTACGATAAAAATTCTGATGCCCCACGGCTTCTGCATATAAAGAATTTCGGCCCTTTGAAACCGAATTCAGTAGTAGCAGTACCACTACTACTTTGGAAGCTCAAGAAAAAGATTATTCAGGCTTTCGAACGATCGAAGGGTTAAAGCCCTGCGAGGTCCACGATGTCTCTATAAAGAAGCAATGCATCGCGAGAAGAACTCGAGTCGCTACTCGCTATACACTCGTCTATCTCAATATCGAGGTATTCCACCTCTACTGTGCCTCTCACGTGTGAGTCACGCGTGAACGCGCATACATCACGAAACTCTCCATCCATCTCTCATCTTCCCTCATCCCCTTCCTACTTCCCCCACTTTTTTTCTTGTCTCTTTCAAGAACTCCCCCGCATTCTGCTCGCGATCCCTTTCCCATCGTTCGCCTTCTCGGGACCTCGACGAATCTTTCGCGCCTATCAGGCGTCGTTTTTTCTACCGTAGGTAACCCGCGCTTCGGGCTATACGTGCGCCGCTGCTGCACCTTCGCCAAGACCCGCGGAGATAAATACTAAAAAAAAAAATAGTGATGGAGATATATAGAATGTTAAAACTCGAGCCGACGCAACACGTGTGCGTGCCGATCGGGAGACCTCAGTGACTTAGGAAGCGGAGGAGGATTAATAGTCCGGTTAATGCGCGGACGTGTGCTTCTCGGGTCACGCCATCTTTTACACTATTTCGAGTCGCTTTTATACGCAACTCTATATCCCTCACGTACGTGAGTTAACTCTGTTCTCAGAGTTTTTGGCTATTTATTATTATTATTGTTACTATTTACGATCATTCATTGCGACAGCGAGGAAGGAATGAATGTCCTTGTGCTGCGGTCCTGGAGACGCGAAGGAGAGAACGTTTTTTGTTACTAATTGATCGTCTGTGGTTTTTTTTTTTTTTTTTTTGTATCAGCGACACGGTTTTGCAATAGTGAGAAATTTTAGGCGGCGGGCTTATTTAAGAGTTTATTTAAGTTTTATCGTAATTTTCGAGTAAAAATTCGGCTAAATAAATAAATTTGTGGAAATATCTAATTTCAAGATTTGGAATTTTTTAAAATTATTTTTAAATTAATCAATTTTTTTGAATTTTTTGAGTTTCTGTTTTATTTTTAAAAAATTACACAATTTGGCTTTACGACGATAAATCGACTCAATGAAAAAAAATTCGGTACAAAAATGGACCGCGAAAGCGCAGTTTTTTTTTTTTTTTTTTTTTTTTCATCCCATTCAATCCGAACGAAAGAAGCGTCTCGCGAGATTGAAATAACACGAACAAAAACGTGACAAAAGCTAAGGTAACATGATTATAGGAAAAAAAAAAAAAAAATGATAAAAGACAGTAATCAACGAGACGGAGTTAAAGAGTACGAATGCTCATAGGTCGTAACAGAACGGTTGGCATGCATGCGAATATTGTACGCGAATGATGGAAAGAACGAGCGAAAGGGAGAGATAGAGAAAAAAAAATATATTAGAGGAAACAAAGTTGCAGAAGAGTTTAGCCAGACTGAGACACGGATGTGGTTGTGGTGTGTGTTGCAGGGACTGGAGCGCGACGGGCAACGTTCGCGTCCAAGAGTCCTGGCCAACGTGAGCGCCTTTCGCCACGGCCGAGATTCTTACCTCAACAGGGCCCAAGGATCGGGCTCCTTGAACGTTTCGCGGAGCATGGTGAGTCTCCTAAAAAAAAAAAAAAAAAAAAAAAAAAATCAAAAAAGTAGAAAAAAATTATAGATATTTTTTTGCTTGGCTTCGCTTTTATTTTAAATATATATATTTGTTGCGAAAAGAAATGTTATTCGTTCGATAAAGTAGATCTGTAAAAAAATTCGAAAAAATCTGTACAAAGATTTTTTGAACGATTTTGGATAGAATTTTTAGATAGTTTAGAACAAATTAAAAATCAGCAATTTTTATGCTTTTTTTGGGGTTTTTTTTTTTTTTTTTTTTTTTTTCAAGTTTGACAAACTTGAGGAATTAGATACGGTTTCGCGATTCCGTGTATTGGAATCCCACCACGCGACGCGTGACCGATCATTTGCTCGTTGATCTTCGATGTTTTGCTCCAGTTTCGTTCTGAAAGTCGATCGTTCACGGCTTTCGTTCGTTACACGGATCGGTGAAGTAGACGAAGTTAGTCCTTTAGGAAGAATAATTGGAGATATCTCCAGATATCTTCATCTTTGTCGATATTTTAGCAGAGAATTCTTCCGCGAGCAGAAAAAAAAAATAGGAATTTCGTCGTAAATTTGTAGCGAGTTCTTCCAGTTGAAATATTGGATTGCCTACAGCTCCAAATTTTTCTTGTTGATCCATTTTCGGCACATAGATCGATCGGAGAAAATGATGTTCTTCTATGTCTCGCGTGGAATTTTCGCGTCAGCGGAATTCTGATTCTGTGTCGAATGCTCGGTTAACATGTTGGTAACGGCGAGAGCGTTGATTCTCTTCGCTCTCTGGCTGTCGCGGAATATCGCTGATTCACGAAAACACGACTCCTCCCCATACGGAACGTTCTATCATCGTCCGATGTGACTCTTGTCTTCATAGACTTTCGAACTATGCGCTGCTACGAGCTATTAACCCTGACGACGGAACGATAGACCTATTTTTGCTGCTCTCAAAACGAGTCTAGACGATCCGCGATCTTTATTGCTATCTTACGTCGCCAAAAATCAACCGATTTTTGTTTGATTGTAGTGCAATCGAAACGCCAGAATGTAAACAACACGATAGTTGAGTTTTAGAATAAAAAAAATTGATCTTTAGAAGAAAATAACGATGAAATCGCCTCGAAATGCACCAAGCGGCGCGAAGTTTATCAGCAGATAGCTTACGTTTTTTGCTCCGTACAACAGACCGCGTTACTGTCGTCTTTGAAGATCGACTAAATGCTCAAAGCGGAATGATCTTCAGGACTTCGGTGATCGTCTCACGACTGCAGGACAGTCACGAGTGGTCGTGAGGTTCCTCGAGGTGGATTAACACGTCAAAGAACGAGACACGCTCGCGTCTCTTTCTCACTCTCGCGCATCGGTACGCACGTAATTTCTCGAGGATTCAGGACTAATGGGTTATTTGAGGCAATCAGTGCGCCGGCGAGTTCAATTCCCTTACCTCTTCTTATTCTTATTCTTCTTCTTCTTCTTCTTCTTTCTCGTCTCTTCACTTCGCTTCTTCTACTCTTCGTTATGCCCGGTTAACGCAATGTGATATTTAAACGGCCGGACCTCGAGAGAGAAATACTAACAGCGGTAACCGTCTCGGTTAATACTCGCATGTCTGATCTTCTACAGTCATTATTATTAATACTATCGTCATTATTTAATAATGCATAGACTTTCATTCATTATATCTATATATATCGATATATATTGTACATATACGCGTATTAATATCTCGTAAACATTGATGATGAAATTTTTGATAAAAAAATTTCGTATTGTCGATTGGCAATACGAGACGAAAATAAAATCAATAAAACATATTTTTTTAAATGGCGCGATGTGAACCTAAATTGAACCCCTGAAGCGCGATATTAGTGAAATCATAAAAAAAAATTTTCGAAGTGAAGAAAAATGTATTTATTTTAGAAAAATCGGTTTAAAAAAAAATGAAAAAAAATTCTGAAAAAATCGTATTTTTTCCCTCAACATTTTACACATTTCCGTAATTTTTTTTTTTTTTAAACCGTTTGAAATATATGGTATTCGTAGATTCTTTCCACGAATTTTCAATGGTCTAAGAATTTTATTTATTATTATTATTATTATTATTTAGAGAGTTCGTTACACCTGTTTTATTGTGTTTAAACCTTTTTGTTCGATTATTTTTGGCGAATGGTATCGATTTCTTTTTTTTTTTTTTTTTTTTTAATCCACATTAATAGCTTTTGATAATTATGAAGACAATTCGTGCGCCGAGTCTATTATGTCTTAATGAATGCCAACATTGATGAAACGATCGATTTAGGAACGAATAAAAGTACTCACCGCTCTACTCGAATTAATAAAATAATGATTTTTAATATATCGAGCAAAAATTCGAGAGATCGTTCGATCGTCGAAGAAATTGTGGGATTGAGTCTAAGTAGTCACGTAGCTATATAGGTCGGCGGAAAAAAAAAAAAAAAAAAAAAAAATACGATCACCGCTGGTCGACCGGGCCGTTGATCACCGTCACGAATCTTAATCACTTTGCCGAGACTCGATCGATCGTCGCTGACGTTAATTCGCTAGAAAGTGTATTACCCGCTCTCGAGACGTCTCACGGCTTCGTTCCAATTTATATCGAATAATTCTTGTTTATTATTCGCGAGTAGAGTTATCAATAAAATTGTCAATCTTCTTCGCGAGAAACATATTTATTATTTATTTCTTATAAACGAAAAATTTGTCGTTTAAATTATTGTTTAATTTTAATGTGCAACGAGAGAAGAATTCGCGCGATATCTTCGCAGCGCTATTTCGGTCTCTTATATTGTATACACACTCCACACTTTCTCCCTCAGCAATGTTTCGTAACTCACCGGTTGACCGACAATGAAGGAATTCGCGGTCTCTCCTCGAGATATCAGGTATTAATATCACAAAACTCGACTCGCATATCATTTTTTTTATTCCGATTTTTTTTTTTTTTAATTATACAATATTAAATTATATAATATAATAAAATAATCGGTCGGTAAAATAATTTTACAATATTATTATTATTATTTTTTTAAAATATTGATAATTCCGTCATTAATATCAAATTTATCATATTTTCTTATCGAATATTAAATTCTCGAGACGATTCTATAAAAAAAATATATCTATATAAATTAAAAAAAAAAAAAAAATCAATATCTTATATTCCTCGTATCTTCGGACACACGAGAGCGCGAGGGCTGCTCGATGAAACCCTCGGCGAGCTCCGGCGCAAAGGGTTCCATGGCCGCGGCGAGCTTACCGCGTAGCCGAGGACTTGAAACTCTTATCTGCGGGAGTTCGTGAAGAAGAGGCGGCGCGTTGGGGTACCGAGTATAGAAGGAGGGAAAAAGGAGGACAAGACAGGTCCGCGGTGTCGGGAGTGTCGAGTCACGGCCAGTAACGAGCTTCGAAGCGTTACACCGCGCCCGTCTCTTCACTTTTTCTTTCCTCTTCTTCTTTACCTTCTTCTTCTTCTTCTTCTTCTTCTTCTTCATCTCCTCGTTCGTTTCTTCGTCTTCTTTGTAACGGAGCCAACAGCGCGGTATCGTTCTCATACCGAGCGAACTAACGCGAACTACAGAGGTGTCGCCCCGTCTTCAGCACGCGGATAAGATGTCCAACAATTTTGTATGTCCTGAAAAAAATACTTCGCACCTTCTTCGTGTTTTTTTTTTTCTTCATTTTCTTCCTCCCCATCTTCTTGCTTCGGTGACTTGGAAAGAAAAAAAAATAAACATATAAAAATAAATAAAAAAAATATTGACAATCGCATCTCTTTCGTCTAATTGGCAGTTTCGATTCGAGTCTCGAGTCTGCGCTCGACGATCGAAGATATATCTGTTATATATATATATATATATATGTATATATCAAAGAGAGTCAACAACGATAACGAGCCGCTGTGGATAAAAGTTTTCGATGAAAGTTCACCTAACGATTTGTGTTGAAAAAAAAAAAAAAAAAAAAAAATTAACTTTGAATTAAAGCGGAAATAAATCGTCCGCGTAAGTGAATTAAATTGATAATCGTTGGGATAACTTTCACGGCTTTCTAACTACCTTTGCTTTGAGTTTAATACTTATTTATTAAATTGAGGAATCATTCTACGCGGCAATATGGCAATTTTCTCGTTTGACGATCGTAAATTGCATTTTTTAAGGGGAAACAGAACAAATTAAGAAATTTTAATTTTTTTTTATCTTCGTAAAAATTGGCTACAAGTTAACGTATCGATCGAACGCGAATTAAAATTTCTGCTCCAATATGCATCGAAACGATCGAGAAATAAAGAACTAGAAAAGCGGTCACGAGAGACGGCCGTCTCTCGTGAGGCACATACGAGGACGCGAGGGCCATTGGAACGCGCGCGTACCAGCCGCTCCCTTAATTACCGATTTTCCTCGGTCCGCGTCACTTTTTAATTGACGCCAGAAATTGAACCGAACCAGAAGGAGAGCTCACCAACGGGCACCAACTTTTGGCCCCAGTGAGTCGTCAGGTTCCGGCAGAGTCATCCTCTCCGCGCCTCTTAGCTTCTTTCCTCTCCGCGCCGATTTTTAAGGAACTTAAGGGCCGATCTCTCATCGTTTTTCGTTCCAAAACGACGACAGATACGCCTTTCTGTTTTTTTTTAACACTTTGAGAAACAAAAAGGCGTAACTAACATACATTTTTTATACTCGCAACGACGATACATACGCCTTTTTGTTTCTCAGTGGCGGACACATGCCGCTCGTGGCTGTTGATCGACGAAGAGCCGAATTCCTACTTTAAGGGACGGCCCTTCGAAAACCTCGAGTTCTTTACACTTTATAACGACGACGAAGCAAAGTGACGATAAGAAGCAGAACGAAATTTCTTAAAAATAAAATAAAATTCTTCCGAACCGAAGAAAAAAAAAAAAAAAAAAAAAAACATAAACTGAGAAGTCTCGATAAAGTGAATTTTCTGTATCGAAATAAATTCACCATGAATTTCACACTTTTTGCGAGTTACCTTGAGATCGTTATAGTTAATCGACTCGTCTCTCGTCTTCTCTTTTCAACGAGAAAACTCACAAAAAATTACGTAATTTATCGCGAAGTATTTAAATTTTTTTTTTTTTATAAAATGTATTAATACAAAATAACGTTATTAGACTCTTAATCAGTAATTAAATACATAATGTTATGTATTTAATCACTTCTTATGAACGGTTTTCGTCTCCATTTCCTCGTGTTATTTCGTCCATAATTTTTTTTTTTTTTTTTTTTTTTTTTTTTTTTCAATCACCATTTCCTTCAATGTCCAGCAATGTCGCCGCCAGATGTTCGCGTTTCGCTAATAATAATCTTTCGCGCGCCGACGACGGCAGAGGAGAGACCATTTAAAAGTGACCGCCTCGTTGGTTTCATTCGCGGCGAACGAGAATGGCGCGCGGTATTTCTCTACTTGCTTAAAATACTATATATATATATATATACCAACGATAGCTAGTAACGCAACGAGAGCCCGTTTACCAACCCCGGGGAATCCCCCCTCCCGTGAGGGGAATAAAACAATGAAAGCGAAGCTCGATGTACCGCGTCCATTATTCCGGTGTCGTTCTCGGGTCCTGCCAGCTAAATCTCTCGGCGGACAGAGACAAGAATTATGCAAGAATCTTCAACGGGTCTATGGGAAACGAGTTATGAAATTGCGATTCGCTGAGGCGAGGGTGGCTTGTAAAGGGAATGAAACGTTCACCGCAACCCCCTTCCCACCCTTCCATTCGTTGTCAATCGAGATACATTGAAAGATTTGTACTCTTAAAAAATATAATAAATAAAATTTAATTTATTTAGTTAACGTAAAGTTATTATTATTGAATTAATTACTATTTTATCAATTATATCGTTAACGACAGCGTAACTAAAAATTTTATTTAAAATTAAAAATCGTAATAATAATTCGCGTTTTCTAATTTTTTTTTATTTCTCTCTTTTTTTCGCCGTTTTATTTAACACACACACGCGTAAAAAGAAAGAAAGAGGACGCTGAGCCCGAGGACCAGCAACCCCCTTACTGCCCGCCCGCCCTCTATCGTCTCTCAGGCGAGTCTCGTCGTCAAGGCTGTCAGCTTCCGCGAGTTCGCACTTCTCGAAAGCTCTCATCGTCGAGCCACCGACATCGCTTTACCAGATGCTGCCGATGACGTGGATCTTTGTCTCCACCGAGAAACGAGGAAACTCTCTTCCGACTTCCTCTCCTCTTTCGATTCGTATTTTCACACACTACCAGATGATCACTGCTACCCCCGTTGTCCCGCGTGTAATCCTATTGCATACGCGTACACTTTACCGTCCATCTACGATACTTTCCTATCAGTTTATTTTTTTCTTTTTTTACATTACCTCTTTCAACTCACCATCAGTTCCCTTCCAATAAAAATTTTTTTTCTCCGCCATCTTAAAAAAAAAAAAAAAAATAGCGTGATGCACAAAATTAATTTTTTTTTTTTTTTTTAAATATGAAACATTCATTTTGAAAAAAAATTTTTTTTGTAAAAAAAATTCTGACAATAATAGCGCTTATGAAGCTTATTTTCCAATGGTTCATTTTGCCCCACTTTTCTTTACGGAAACGTGATTACCTGGAACGATGATTGGTTTCATACTCGTGTCTCCATAACAGTCTTCCACCCGCCCAATATCTATCTACGCTAAAACTATATATATATATATATATATATGTATATATATATAAATGTATAGATATATATAATAATTCTATGTACGAACCTCTACGAGAGTCGAAGCCTGTCAACTCCAGAAGTTCTCACCCTCGTGAAAAATAATTACCAGGGAGAGAGCGTTATAACCCGAGAAGCGAGTGGGCAAAACCACAGTGGGAAGTTGGGTAACCCGTGACATTCTGTGACCACCCCCGCCCCCGACACTGGTAGCAGCAGCAAAATCTAAAGCTTTTCCCGCTCCATTTACCGTCTTCTTCGTCTTCGTCAATTTCGCCTATTTTTCTCGCGACGACGAAAGCTCCGAGTGAGAGTTCTCTAGCCGAAGGGTGGATTGCAGGAAAAAGAAATAAAGAAAAAGAGAGGAAAAATACGAAGAGGAGGAGTGTCTCCATTGTGCCAATCGACGAGTCTCCGTCTCTAGCGAAATCACATTTTTTTTTTTTTTTTTTTTTTTTTTTATCGCCTCGATAAGCTCGAACGATCGGTACTAATAAAAATTCATTATTTGTCTATCCGTTCGTCTCGCCTTCGAGAACCAATCGCGCGCAAACGGCCAGAAATTCTTCCCTTTACTTCGATCGCCGATTTTTCTGGTGGAAATTGGAACCTGTGGCTTCGATTGACTCGCGAGTTTAATCGGTGATTAGACATGTTTTTTGCCGATTGCGATCGACGAGACGATCTCTATTGGATCTTTTTTTTTTTTTTTTTTTAGTTTTCAGTTGAGGGTTTTTGTGAAGTGCATTTTACGTAATAAAATTGAGATTAAAAAAACCAGTTCATCTTTACTAATTATTAGTTATTAATAATTAGTCATTTTTGATTTTTGCTAAATATTAATTAATGTTAAACAAATCGTTTTCAATCGGTGTGAAATAAATTGAGAATCGAATTTATAAATCGTGAAATCGAAAAAAAAAAAAAAAAAAAATGTTTCCAAACTGAATACGATGAAAACATCGTATTCAGTTTTTTTTACGTTTCCACATATATCGCGCGTTTCCGCATAATTAGATATCACAATAAATCCCTGTGGATTGTCAATTTTATTTTTCTTTATTTTTTTTACCTGATTAATCAATTTCTCTCAATTAAATTGTCGAACAATCGCGTTGTGTTGCGTGTATTAAAAAAATATTTCTTTTCCTCCCAAGAGTCCGCGTCACCGTCTCTCAATGCGCGCAAAATAATAAACATAAAACATTTGCAAACAACGCGGTGAGAGCAAAATTAAACGAGAGGAAAAGATAATGGTTCACGAAGGGGATATCGGAAAAAAAAAAATGAAATATATGCGTCGGAGATGAAGAACCCGCGGGACACGAAGCGGATTCGCGAAATCATTCCATACTGACGCCCCGAAACAACGGATTTCAATGTACCCCGTACCTTTCCTATAGGTAAAGGTACCGAAAAAAAAAAAAAAAAAATAGTTCACTGATCCATAAAAAAAAAAAAAATCCAAACTCTTCGCCCGTTTCACTGGCGCTGTACACCACACGGCGTATCATCCCCTTCGTACTCGACGATTCCCCGAAGGATTCTCTTCATTCCCCCTTCGACTCCTTCATTGCGCGAGAAAAAAAAAAAGAAAAAACAAAAAAAAAAATTAATATTGCCACTCGATGACGTTCCGGCAAGTCCCAGTGCAGCGTCGGGAGAACAAAACGATCGGTTTCCATTCGCGTTAGAACAATGGATGCAATTTTTTCTCCCCCGCTGCGCACGCGTGTAAGCGCGGTTTTTTTTTTTTTTCGACGAAGATTTTTTCGCGAATCTTCGAAACTTTTTTTTTTTTCATCGAAATCAATTTTTTTTTTTTTCGATGTATTCGTCGACTGTACTTTGACTTTAATTTTCACGAGCTTTCCAAGTCTCACGGGGGAGGAATTTTACGGGAGATAAATTTTTTTTTTCTTTTCGATGTTTTGATCATATGGATGGTACGACGAAGTCTCGACGGATTTGATGCTGTAGGGATGTTGAAGAGAGTTGGGTAATTATCGCAATGATAACTGCATGTTTTTAGGATTTTTTAAAGTTTCACTGTAGTAACGAATAGATATACCTTTTTTCTTTGTGCAGAATGAACAAAAAAAAAAAAAATTTTATTTTTCAAAGTTTAAGTCATTTGAATCAATGATGATTTTTATAATTTATAGCTCGCATGCAATTTTTTGATTTTCACTAAATTTTCCCTCGTAATATTATTGCTCGTGCATCGAAAATGCAGTTTTTTAATGCCTGCAATTTTTTTAACTTATTAAGAAAATTTCTACATCTGACGATTCAAAATCGTACTGAAATTTGATTTTTTTTTCTCCGAACTTATATAATACACAGTAAAGATCATTTTATTATCTTTCTTAGATTTGAAAAAAAAAAATAAAAAAAAAATTCAGTTTTTGAATCATCAGGTACATGAGACTCCTTAAAAAAAATTTAAAAAAAAAAAAATTAAACTCAGTTTTTGAATCATCAGATGATGATGATGAGACATGAGACTCTTTAAAAAACTTCTAAAAAAAAAAAAAAAAAAAAGAGTAGCGAAATAGTGAAATATTTCGTTTTTATTATCTGATTTTAGAAAAATCTGAGCTCACGAACGTGTTGCCCATCATCGGTTGTACATCACGGCTCGTGATACTGCCCAATCGAGCGCGCGGAACAACAGTTATAAAAAAAAAAAAAAAAAAAAAAAAAAACACAAAAATTATGTACCATTAAGCGTGTTTTAATAAGGTTTTTATGTAGGTCTTACGATTATTTTAAGGTGTATTATATTAAATATTAAAAAAAAAATAAAACAAAAAAAATATAAGTGTTGAATAAACGAGCCTCGTTAAAGGAGGATAAATGATTAATTCCGATTACGCCGTTTGTCTATTCACTTATTTATTCTGATAAGAAAAAAAATGCATCGACATGGAAAGAAAAAAAAAATATATATATATATCTTTGCGACGCAATTAACTATATATAATAATTGACAAATATGAATTCTCGTAAAGATCGATTCAATTGCCCCTTTTTTTTTTAATTAATTTTTTTTATTATTTTTTTTTAAGCCGAATTTAATGACGCAATTAATTACGATAATTAATTGTCGTATCCCTAAAAAAATTGACGGGACCTTAATCCATAAAAATACATTAAAATTTATTTGATTTAAAAAATGTCTTCTTTTCTTCATCGATCCTCTTTGCTCGGTACAGAGTGTCTCGAATGCATTGTATCGAAGTTGCTTTGTGTCAATCGCGAGTACAAGTGAAAACGGTATCAGTGTCCCGACGCTTTACCGGAACCATCTAATTAACCAACTCCCATCAAACTCCTCTAATTAGCGAAGACATTGTAAGCCGTTGTCGTCGTCGCCGTCGTCTTCCTTCCACCGTTTCATAGTCGCCGTCTCCTCGGCAACCTCGGCAATTAATTCACCGCTACCCTTCGAAGAAGACGCTTCGGAATATACTCTCCGTGAGTTTCACTGAGGAACCGTTGTTCGCGATTCAAGGTAAACTCGGATCCTCTCTCGTCGAGGGAGTAAACCTCTTCTATGCAACAATTTCACCGGAATTTCCATTCGCACGATACTCGAGAAATCCCGCGACCCAAGGGCGTTACTTCCTTTGATGTGAATTACATACATACAGAAACTATATATATATATATATATATAAGACCCTTGCCCTTTCCGGCTAAAGACGACCATATCTCGGACCAACAAATGTGATAATTAAGGGATGACATTTTTGGTGGAAAGTCATTTTTTTTCACTTCCGATAACTTAAAAAAAAAATTTTATGACAATTATTGATCGAAAGGGAAAATAATGATTTGTATTGATTATTATCGGCAAAAAAATCGTATCACCAATCCCTTGCCATTTTTTGTTGGTTATGGATTTTACTTCTCCCTTCTCTCCCCTTCTCGAAATGTTGAAAAAATTATTATAAAAAATTGCTCTTCGAAATCTTTTTTTTTTCCCCGTATCCCTTCAATTTTTTCTAATTTCAATGAATCACAAAAAAAAAATATATACAATATACATCGCAACCCCAAAATTGGTTATCAAACTTTTATTATTCTCGATATACATCGCTTCCATTTTTGTTTTTCGTCGCGAGGTAATAAGAACCGTTCGGAAGGACTTTGGTATGAGGGGTGGAGAGTTGGGGGGTTGGAATCTAGTAGAAGGGAGGATCTTTCTACTCGGGTTGAGAGTGTGTAAGCTGCCACCCTCTTCTCGGGTTCGCCGTCACCTTGGAGACGCTCGCGGAAGCTTTCACGGAGAGTTTCAACGTCGGTCTACGGGTCCAGCAGCGTCGGCGGACAGCCGCACGGCAAGGCAACCCCCAAGAGAGCATAAACTGGGCGAAAGAGGAGGTGGGGTGAGGGGTGAGGGACGGGTATGGGACGGCCGAGGGGAGGTTTGAGGCAACCCTCCGTTAGTCTGCGAAGAGCCCTCGTATATAGGAACACAGCAACCCCTCTGGAATCCTCTCGTCTACGAAGGGATGCTGGAAGGGGTGGGAAGGGGAGAGGGAGACTGTGACTCTCTGTGGCTCTCGCACCAACTTTCCAAAGAGAGTCGAAGCGAGACTGAGCAACTCTCTGAGGGCTGCTCTCGCCTGATTGGCGGCTGTGGACTATCGACCAACCCGCAAGCAGCCCTTTGTTTTAACCACCACCCACCCCCTCTCTTGGGCGCGCGGGCCAAACTCACCTCGCTGTACCGGCATCATCCAAATACATCATTCGACGATACTGTCGGAGTAACAAAGGGGTTATTGTAATTCTAACAATTTTGTGCCAATAAAAATTTGATAATTTTCATTTTCAAATTACTTTTTTTTAAATTTTTAAATAATTTAAAAAAAAGTTTTAAATAATCGTATTTGAGGATAAAAAAAAGATGCAACATAAAAAATTTACGAGAGAAAATTAATAAAATCAATTTAATTCATTATGATTTAAAAAAAAATTGATTTTTTTTTTTTTTTTTCATAAACGAATTGAAGTTGAACGATCAATGAAATATGTTGTGTGCACCAAAGGGGGTCGGTGGGTGAATATCTTTATTGGGGATGTCTATGTCTATATATAGAGCGGATGAAGTTTTATGGATAAAAAACGAGTGAACAGGAAACGGGAAGCTTGAATCTCGAGGTCGTAATTACGAAGCCCGCGGGCCGTCGGATCGCGAGAGATATTGAATTCGCGTCATTACGCAGTCGAATCACTTCCATCTTCAACGCATTTTCGTATTTTTTTTTTTTTTTAGTCCACCTTACTTTTTTGCTTACGAACTTTTTTCATCGCTCGATAACTGTAATTTACCGCGGAGAATAGACTTTTTTTTTTTTTCAAATTTTATCTCGTATATTATCTTACATTTCGATTAAAAATTGAAAGTACAGGAAAAATATAAATAAATCGGATTAATAAAATAAAAATTAACAATAATATAAATATATAATATTTTATCAACTAATCGATCAATTAATTAATTAATTTATTATTATTATTATATTGAGGTTAATAATATTATTCATAAATGTTATTATTATGATATATTTTTATTCGTATTTTAATTATCAATTTTTTTTAATACAAATTCTTTTTTTATTAAATTTCTTTTTCGACGAAGAGCATTCGCGAGAAAAAAGTTGATAGGAAGCTTGCAGCTTAAACAAGGAATGGAAGTGAAGAAGGAAGCGACAGAGAGCCGGGAGTGGGCGGGAGGGTTGAGGGGGTTCGGTAGAAGGAAGAAGTAGATATAGATGCGTGAATCAGGAAGAAGAGGGTGCAGCGGAGGGTTTTTAATGAGGATGAGCGAGATAAACCCCAGTAGCACCTCGGAGCTGCCGGTTACTATATAGTTGCTGCATCAACACCCAGGACCAGCGCTCGGCATCTCCTCTCAAACTTCTTCGTTTCACATCGAGCGTTTCAACATCCCACCCCTCGCGCACCCCTCCCTTCCTCCCTACATATTTTATATTATCATCCCCTCGCGTCTCTCCGAAGTCTCCGGAATCCTTCTTTCCTCTCTCACAGACGCGCGATATACCGAAAAATACAACGGAGAGAAAGTAATTTATTTTCGCAACAATTTTTTTTTTCATCACGTCGCCGAACTTCGCGGAGTGAAGTTACTTTTTTTCTCATTTGCTCGTACTTCGGAAAAAATAAATAAATCTTCTTCTTTTTTCCGACGAAAATAGTTATTTGAAAAATTTGGTGCCTCGTCGGTAAAATCGATGGAAATAAAAAAAAAAAAAAATCGGCAATTAAAATTTACGCTGTGTATATAATTAATCGAATTAATCGAATGTTGAAATAATCGGAAGGGTAATTTTCGAAGTTTTTTTTTTTTTTTTTTTTCTTTTGCTTTTTGATAAATATATTTCGATCGATCAAATGCCGGTTTTTTTTAGTCGTCGTATTTTTTTTTTTTTGGGAAGTTTGCTAAAGTTCTCGAAAGTGATAATTCGGCGCCGCGAGGTGCGACGCGACAATTCGAAGTTCAGCGTTTAGGATCGCAGGTGTTAACACGTGACGCGCGTCTCGCTCGTGGGCGGTAATGTGGAGACGATATCGGAACCTCGTGAAGCTCGGGAGCGGCGTCGTTGGCAAGTACGCCGTTCTACTCGACACCGAGAGGCCCCACACAAGCCCCAGAGGCTATTCCACAGTGCATAATACACCGCTAACTCGAACGCCCCGACGCTTAGCATAATTAGCGATCGATGATTAACAGGCTTGCTGGAGTATACATTATATACCGCTCTATGCTTGGGCTATGATGCCGTTGTACTATCCACCGAACGTCGCTGTGTCGTGTGCGACGATGGTACCGGGTATCCCATGGCTAATGACTTGATTAATTCCCTTATGGCATACGGTATGTGTGTATAACGCTCGTCGTACAGCGTCAGCGACAATATTTCCTATACTACCAGCATCGTGAGCGACTATGGGTTGAGATTACGGAAACTTCATCGCAATTAATACCCTTTAATTTTCGACTCATATAAAAAAAAAAAAAATGTATTTAAATTTTTTTTTTTTTTTTTTTATTTCGACGAGAATTTTTCGCATCAGCGGCTGACAGTGTTTACGTGATTAAGAAAATTACGAAATATCTCAATCCAATTATTTTCGTGTACAGCGATTCGACACAATAATTACATCTCTTCGTGTGTCAATTAAGTTTGAGTAAATTTATCCCGCGCATTGGATTTTTTCAATGCGCATCGATCGAGCGATGCAGCGCGTCGACATAATTGGCTCGTCTCTGTCTATAGGGCTGTTGTAATCGGAGCTTTCGATATATTTCGATGTGATAGAGTCGAGAAATCCCGCGCGCGCACTCCCGGTGATAACCAATATGTCTCGACAAACGTCAGGTTATTACGTTAATGGTTAACGTTAACAATGGAACAACGAGGAAAAACGGGGAATTATAAATTGGATAAACGAGCGGGGAAAACGCGAAGCTCTCGTCAATGTCATCGACTTGACGTTTTTTCTATACTCATTTATGTTTCATATTTTCCACATTTGATACTCTGCATTCGTTGCCTTTGAAAGAAAAAAAAAAAAAAAAAAAAAAAAAAAAAAATCGTTGTTGCTCTCGGAGACTTTCTAAAGGTATCTCGATAATTGTTTATCCGAATCGTTAAAATTTGTTCAATAACAGTGACGTCTAAACCTTTAGAAAAATTGTGAACATGCAACCGCGTCTTAACGTAGTAAAATAAATTGAATAAATTTACGAAAAAAAAAAAAAAAAAAAAAAAAAAAAAAAATGGTGTCGGATCGTACAAATGGATGGAAAATTGGATTCCGAACATTTTTTAATTCGTAAGGGTTAAACGTTAAGAGTTAACTGGTAAAAAAATAATATAAATCGACGGATTTCCGGGAAATATTCGATCGATTTTTTTTATTTTACTTATTTTTTTTATATCTTCTTTCTTTACCCGAATGGCCGTGGGCCACCGAGGGTAGAGCGGTCTGCCGTTGACGAATTACTGTCAAATGCAATTAGGACTGACGAGAGCGAGCATTACGTTGGCACAAGCATAAGAGAGAATCGCGCCCGCGCACGAAGCCACCCCTTGATAACGATTTGAAGCTACCAGAGCAGCAAGGAAGCAAGCAACGCTCACTCATCATCCTCCTCCTCCTTCACCGGAACCATCTCCGGGAGTTTCTCGTTCGCTAATTAATGCGCAACGACCTCCGTTCGCTCCTTCAACGTCTGCTCGCTGATTCTCGTGCTGTCGGTAATTCTCCGGCTCCTTTCTCCCGAAGCTCCCAAGTACTCTGGATATAGTTATACTAAATTATCGTGATGGTATTATATATATATTGTATCGCGTGCGTAACGCGCCAAGGCGGAAGAAGCCGCTGTGGATGACGATGAACGGAGGAAGGAGGCAGAGACGCCTCGAGATAAACGAGAATCGATAAGCCTCCGGATAACGGCACGCAGCGATTTGTCTTTAACTCTGTCTTTTATCAATTGTTCTCTCGCGTCTTAACTTTACATTTTTCATAATAATATTGTTTTTTATTTGCTGAAATTATTACCGAGAAAGCTTAACCCACTTTGATTTATTTGTAGAGGGTAAAAGGATTAAAGTAAATTTTCAATACTATTATGTTTCACTGTGCTTTTTGTTCGTCAAATTATTGAATTATCGAAAATTTTGAAATATTTTAAGGCTCTTCAATTTTTTTCAGAAGCTTAACCCATTTTAACATTTTATTAAATAAAAATCGGAGATAACAAATATCGAAGGATTTTTTAAAATATTTTTCGTTGACTCTGTACGGATTATATAAATTAATGTGCATCGTTGGAGGGTTAAGTCTCAAATGAGGGTTAAGACTCTATAATAATTTTTTTTTTTTTTTTCTGTACGGTCTCCGTGCGAGAAATTTCTTTATTTCTCTTACGAAGCACCGCTCTCTTGTTGGGACACTTGATGATATATAAGACGACACTTTTTCGGCAATAAAGAATACGCGAAGAAGAAGCGCGCAGAGGAGGAGAAGTGAGAGTGAGAGATATCCCCTCCCCCGCCGCTGCCTGAAAGACCGGGAACCGGCAGCAGTTAGCAGGGGCATTAGGGTGAATTATTTTGGGCAACCCGCATAAAATGTGCCATGAATCACCGGGAATCACGACAAACCCTCCTCCACTCCCCCTCCATCGCGCTACTGTGTTTCGGCCAACGGTATCTCTTTTCTTGTAAAAGAAAGATCTTGTCTGCTGTCGCTTAAGTTCCACCTTACACACCCAGTTTAGATCTTTATTTCTCCACGAGCTTATCTCTTATGGTTTGATCTGAAAAAAAAAAAAAAAAAAAAAAAAAAAAAAACGTCACTAACTTTTATCTCGAATCTCATTCCTAATTTCTTAATTCGAGACAATTTTTATAAATCGCTGATTGCATCTTTACTGCTAAAATTAGTTAAAAATTAACCAACGAACGTCGCGTATTAAAAGATCGCAAAAAAAAAAAAAAACCAAAAACAACTTAGAGTCTAAAAGTTACCCCTTTACTTCAAGCATCGAACAACGGAGAAACAAGTGTCCGTCATTAGAATTTTTTTTTTTTTTTTTCTCAATCACGATATTTCCCAATGGAGGTTCTAAACAACCGAAACCGCTACTCAAAGGCTTCGCTACCAACTCGTCGTCAACTCATTTCGCAAAGCCCCTATAGTGTCGCCCCGTTGTGGATAACCGTGAAATCCCTGAGAGACCTTCTTTTTGCCACAGAGTATTAGGTACAGTGTAGGGATCTCGGGGATTCTATCGTTCGTCCGAATTACACCCCCTGCTGTCGATGAAGCCCGATTCTCTTCACCTTTTCCTCCCCAGCAGAAGAGGTTTGTCGTTCGCCCACCAGAATAGTATACCGCAAAAAAAAAAAAAAAAAAAGAACTTGGGGGTTTGAGGAGGCGGCAGGAGAAAAGGACCGGCGTCCTCTTCGACAGGGTAGAACGAGCAGCTTTCATTACTCTAAGAGCCGATTGCATTTTTTACGTCTCCACAGAGCGGTCTTCGGCTATATATGCCGGTTCGTACTACAATCTCTCTTTTTATCTCTCTTAGGCTACGTAGTATTCTCGTACGGGTCGATCCCATCATCCCCCTTTCCCCCGTTTGCCATCCGCCACTGTCGCTGCCCCCTCGCGGTTTCAATCTCCGACTGCCTATGCTATGAAGGTCTCGGCTGCCTCTACTACCACTACTACCACTACTATAACTACTAGCGTCGCTGCTCCTGCCTGCTGGCCATCTAATCACGCGCTCGCAAGAGCTCCGCGCAATCAGATCCTGATGCTCCATCCAGAGCTCAGCTTCGAATTCAGCTTGGTATAGAGCAGTTGCATGGAACAGTGTTCGGACGAATGGTCGGACAATCCTTCATGGTAGCACAGCATTCGCTGAGAATCCAATTGGTCGGTGTATTCACATCCAGGCAGCAGGATTTGATGATACATGTTATCAATGATTGCGTGCAGATTATGATATATCTTTTATGATAATGGCAATTCAATAGTTTAGTCATTTTGATCATTTTACGATGATCCTACGTTGGAGCGTTCGTTTAGTCTGGTTAAATCCATTAGGGAAGCTGTAATCCTTCATAGAATCGTCGTTCAGGTATGATGTACGATTTATGGCAATCGTGATCCATATTTGTTCATTTGTCCAGAACTGCACAAATTCGCTCACTTAAACTGTTCTGACAGCATGACATCAATGATAAATGAATAACAATAATGAGGGTTGGAAACTATTTGACTCTTCACAGATACCTCATCTGGATTCTGATTTATATTTCGATACAATGGCAACACAGTTTCAATGTCTAATACATAATGGCTTAAGCTTATGATGGTTATTGTTGATCTAACGAAAACACAGAATCAAAAGATTCCGCAAACTTCAAACTTTCCATTCAGCGGCAAAGTGCATAAAACCTAAAAAAATAAATCATAGTTGAACATTGACTCCTTGGTGGCCGTATTTGGACAAACAATGATCCGCCATGGATGCACAAGTACAGTTTATTTTATGTCAGGGAAGACGTTTTGCTAATTTCAGCAAAAACAAATTCTTCATTCAAAAAAGACCACCTAAAACCGACTCCTATCAGTTCTCCTTTGATGAAAGTCCGGTACTGTTGTTCCTGAATCATATTGGGTTATCTTCGGTTTCTCCTATCCTGAGCATCCAGCTTTTCGTGTTCCAGGCATTCCTCCTGCCCCGCTTCTTTATCCTGTGGGTTCAATGACGAGGGAACGAAGTGAAAAGAGAAGGATGAAGGGGTCGACTACGTTGACATCCTCTTTTTTGTCCGCGAACGGACCCTCGTAGCCTCGATTTCTCTCCGCCTCTTCAATCGACCTTTTCTCCTATGTACCGCGTCCCCCACTTTTTATCATAGTCTGCACAGAGTCCACGAGAAAGACTCGTCGCAATGGATGGAAGTAGAGTTGGGACAGTGGAAACGCCTAGGTTGCCGGGTAGGAAAGAGGAAAAGATGAAAAGCAGCCCTTCCTCACCCATCCCCTCGGGGGTGACGAGGCGAGAGCTTAGCCGGCCGCGTAATTAAGTTGCGATTGAAAATTAATCATCAGCAACGATATCGAAGACCCGAGAGAGCTCTCTATCGATGATAACACGCCGATCCAACCTTCCCATCCTTCTTACTCGTTACACATCGACGATTGAACCAGAATAAATAAAAAAAAAAGATCGAAAATAAAAAACCGAAGCTGAAAAATTACTCAAGCAAACGACGATAAAAAGGTTGGTAGCGATTACTGGGGAGGGGAGAAGGCTGCAAGCGTATTCCTTTGATGTTGAAAGAAACGAAAAAAAAACGGAAATGCGAAGAAACCTCCAACATGGAGAACGAGAGACACAGTACCGGGAAAAGCTTCTTACGCCAATTATTTTCATGGATTATTTTTTTTTTCTTGCATCGTTTCGATACAGATGTTGCGTATTAGTGTCACGGGCTTTCAAATTTTTTCCTTTTTTACAAATCTGTTTCATTCTTTTTTATATTATTATTATGCTCTTTGAATAATAATTTTCGTATATATTGGCTATTCTGAAGTTCGCTGCTCATTGGTAAGACGATTGACAGGAAAAAAATGAAAGTTGCGGATGAGAAAAGCGATCACGAGGCGAGAAACAATTTGTAGAAAAAACAAAAATGGCGCAAAGGAAAGACAGTTGAGGAAATACATGTGATATAGATTTCCAACAAGTGTTGTGAAAGTTCAAAAGTGTCGTAAAAATGATTCGATCAGGAATTTGTGACCGGTGTACTTATTTGGTCAATTGACGCTGACAGGAGATTAATGTCGCGGCAAATTGTTGAATACACATACAGTCATAATAAGACGGTAAAGCAGTGCTAATGTTCGTTGACGAGTAAAAACAAAAGCTTTCCGTGAGGATCTCAGCATTTATCCGTCCTAAATAGAATACCTGTGGAGTTGTCGTCGCATCGGAACATTTTGAAAACGTGAAATACACAGATTTTCAGTGGGGTTTCCTCTGTAAATTATTTCACGAATCTCGAGAGTGTCGACGAGTGTGTCGACAGTCAAGGCTTCGGTGTCTCTTCAACAATCGAGAGGTTTAACAACACTTTCTCCCGCTCCATTTCGCCTCCGGGGGTAAAGAGTGAATGGAAGAGAATCAGCTTTTGCGAACAATTAAGGGATGACCTAGCGGTGCTTTGATGTCCCACGGTCGACGGCGCAAAGGGGGTCGCGTTTTGTACTCGACAAACTCCCCGTGTATTTCCGTGTTAACGTTTGTATTGCCTATTTGCTCTGTTGTCTAAATGGAAAAAGGGAATCACGCGATGTAGTTTTCGATGTAAATTTGAGAAAAATTGGGAAACTTAGGATTTGGGAAAACTTGGGATCAAGAAAAAAATGGCCGTGGAATAAATAGCCGCGGAAAAAAGATCGCATTTTTTTCTAGCGGCCAAAAATCGAAAAGACTAAATCTTGCAGAATCGGACATGGTACTTGGGCCTTTCTGAGATTGATCGACCGATGCATGTGATCGTGAAAAACGCCGGGCAGCCTTACTCTATATCGCCGCATCGAATAATCCCAGTTCAGTGTACAAGTTTTCCCCAGGGTACCATATTCTCCCCAACTCGATGCTTTTTCTGTCCACCTGCGAAGCCTGACAAGGCTACAGAAGCCTTTGGCAAATTGGCGGGTGATAGAAACTACAAGGTCCAAGTATGGATGACCGGTCCTGAAAAAGGACTGATTTAAGATCGACGGGATTTTCAGGAATCCCCAACTGGCAGAGACGTTGTTGTGGGATTTACCAAATTCGCAAAGAGATCTAAATTTTCGCGATGATCAGTGCCGATAATCTGTCGAATTGAAAAAGGTCTTCCATATCTCGTCAGATTATTGGCATCAACTTGCGAATTGGACTTTCCGTTGGATTCTCGAATCAAAAGAATCGTTAGACCACTCCCGTTTTTTTTCTACATCTTCATTTTTTCTATCTTTCGTTGGTAAAAAGAGGAGGCGACGGGAGGATCGATTTCGAAGAGCCTCCGGGGCTCAGACGCGGGTCTCGCGGATTCGTCCTCGTCGTCGCGAAGACGCAGGCGGGGAGTTGCAGTCGCGAAAATCCCGATAATCCGCTGCGAGACACAGATTGAGTTCGCTCTCCAAACCCCCGGCGTTGGCAGGAAAGCAGCGGAAGCAAGAAGAGGATCTCGCCGAGCGTTGCCGAGAAGAGGAGAAATCTATCTCTTGGGTGTAGGAAGAGAAGAAAATTGGAATTCTGCGCGCTCGGCGAAGATGAGAGAAAGAACCGAACGGAAAAAGGAAGTGCTTGGAAGGGACGGCGGAGTTGCTTCGGTACAGTAATACCCTGGAGAGGGTACGGTATGAGGAAAAGGACGAAATTGCTGGAAGGACGATCAGGTGTTAACGTAAGCCGGATCTAGAAAAGATATCCTATGGTCCTGGATTTCGGACATCGCAGTTCTAAAATCCTCTGACCAAGGCTTCCCTTTCGACATCTTTTTCATTTAATTCCTTTCCCAGCGTCTTATCGATGGATAACGCCAGAACACTGTGTGTGGATCTTGCAGAAGATAGCCATTTCAAGACAATTTTGGTATTTTTTTGGTGGGTGCCGGTGATAGGCTTACGAGAATGTCTGTGTGTTTGTCTAAGTTTTCTACGCTTACGAACACCGTATTCCGTACTTTATTATTACGTAGATTGGTTCCTAGTAAACGACGTCAATGACGTCCGCAAGAGCCATGACCTGTTTTTGATGGATCTTAAAATGTCCGATTGTGTCTGACAATTTGTTCCGAAAACTATAGTAATTCAATTAGTAACCCGAATGATGGTTGGCATAAGGACTGAATTGGGAACCTACGGAAGGTTAACACATCAATCCACTTCTTATCTTCGTCTTTTCAACAAAAACGGCGCAAGCCGGAAGTGCCTCGGCCATTTGACCGTCTGCGATTCGATCTACCGTGGCAAGATCATCTTAGCTCGGTTGCGCGGCTACTGTTTATACAAGCGATACGAGAAAAGATAAGAAACGAGTCCCGAATCCTGCGCTAACGGGTCTCGATTATTTTAATTCAGCTGCGAAACTCCACGGTTGCCGGTCGGTTGCCGGTGAATTTCCAGTGAGGAAAGAAGAGAAGAGAGGCGAACGGCATGGCGGTGGTGGTGGTGATGGAAAGTGGGAAGGGTGGAATTCTCTCCGGTAGGTAGGAAGAAGCCTATACCCGTCTGGTCGAAGCTCCGCGCTCGGTAGCTCGGCTGAAGAAGAATCGAGCACCGTACAGGACTCGTAATTTGTTTCGAGATCGTATCTTCAAAGTGGCTCTTCGTCCTCGTCGAGGGGACACTCGAGAGATAGAGGAGCGAAGAACGAGAAAGTGAATGAGGAATAGAGGAAAAAGAGACGCTGGAAGGGAACCCCTACGCCCCCCCCCCCTCTGCCGCGTCGTATAGGCAAACGGCGAATGGATCGGGAATGGGATCTTGGCGTGGGCGAAGGAGTGGAGGAAGAGAGTAAAGAAGAGATCTGCAAGCCGCAGCCAAACTTGGTAGGAGATGTTGGGGCAATATGAGACAATGAAACTTTGTACATTGCTTTCGCATTATTTTCAGTTTTTACAGAGCTTTGAAAAGGGCGGATAATAATGGCAATGTTCTACTTTTCAATTTTCTTTACGTACGACCCATAGAAAAAAAGAAAAATAGAAAAGAAATAGAATATAGAAAAATTTCAGTTCATCATCTCTAAATTTGCAAAAATCAGAGCAATCAAAAGTTAAAAATAAAATAAAAGTCGAAATTCCATCAATTTCGAACTCTCACGGATTTACGGTAAAAAAAATGATAAACAAATTACGAAAAATTATGACGAAGTTCTTGCAATTTCGGTTAAAAATTTGAATTTCTTGATTTTCTGATTTTTGTTCCTTAACACAAAACCGATATCAGTTTTGGAATAAAGTTAAGCGAACTACTATTCATAATTAGTCAAAAAGATGATTTTCCTTTTCGTGTTCCATTTTGCCCCAACTATGTCGAATACTAGTAGCCGAGATATCTAACATCTCTATACGTATAGTATAGCTGCACGTGGAAGCGAATGGCGAAGAAAAGGACGAGAATGAGGAGAGCGCGGCAAGGATGGGCGTAAAGTAGTAGAAAGGGAAATAAGCACGACGGAGTGCGCGAGTGCTGAGGAAGAAAGAGGCGTTGGAGTTGGAAGTCCGGAGGGGAGACTATAAGACCGTCTCAATCTGTCCAGTCCGCGAGTCGCTTTAGCGACTTTGCTCCTCGTAATCACTGGGGTCCCCGTGTCCGGAACGTTAGGACTCGAGGATTGGTCTCTCTTGTCTTCGCTTTATCTCCGAGAGTCCGTTACGTCGTGCTGCGCGTTCGCGAAGGCTCATTGGATTTTCTTCCACACCCATAGAGCCGCAGACTCACTCTCTTCATTTACACTCTCGTCCTTCCAATGTCTTCTAATGAAGCTTCAAATTATCTGCTTCAATGTATCCTTTCGAGTTATTCTATCTTTAAAATTCAGCTTCGATTTCTATGAATTTCCGCTCGCCATCGATCGGCAGATCCGCCATCTTTATCGTGGCGCAATTCTGCAAAAAATCAATATTTTTCGATTTAATCGTACTGAAATCGAAATGCCAGAATGTAACCGCCACGTCGGTTAAGGACGCACCTCGATAGATTAGATACTACAGAAATGGCAAGCTTTCAAAAGACACATAAATTGACGAAATGTTGAAAAATCAAGATTTTCCTCAAACTGTCCTCATCAGACTGTCCAGATCTGCATGGTATTTAGGTTTAACCTAATTAGGTTGAAGCCTAAATTTAAACAAATCTCTTCTATGGATCAGCCGCGACTTGCTTGGCTTCCGAGCGAGTTTAGCTCATCAATGATGGTTCAATGTAAGGAATCCTACAGAATTCCTGTGTGTTTCATGATGCTCGGTTGTGTCCATATCGAAGCATTCACTTCATATATCCCGTATTGCACAGAATGATCGGGGTAAGCCGGGTAGCAGCTCGTTCTTCGCTCGCACACATGACTTTCTCACTCATTCCCACTGGACCCAACGTGGTGTTCTCCATGAACACATACGCTTCAGCAATCCAGCTACTGTGATCAAGCGTAAGGGGGGAAGCGGGGTGGGTTGGTTGAAGGGGGGGGGGGGAGAGCGGACCATGGACGAGGCAACAGAAGCAGCAGCTACCCGGTAGGGCTCACTCGATGCGCACAATTAATATCGAGCCGTATCTCCGATCTCTCATTATTACCATGAGGGGCGCACAGGCGTGCTTCTGCGGCTGCTGGTCTCACTGGCGGTATCGCTTCTCTCCTTCTCTCCTTTTTCTCAACCTCTCTCTCTTTTCTGTCCATAGATGCGTATGTTCGTTCGCTTCTGCAGGTATGTGCGCAATAACATCGGCAGGAGAGAGAGGGAGAGAAGGATACGCGCGAGTATACGATAGTCCGGTCACGATGTCCACGGTGTGCCCCGAACCCCAGGCAGCCGGCTACCGTACACCCCGGGACACCACAGTCGGCCATGCATCACCCTAACGAGCCGAGGATCGCGTGCCGATCTGTATTAAGGATTTATAATCCTGCGGCACGGTGAGAAAGAGACAGACATGGAGAGAGTTCATCCCCGAGAAGGAAAGCAAGGAGGGAGATTTGAGAGATGAGCTTTGAGGTGAACGAGAGAAGGCAAAGTAGGAAAGTGGGAAATGGAAGTCATAGAAGCTTAGTCATTTTTATTCATGGATTTTGAAAAACAAACGTCGGAAGCCATACCCTACATAGATCACTATGCGCTTCAGTTAACGCAAAATTTGATGCTGGTGATGAACAAACAGGTGGTAAGATTTAGGACCAAAGTGTCGTGTGCTGTATCCAAACTTAACTTGGACCTCCGATCTTCCGAAGACAGGCCTCATCTCCAAAAATGGATGTGGAAAGCCACGGTAGGATTTTTCAAGGTCGGCATCAAATTCAATTCAGATGACCAAGAATTAGAATCAGGTCTATCCAAAGAATGGGGGTTTTTGGATAGAAACTGGAAGACATTTAGTCAGATTCCAGAACAAGATGTCATGCATCTTATCTAAACTGGTCCTGGATTTCCAGTCTACTCTTCCATTTCATTTTTCTCATGATGATAGATCTCCAAAGATCTGGCCGTCTAAAATAAACTTAGATACAGTGGTATAGTTTAAGAAAAAAACAAGTTGTACTGGCATGTAGCTACGGTACCACGATGATACCGTATAGTTCTGCTGTGCTTGCTACGCTGTAGGTACCAAAGCTCATCGCTCTCTCCCGAGTGAAAGATTCGAGACTCTTGCCGCCTAACCGAAGGCCCACAGAAGAGAAGATCTTCCAGCGTGGAAGAACGAAACGGTTACGAGGCGCAAAGAAGCTGAGACGGTGAACGCGCGGGGTGGACGTTTAACATATGAGCGGCTACCAGTGTTATTAATGCCGTAGCCAGAGGTGCGTCTCGGGACCTCTCGGTTTCTCCGGCGTATAAAACGCAAAGCCAACGAACATGAAAGTGAGATAGACCCCATCCGCGTGGGGCCACCCGCAGGTCCAAAGATGCGCTTTGGGAAGCGAAGCTTCGAGGGGGCAAATCGGTGGATCCAGCGAGAGCTCCTCTGGGGTAATACGAGACTCGGAAATTCAACGCGAAATGCCCGAAGAACACGCCGAGAATTTTCAAAACTTTATCTTCTTAACGCTGATGATACCAACGCTGGACTCTGATGCTCGGGCGACATTGGCAACAGGTTCGACGTATCCTGGCACAGTCATTGGCCATTTTTAAGACAGGTCCCAATATACACGAAGGAGTTATGGCTTCCTGTTTCGAGAACTGGTTAATTAATATGTGTTAAGGGACCAAATTTTACACGCCCTGTCCAACCTGTGCGGTAGTATTAAAATTATGCAGCGATTGAGAAAAAAAATTAAGATAGAAAAGTTTCGGGCAAATGGAGAAGACTCTTCGGCTTTTTTTTTCATGTAAACCCATCGCCGCCCAAGACGTCAGGATAGAATAATAGAAAACGATGATTTAAGAATACGAAGGGCGTTTTCGATCTTTTTCTCACCGCAGGAAGAGTTTGGCTTTGTTTATTGGCCTTTTGCCTCACCAATTGATGAGGTGATTTGCATGATGACAGTTATTGGCCATTTTAGACAAGTGTGACGAACTCTTAGGAGTTACGACTTCCGGATTTGAAGATCGGTCAATTAATATGTGTTTAGGGATACCGCACGTAGTGTCCGGTCTGCGCGGCAGTGTTGGAGACATCTAACGCCTGGAAAAATGCGCATACAGACGTTTCGGGAAAACGAAGGAGTAAATCTTTTCGGCTTTTTCTTTTCATTGAAAGTCAATGCCGCCCAAGATGGTGCGGTAGGAACACAAAGGAACACAATGATGTAAAATTGAGAAACGGGTTTTGGATGATTCTTTTCCTGTGGAAAGGGAAACACCGCTTACTTTGTTTATTAGGGTTGTTTTTCAAAAATTAAAGAGTTTTTTTGCGTGACATTCCAGTAAACTGTAAAAAAATAAAAACATTTTTTTGCAAAAAATGTAAAAAATGTCGCCAAGTAGTTTAAATAGTTTTGTGAAAATAAAAAACTCGTAAAATAATCAAAAATCATATGAGCCAAGTGAAAATAAAAAAAAAACTTTGCTCGTCCTTTCTTTCGATGCAACTACATTTATTTGTATTCTAAGGACGCGCCAAGTTTTTTTTTATTTTCACTTGGCTCATATGATTTTTGATTATTTTACGAGTTTTTTATTTTCACAAAACTATTTAAACTACTTGGCGACATTTTTTACATTTTTTGCAAAAAAATGTTTTTATTTTTTATTTCATTCTTTTTTTTGTTTATTATTGTGTTATTATTTATTTAAAAAAAATGTTTTATTACTTGATAACGTTAAGAATCCGCATGACACGATTTTTCTTGTATCACACGCACAATATTTATCAATTAAAATGACCTCCCGCCCGCAATTATTTGAACAATTTTATCAGACGAACGACCCATTTTGTTAGCCGCACAAGAGGATCTTTTTTTTTTACTAATTTTCACGAAAAAAATGAAATTATAAATAACCTGTAATTAACCTTCTTTTCGATCACTCAGTATGAGCGTACTATTTACGGATCGCGGATACGGATATTACTAGTTGCTGTATTCACGAACTGACACTTGGAAAATTGCAAACCGGTGATCGTTCGTTCCGCTTTTACCGTTTTGTATGAACGGCACACGCATGGACGCACGGACACAACACGTACGTCATGAGACATCGGACAAACCGCTGACAGTCGAAAAAATCTCTGAACACAAATTTTTATAATGAAAGTGACGATTTTTCGGGCGATATCGCGATATCTCATCATTTCTCGCACCGATCGGGCTGATTCCAGGCGCATTTTAAAGCTTGTATTCGATTTATATAGTGAAAGTGTCTTTAGAATTTAGATCCGATGTCTCGTTTCCGAGAAAAAAAATGTCAAAGTTTAGGGGGCACGATATTGGCGTATAAGGACACGGTAGCGCACGACGCGCGCGGCTTTGCCGCGCAGACTTTTTCTTTAAACTACTTGGCGTCGAGACGCTACCGCGTCTCTTGATCTCTTGATCTCTTGATATACAACAATTCTACAATCTGATTTTTGAAAAAAAAATTAATTTATTATCAGCGGACTTATTTTTCATGATTTTTTTCATCATTTTTGTTGCAGGTATCATTATGCAGAAGGTAACAATCGTCTTCCTCCTCGTCACTACTCACCAAAATCACCGATGTCATGAGCCCCGCCGTCGTCGTGTTACGGAGCTTACGATCTGTCCTCGACGACCGAAACCGATGTACAATCGACGAGTACTGCTCCGATCGACAATACACCGATATATGAAACGCAAGCGCACAAAGTTTACCCTTCACTGCCAACAGATTACGATCACGAATCGTCGACATCGTCGACCTCGTGAAGTATTCTCGTCGATGCGAATTATCGATAGAACTCATTCGGCGCCCAAACCAATCCTTCATTTTGATAATTCATTTATATTTTTTTTTAATTCATATTCTCGTTGATCGAAAAATCTGAAAAAATTATACCGAACCCATTGACATGCGTTCTTAATGCTCCTATTTTTTTTTTAATCAATAACAGCGCGCAAAATATGATTTTTCAATTTTACACAAACAAAAAACAAATCCGAAACTAAATCACCGATATTTTAATCAAAAAACAAGATAAAAAAAAATTAATTATTTTTTTTAAATCGCATTTTTACAAAATCTCGTCTTCATTCAGAAATCACAAATTAAAAAAAAAATTTCCTAAAAAAAAAAAAAAAAAAAAAAATAAAAACATCGTAAACGGATGCACCTGAGGCCCGGAAGTGTTTAACAGCGATGGGCCCTTTTTTCCGGGGACTTTTTCAAAGATTCGAGTTTCTCGAAATCTTGTCGGCGTCAATCGATTTTTCATAGAAAACGGAACACACGAACGGATGCACCTGACTCTCGAACAAGTTACACACCTCTACGGCGTAACGCCGTGGTGGGCCCTCGAGTTTCCCTCTCTCTCTCCGCGTCTCGCGACTCGTCGTAAGGCCCCGAAATCCTTCATCCTCTCCCCACTCCGAGTAACCAGAAATCGCTCGCGCGCGTACGAGAAGCTCGTTAATTATTCCACGAGCGAAGCGTACGCTCCTGGAATACGCGTTGCGTGTTTCGCTGCATGCGTGCATATGCGTGGCGTGATGCCTACTATTCAAAGAGACTATATATATATATATCCGTATATATGTATAAACTCGTTTGACCGATCGTAGTGGAAGATAACACGGGGACCGGAGTGAATCCCACCGATGGCGCAGCGTGAAACGCATTGGGGAACACCCACGCGTGGACACCCGGAGAACCCGGGAACGTGGCTCTCGACTCGTTCCTCACCTCCAAAAGGGTTCCATATCGTCGGTTTCCTTGGTGTGGAGAAATTTCCTCTCAAAGTTTAAAAAAAAAAAAAAAAAAAAAAAAAAAAAAAAAATTTTCAACGATATTATTTTTTGGAAATTTTCGAGACACGAAATTTACGCAAAATTATTATTATTTTTTTTTTTTTGCGTTCTCATTGATCACCCGGGAAAAGGGTTCTTCCAGATCGTCGTTTTCTTCAGTGACGAAATTGGTACTCGGGATTTCACGATAAAAAAAAAAAAAAGTCAAAATTTTTTATAAAATTTTCGAGGCGTAAAATTGTATATAGAATCGTTTTTTTTTTTTATTCGGGATTTTATGATACAAAAATAATTCAAAATTTTTGGCATTATTTCACTATATTAAAATTGAAAAAAAAAAAAAAAAAAAAAAAACGATAAATAAAAATATTTTTTCGACGCCGGGGATTTCTCATAAATTCAAAGACACTCCTTTCTACATTAGTTACGACACAAAAATTAATTCGCATTCTCGAATCATTTACAAAAAATTCCATGGCTCCGCGAAAAGCTTAAAAAAATTGTATATAACATTGTACTTTATCCCTCAATTTATTAAATAAAACTTTACGATGTAACAAACAATAAATGAAACGATGACGATAGGATCTATATACATATATAAATAAATATATATATAAAATTTACATTTATCGAAAAAAAAAAAAAAAAAAAAAAAAAAAAAAAAAAAATCGTTATTTCCACCTTACGAAAGAGTTGAAAAAAAAAAAAAAAAAAAAAAAACAACTGGTTTTCGAATGTTTCGCGACTGTAAATATAAAAAATGTAAATATCGTCGGATTTGTATGTATGTCTGAGAACACTGGTAAAACGCGCAATGGTAAAACGGGACGGGAGTTTCGTACACTGGGGCCGGTGCCTTAAGACCCCGAGTTAGCGGCTGTCTGGTAGCCGGCGTGGTGTACCTTAGGCGTGAACGCCCCATAAATAACTAATTGTTGCGGGCGAATTGCGTTCCCGTAAAGCGGAGCGACGCCGCTGGACCCCCCGAGAACAGAATGGCTAAAGGCATAAATTACCACGGGGGTCCTTGCGGGACTCCGAGATTTTCAAGCCTCTCGCGAGTCTCGAACGCAGAAAGCAGGAGCAACAAGCGGGCAGTGAGAAGAAGAGAAAAATCCCATCGGTGGGGGCCCCCGACGCGATTAATTACGACCCACGAACCGGGTCCACGGCGAAACATCCCGAACCTCTTCTCACGTTTAAATTCATGTGTATGATATTGAAAAAAAAAAAAAAAAAAAATTTCAAGACCGGAAGTCGCGTGAAAAGAAAAAATTTCATCCACGAAACGATATCAAGAATTAATAAATTGATGATAATTTTTTTTTTTTTTTTTTTTTTTTTTTTTTAGATATTATTATTGGCATCTCGTGTGAATAACTGCGAAGTGTGAAACTGAAAAATTGTACATGTATAGCAAAAAAAAAAAAAAAAATTGATAATGAAAAAAATGAATAAATGGTGGATGTGTAGTTTGAAGAAAAAGAAAAAGTTTTTTCATGTGTTTTCCCGAAACTATTAACTTAAAATAATTTTTATTGAAATAATTTCAGATTATTTATTTAATGATAAAAAAAAATCGAATTTTATCTTTTTTTAATTTAAAAATCATTATAATCAATTAGCGATGAATTTTCTTTCGTTTTGCGCGCGATAATTCTATTTCGTGTTTCGCTTCGATTAATTTCTCGACTCTTTCATTACCATCGGCATCGCGAAGCTCCACATAAAATTGGTATATAATTTACACAGGTAAGTGCCGAGGCGTTAGAAGTTGCATCTCTCGAACGTAATATCGTCGTCTCGGGATGACAAGGATGGGAAAAACGAACGGGGGAAGCAGCGAAAGCGACGAAGGAGACTCGAGTGAATACGTAAGTATCCGCGTCTACGTGACCGCGGTACCAGCTGACGTGTCTCTTATTTTTTCTTTTTTTTTTTTTTTACCCTCGTCGGCGACGATGAACAAGGCACCGGCTGTTATAAAGGTGTCGGTACTTTGCTCGAACTTATAAAGTGCACGATCCCCGCGAGCCGAGATGAGCCGACTAAAAATCTTGAATCATACTTCCGGTTCGTGCCGAAGCTATCAATAAAAAAAAGTGCTTTACATTTGTTAAAAAACATCGAAACCTATCGGTAAACCATTTTTTCAATCGATCAAATGAACTTAAAATTATTGATAATGATTATCAATTTTTTAATTTTATCAAAAATTTCAACAATTTTTTGATTTTATCAAAAATTTTAACAATTTTTTGATTTTATCAAAAAAATTTCATTACGTTTGAAAAAAAAAAAAAAAAAATTTGTTTCCCCGACTCGATTTTATCAAGTAATTATGCATAAAATATAACCGAACTGAATGAAATAAATTTTTTTATCGTTTCACACTGAATAATATTGAAGCGTTTTCTTATAAATCGCGAAATAGTAAAATACACGTTAGTGGGTGACGAAAAAAAAAAAAAAAAAAATTGATCGAGACGGAAGATCACGAGAAACTCACAGCCGGAGATATTAGAGATGCTAAGATAGCTTTATTAAAGGTGAATCGATGCCAACGCGCGCGGACCAAGAGACACATCGTCGGCCTTTGCTTTGATCGCTGAGAATTTTTTATTCTCAAACACGACGAGACCCACAGTCCCGCGCGATCGTTTCGATTCATTTTCTTTTTTTCTTCGTTCCCACTGTTCTCGATATTTATCTTCTGGAGAAACAGAGCGAGGAGCGCAATGACAAAAAAAAAAAAGTCAATAAAATTGCGATGCAATCGCGTCTGGATATCACTGCACTATCTACTAGCGTCGTTTCATTGCCGAGCGAGTAGATACGTTCTCACACCCCGTTAAAACTCCAAGACGTCCCGGAAGAGATTCTCTTGTTGTGTACCAACGTTCTATGTACACGAAGCGTTAACTGTTACTTACACCCACACAGACCAACACATAAGAAGTGAGCGTCAAAGATTGGCTCAACGAGATAAAGGATCGTATCTCTAACGACGCGTAATTATCGAACAATCGAGACTTGTCATGAGAAAATAACTCGATAAACGTCTTCAGGGTGTCAATAATTCGTGTATTTATTTAAATTCTCTTATTATGCGGCGAGTGTGAGAAAAATTAAAGGGGCTTTCGTGCGAAAAAAAAAAATTATGCGCTTTTTGGATCAATAAAAAATTGACGTCCTTTTCGTATCAATACGAAAAGCTCTTAAAGCTCTCTTTGCGTCAATAAAAGATCGACGATCGATAGATCATCAAGCAATTTTTATACTTTTGAATGAGTACTTTACATATAAATCGATCGAAGAAATTTGAGACAAAACTTCGAAGATTTCTCTGTACATTCAGAGAGACCCCTTTCAGAGAGTTTCTCTGCTCAGTGTCTCCATTATGGTGATAAGCTTTGGTTTATAATCCTATAGAGAGATATCTTAGAGGCCAAATCGGACGACAGTAGAGAAGACGAGCCGATTACGATCCGATGCCAAATCCCACCGATTATGTTAGGCCTCGTAGATAGGCGATCCGATTGCTAACGACGTATAATTAGGGAACAATCGGAACCTCTGTCACTGTGGAGACTAATTGAAGCAGTTCGATAATCGAGAATCGATAAGGAGTAAGAGAACACACGCGCACGCGCGCGTGCGCGAATGTTCTGAGATGCAAGTAGGTACGGTGCCAGTGAGGGATGATGATACAACTGCTCGAGGATATTGAAGGACACTGTTGGTTCGTTTTGTTCGATCCGACAAGCTACTCGTCTGCATCGCGATGTGTGGGTTTCCAATGACGTTAGAAATTCCTCGGATTGTTGGAAACAAATTTGAAAAAAATGGTTATAAGTAGCACTGCGGTGGAAAAAATCGCTTAAACTTTGAATCGTAGCGTATCTCTCGATAATCAAAAAAAAATTTATATGAATTTTTGTTTTTTTGTAAACTATTTTTTTTCTATTAATTAATTTTCTTTGAATATTTATTCCGTTTTTTTTCTCCCAATTCGAGTAAAAAATTAATCATTCTGAACCCTTTAATTTTGAGTCTGAAAATTCGCATAAAAATTCCACTATCTATAATCAAAATTATTATTAATTTTTTTTTTTTGTTTTTTTTTTTTTTTTTTCAATTAATTTATATCGATTTAATATTTATCCCATTTTTGTTTTCTTTCGCTTCGTGTCAGACTCACGAATACAAACGCATATACTACACATCAGTGAAGTGCGATAGTCGAGTCATCGTGTAATGACGTTCGGCCTGTCAGAAAGAGCCAAGAGAGCCGCGTGCCGAGCCGATCCGTCCCGCGCGGTATTCTCGACTCGCAACACTGTTCTCCATCCTTCTTTACAGCCGAAGTCTCTTTTTTCCTCGTCGGTTTCTCGTCGTCTCACGAGAGATAGTACTATGAAGTTCGACGAGGGGAAAGAGATATTAGAAGCGGTCGGCTCGATCGTTCGAACACCAATAATCTCTCTCTCTCTCTCTCTTTCTCGCTTCTTCTCTTCTCGCGAGAGAGAATAAGAAAATTAAAAAAAAAAATCGAACGAGAAAGAACGACACCATCGGAGAACCACCGACACCTCTAGGATCTCGATATCTCGAACGTCATCTCATATCTCTCTGCACTGGACAGTCCGCGCGCGAGAGAGGAGTATCGAGAGAAACAGCTAAAATCCCATCCCTCACACATCCCTCCACTTCCCTTCCACCTCGCGATATATATTCTCTCTTCTTCGAATCGAGTGACTCTCGAAGAATCCAATCGATACCCCCATCATCTCACGTCGAGAAGACTTTTCTTGCATTTTTTAATACCGAGATAAATTTTACGATATGAAATTTTTTTTTTTTTTTTTCGATTTTTATTGTCTTCCGGTTTAATCGAATTGGTCCAAAAATTAAAATAACAATAACAACAATAATGATAATAATAATTTTTTAAATGAATTTTGATTCCGATAGATCATTTTTACGGATGCGATTTATATATTTTACATCGTTGACGACGGACCCGTTAGAGGGATAGACGATAGATAATAGTAAATTTTACACGTACGATAGAGGAAAAAAACGGCGTTTACTCGACGTTAACTTCGTCAGCACGAATTTCTGTCTGAATTAATTAATTTTTTATTTTATTTTTTTATATCTCACCCCCCGAGAGAACTCGATGAACATCATTAGAGTACCGCACTGTCACGCAAGCCTCGAGCGATCCGCGCAGCAATTATCGCTACGTGTGCACTTTTTTTATTCTTAGTGAGAGCGTTTTTTTTTTTTTATTTATTTTTTATTTTTATAATATTTATTTTCCCGCTAAACCCTCATCACTCAATCAATGTTTTTTTTTTTCTTTTTTTCTCTCGTACTTTATTTAATTCTCGTTGCATTCCTTTGAGGATTGAAGAATCATCGAACATCGAGATGTGTGAAACTCGAGGATTTAAACATCTGGGCACTCGTCGCTACGGCGTTTCTTAGTCGCCGATCGATTTAATTGCAAGGAACGTTAAAAGAATTTAACTCAAGAAAGGAACAACATAAAGTATTTAAGAGTTAAAAAAAAAAAAACTTTCGAAAGTTTTTTCAAAAATTTCGATCATTCGAAAGTTTTTTCAAAAATTTCGATCATTCGAAAGTTTTTTCAAAAATTTCGATCATTCGAAAGTTTTTTCAAAAATTTCGATCTTTCGGAAGTTTTTTCAAAAATTTCGATCTTTCGAAAATTTTTCGAAAAATCGTGGCGAAAAAAAGAAAAAAAAAAAAAAACAACCGATCGTGCCGCGTTGCTCGGTTCTCTAGTCAAAGAGAAGGGAGAAAGAGAGAGGTGAGAAAGATAAAAATCGAAAAGGGGGTTGGACACCATTACGGCTGTTAAGGAACCGGCAATTTCCGAATTAGAACCGGTCACGGAACGGGGCAGGTTACTCTCTCGATGGAGGGCTTTACAGGTGTATCGGAGAACCGACGGAGCGAGGTGAGTTCTCTTCGATGCCGGACGGAGAAACGTTCGAGATAACCACAGCGAGGGAAATAATCGCATCGTCATCGGCTACCTGCGCATCGTCGGTTCTCGTACGCGTCGACGTAGGTGCGAAACCCAGCGAGGTGAAGCCAATCGAAACATCTCATTACCAACGCTCAACCATCCCATGAAAAATGCCAAAGGTTTGAATGAAACGAAATTCTGGACTTGAAAAAAAAAAATTCGTTCGATTATTTTATTTTGAGTCACAAAGACACATAATTCAAATTATGGAAATTAAAAACCTAAAAAAGTTCCTTCACTCAACAAATTCCGAAAAAAAAAAAAAAAAATGCTCTTAAATCGCTCATTTTTTTACCAAAAATCACTATTTTTTTAGTGTAATTATAGTAAAATCTAAACGGCACGATATAAACAATATCTCCGTCGAGCAGCTGTATCGATACAGTAATCCAAAAAATAATAAATTTTCGAAATTAATTTCAAACAAAAAAATTCGTGAAAAAAAATTAGGATTTTCTTGAATCGGTTTGATTTACCAGATTTTCATAATAAACATAAATGGTAAATTGATAAAATTACGATTTCCGTTTCAAGTCATAAGAAGATTATCGTATCGGAATAAAATGAGTGAATAATTTTCGTCGAATTTTACGAAAATAGGTGAAGGAGACGAAGGGATGTAAAATACGATAGAAGGCTTCGCCTTTGAACTCGCGACCCCTGCGCGACTCTGTCGCGTTTTACTCAACCCGCTTCTATACCAACGGTGTTACTCTATACTAGAAGGAGGCTTTACTAATTAATTACTGTGATTAATCAGAAAAGTTCGTAATTAGAAAGTTTCTTGGAGAAATTAAAATGGTCGTAGAGTGACGGTGAGGAAGGAAGAGAGTTTTCAGGCTTCAACCTTCACCCTCCCCATCCGCCCTCCTCGTCTCTTCTCCCCCCGTTGCGCGTTGGTAACTCCTCACTGTAGCCCGAGGGGCTTGGAAGCTGCGCTAAGACCAACATCAGCGCTCGGAGTTTCCGATAAACTCATTAATTAAGGTGAATCGCCTCGGTACGCGGGCATCCGGGCTCTCGGTAGCCTCGGGTCATGAAACTAGGGATATCGCGATCTCAAAATGGCCGACTCACTTCCCTATGAAAAATGCTTCTCCATCAATATCTATATAAACCAAATATACATATATATATATATTTTGCGCAAATTCGCAACTTTATTATTTTTATAGATAAATATTGCGGAAATTTTTCGAACTATACATTTTTTTTTTGAGTATTTAAAAAAATGTCTCAAAATGTCCGAAACCTCATACGAATTTCATAATATCTCATCGATAAAAAAAAATCAAACTATTTCGTTAAATTTCCGAAATCCGCGCATTCGTCGCTTTGCTAAATTTGGCCGTCCATCGCGAGAGAACAGAGCGCGAATGTAAAAAAAAAAAAAAAATTACGACCAACGAAGGGCAACAGCAGCAGCAGCGGTTAACAGAAGCGAACACGTTTTTGCTAGAGAGACCGGAGTTCGGTTGGCTCGTTCCGATAGCTCGTATCATCGGGAACCAGCAGCACCAGCAGGTTCTCTCGCAGGGGTCATTCATTCTTTCCAAGCTGAACCTCGACAGCATTTCCAATCGGGAACGTTCTCGTTGGACACCCCGAATTTAGGCATTCGTTTGCTTTTTTTTTCACCTCTTTTATTTTTTTTTCGTAAACGCTTCTTTTTTTTTTTTTTTTTCCTTCGAAATCGCGAGAATTCAGCAGTGGCAGCAAATTGACTACTGCCGTTTCGTCGTCTGTACGAATTAATGTCCCGCAAGGGTTATTTTTTTACTTAAAAAAAAATGGAGCGGGAATTCGGAAAAAATGAAAAAAAATCAAAAAATACCCTCGAAATAACTCTAATTGGTTAATGACTCGAGAATATAATTTGTATGATTTCTTCCTTCTCAATTCGCGAGAGATCGCGGTCGGCCTCGTTAAATTTGTCACAGTCGTCATAAACTAGTTATTACACAACCGTTACCACGAGAGTTTCGATGGAAAATTGCTGCGAATTAACTTTAAATGGAATATCTACATATATATATATATATATCGAATATAATTTCCTTCTACACTGTTGCAATTGCGATTGACGTGCTTTTTGAAGAACGCCGAACGACATTTTTTTTGTCTCTGGATATTTGAATGATAACGAAAGAAAGTTAAAAAAAAGTTGTTTAAATAATTAAATAAATAACAAGAACAGCTCTCGAAAAAAAAAAAAAAAAAAATCATTCAGGGAGCGGCGTGTTTCAGCGTGAGAGAAAGATTCTTGAATCGGTGGAATACGGAATGAAAAGAAATGCGAAAAAAATCGCGAGTCGCCGGTGAAAAAAAAAAAAAAAAAAAAAATATGTCACGTTTCGCGGCACACGTCACGCGCGTTTCCGCACATAATCACCGTACGCACGATACACAGATCGAACGTTTCGAATCGATCGTTATGTGTCCTCCGGTATATCCGAGAGTTAACCGAATGTCGAAGTCTCACGTTCGAGGTTTCCCCGAATTACGCGAGACCGAGTATCGCCATTTTTTTTAATTCGTTTCTTTTTAATTCTTTAACTCGGGAACATAGTGGTTCTCCTTGTCGAATACGCGAGAAAAAATGTCACGGCTACTTACGTGCCTTTTGCACGAGGCGAATTCAATTAAATCGCTCTATAGCGATGATCGTTCGCGGATGGAATTGAAAAACAAAAAAGTTAATTGAAAAAAAAGCGGAAAAAAAACGGCGAGGTATGGACACTTGTCGTATCAATCGAGTGCAATTATTGCGGTTCTCTCGTTCGAAGAACTTTGTTGTCACGATGAGAGGGAAGTATTACTTTTTTTTTTTTTTTTTTTTAACGCGATCTCCGTCGGTGGATCGAGTTATCGAGTGTCTGACTGAGTGCATTTAATGCAGCAACGGTGAATGCGAGACGCGACTGACTAAGCTATTTGCTGATGTTTAGACTTTTGTTTCTTATGCCAACATCGATGAAAATATCCTCGCGATACGCGGATAAAAGATTACCACATTACCATCTGAAACGATATACAAAAAAAAAAAAACAAAAATGCAGCAATACAGATCTGATTTTTATCAACTTTTTTAATACATTTTTTGAACACTGTAAACATTTTTATCGGCAGATTGAACAGTCGAATTTGAATTTAGTCGTAAATAAAACACTTTCAGCTATTTTTGGACGAATTATAGTTCTGCTGCGCAATATTCTACTTAAAGTGCGCAATACATCTGCAAAAATTCGATGAAAGCCTATTAAATTTTTATCGAGAATTTGACAATTGCGAAATGGAATTGACGATCTGAGAATTTTTTCAAATTTTCATCGAATGTTTGATAAAATTCGATAAAAACCGTTAAAACCGATTTCGACCGATTTTTTTTTAGTTTTCATCGAATTTTTTTATCAAGCGATTAGTCTTGTTATCTGATTTCGTATTATAGTACAGTTCCTGCGATAGGCTTCGTATTCCAGTAGAGTTACGAATATACCACAGTCACCGACCAATTGTAAATGACTCTTCGGGGATAGAAAAAAAAATGCAATTTCGACCGCAAAGAATTCTCGGTGAGTCGGTGTCCAGGGTGATGGATAGTAGTGGTCCTGCAATGTTGGAGAACAGAGTCACCGAATGAAATAATGAAATCTCTGTGACGTTGTGCGACGCGGTGGAGTGGGAAGTTCAGGGATTTCGTCCTGCGCGACTAAGAATTTCAATCTGCGGTCAGAAGGGTGGAGGGCCTTGAGAAAGGGGGATGTCGTAGATAGATACGCGAAGAACGAACCCCTCGCGCAATGCCCGCTTTTTCGGGGTGAGCAGCGATTCCTCTGGACCCTCGGAATAGTTAGGAACACACGGCTGGGGGGAGATGAAGCTAAAAAATGATTCTTCGAAACAGAGAGCCCAAACGATTGTCGTCACCACCGACGAACGCAACGACCGCTATAAGCTCGAGAATCATATTTATTAATTCAATCAAAGCTCGCGGTGGGGCTGAAAATTTTTTTTTTTTTTTTCATTCACGCCGAAAATGTAATAACATTTTTTTAAGAAGATATCCATTGATTTCCATGTTGACGTTATCGGTCACTTTCCGTAAAAAAAAAAAAAAAAAAAAAAAAAATCATAATTTTTTTTACCGATCCGCTTATTTCACATACTTTTAACTATCGACAAAAATTCTTTATTTTTCATCCCTTTGGGAGGGCGGGGGGTGTTTTATTTCACGTGGCCAGAACGATGATACTCGAGGACTCTTGGTAGCACACCCCGAGCTTCTCTCATACGTGTGGGGGGTGAAAAAGAAAAAAAATCTTTTGCCGCAATACTTCGCGGTGAGATTCCTCTCTCGGTACAAGGGGTCTCCTCTCGGTAAGGGGCGGTTGCGTTCATCCGACGACGAGATCTTTTAATTTGAGGCGAAATTCCTCTCGAGGGTGGAAAGCCGTAAGAGGGTCCGGGGGTAGCCGAGGGGGGGATGAAATCACAGTGCGAAAGCGAGTCATATATACCAGTGGAATTGTCTCGCCGAAGGGTCGTGTTATAACGTTTGCTAACCCCTAAATTCTAAAACGCCCTCTGCCACCGCGAATCTCTTCACTCGTCTCGCCCTTCACTCGACGATAAGCCGCAGAAATTCTCGTTCCAAACCTTTTACACCCTTAATATTATTTATCATTTGTTTACGATGAATTACAGAATTATTACGATATTTACAAAACCGAAGAAAAATAAACAAAATACAAATCGCCGAAAGTGTGAAGACATTTTCGGAACACAATATTCATACGTTACAGAGATAGTGGGTAGTCGATTACCGACGACTAAATTCAGTGCAAAATTTACGTTCGCGAGAAGGGCGTGAGAGTGGAAGAGCGAAAGTGCACCTGCATCAGCGGCATGAACAGCCCGGTAGGTAATAAATTCCTCGGAAACATGCAAATTCATTCGGCGGGGGGACACGCGAGAATTCTCAACGACGATATGACGAAGGAGACGAGGAGATATATTACGAAGTGCAGGAATGGAGACAAAAGTTTTTTAACACCCTTCCGTTGCTCGATATCGATAAAATTATAGCGATTTTTTTATTTTTATTTTTCATTTCGATGAAAAATATAATTTTTAAAAAATATTTGTCAGAGGATATTAATTGAAACGCGATAACATTTGAAAAAATCAAGAATTAATTAAATTCAAAGAGATAAAATTAATTTATCGACAATATTAAGTAGAAAAAACCTTTTTTATTTCAAAATTGAGAAAAATATAAAATTTCTGACTCCAGCGAATAAGTCAAGTGATTTATTTTCATTTTTTTTTTTTTTTTCGATTATTTATTTTCATTCGAACTTTGAAATATTTTTTTTATCGTCGTTTCAATCTCGTAGAACACGTTTCGAGCAATCGAACGAGATCTTTGCTCGAGTGTTGCGGAGTGTACGGCAGCACTCCAACGGCGTCAGCGGGAGGTACCTTGTTCGAGTGGTGGACGAAAGAATGTCCAAAGATAAGAAGAAAAAAAAAAAAAAAAAAGAAGTACGAGTGTGTAAGAGAGTCCGGCAACTAGGTGGGCACACCGGGGCCTCACACCTCGTCATGATCGCCTACGGGGGCGCGTGCGAGAGCAAAAACCTTCCACGTCGATAATTTTTCGCGAAGTATAAAACAGTAGGGGATAACGAAGCCGAATAATGAGCCCAAAAAATTAACGATACGAAAAAAAAAAAAAAAAAAAAAAAAATTTCATCCCTCTCTGCATTTTTATCGTTATCAACTGAGCGAAGATCAGCGGTGAACGTCAACAGCGATAATAATCAAACTCACTCAGCAATAATCACTGGGAAAATCAATTAAAAATCTTATTTCGATCGATTTTCAACACGATCGCTTGATAATGCAACATGCGACATGCGTCGATCGGGGAATTTCCCCCGAGACGAGCCGATCGCCTCGTCATTCCCTTCATTATGGAAGATATATATCTTTCCGTGAATATATATGCGCCACTAAAATGCTTTTGTATACTATACTACATCAATTCACATCTATGTAACTAGAATTACACACGATTTTCAACGGCAGTGTTACGCGTGTCTCCAGATGCGCGTGTGTTTGTCTATAATATAAGGATGAGTACACTTCGTGGAATCCTCCCCAACGATCGGCGATAATGAGAAATACGAGGTGGTAGTTGGTGGTGATGATGCGTTTAAAACGATCAGCCCTTTCCCCATCCATCCCCGAGCAAAGAGGGGACGACGAGAACCCCGCAGACTAAAGCTTCAACAATATTGATTGAATTAATTATATCTTTCTCTTTGTGTGTGCAATCAGTGAAATTTGTTTCGTGATTCGATTCGCTGCGTAGGAAGGTGTTTCGTGAAATATCGGTTTTTTTTTTTTTTTTTCATATACTGACGAAAATGAAAAAAAAAAAGAAAAACATACATTTTGGAACTTTCGTCTTTCGTATCCAATAAAATTAAATTTCAAAAATACATAGGATAGAATCTTAAAACGACAAATTAAAGATATTTCTTGTTTTACCATTTTTCCGAAAAATAGCGATTTTTTAATAAAATTGGCAGATAAATCGATCCCCTATCGTAATTTTTCGAGGAGAACATGAATTCGTCAGTAATTACCTCCAAAAATCAAATGCCTCGCGTTGTTCCTCGCGAAAAAAATCAATTTCGAGATAAATTTTCCCTTAAAAAAAAGGAAAAAAAAAGTCGATCAGGCAATTTAGGACTTCCGTCGAAATCTCACAAAAGAAAAAAAAAAAACATTTCCGAAGCATCGTTTCCACGGAAGTCAATCCAACGACCTAAATAATACGTAACATCGGTACAAAAGCCATCGATTAAAAAGGGCTGATAACGGACAAAGAAAAGGGAAAGTTGGTCGCACATACATAGCACATAGTCATCTTCATTCTTCAGGGTCGACGTAATCGTGATATTGATGTTGAGATCTGCCAATCACCCTTAGTCCGGTTTCTCGTCCTCTATACCCTCGAGGGAGGGTATCCTTACAACCAGCCGAGGCGCGGAGAGAAATTTAACAGGGGTGTAGCAAGAGGAGGACGGAGGGCGGAGAGGGGGGGGGGGTGAGAAGTGAGGAGAGTTAGAAACAAGGGGCAGGAGGAAGGGTGGTGTCTGGGATGCGTAGTCGGTAGATATCGCGATTCGCACACGTGGTAATGAACGCCCGGACATGGAACCAATCGTGACACCCCCAATGCGTTGGTAAACGCGTGCATTGGACGTCAAGGGTTCGGGGGGATAGAGATTCTACCGCCCTTCCTCATGATCATGAGGAAGGTCTGCTTCTATGCGTTGCTGCGAGGCTTACACGCGGAGACGACAATCGTGGCAATTCTACGCGCGCCGAATATACTATATATGTATACATGTATGCATGTAGGTATATATGTATTATTAACATACATATATCCGTGAATGTCTATATGTAGGGAAGATGGGGTGAAATGGACCACTTGGAGAATGTCGACGAAAAAAAAAAAAAAAATGGGGTAAAATGGACCAGTTGGAGTATTATATCGGAGTAGAATTTCATTTAACGTCGTTTTCGATCTTTTTTATAGGTAATCCGTAATCTGCTGCATAAATAATGGTCATGAAACTTGAAAATCGATTTTTTTTTTAATTTCACGAATTGCAGGGTTGGTCCATTTTGCCCCAAAATTTGAATTGCGCCATTGTCTTATTTCGCGATAAAATTTGATTTGCGTCATTGATCCATTTTGCCCCGTTGGCCTATTTTGCCCCACATGCCCCGTTATGTATATATTGACATATACATCTATCTATACATATAGATACCTAACTAACAATGTTTATCGATTGCTAAGTAACAGAAGGGCATATATGACATTATTTTACGCGTTAAATTTCAGGAGATACGCCTTTATGTTTCACAGCTGTTGATAGATCCCTATATGCGTTATTATACATGTATATGTTACTTATATATACACAGTAATATATCTCATCCTCACAGTGTGTGTGCGTTGTACTCGAAGCTACGCGCGTACGGCAAAGGAGGAGGGTTCTCGCACAATGCGTGTCTCCCGCGGGAGACGCTTATCTGAAATTACAATGTTACCCTATACTCCTCCTACGCCCTCCTATTCCCACCCTACGCCTACGCCTTAACTATAGGCGGGAATCTCGAACAGCTGGTGCGAAATCCTTGGTACCGTTTATTTACGATATACTCGTTTTATTGGGGGAAAACAGATTTTTTTGACAACTCTTGTCGACACGCGTGAAACTTCATTAAAGTTTTTTGATAAAAAAAAAAAAAAAAAAAATATCGTATTTGGTGATATTTTCGGAATTTTTTTTTTTACGGCTGAACTCGATCACCCGAATGATTTTTTAACGCACACCTTCATCCCATCCGTAAACGTACCCTCGTCGCTGTTCCTACTAAATAGAGAATAAAAAAAAAAAAGAGTTAAAAAAATGAATTTCAACAAGCGCTTTCTTCGCATTGGTAGCGGTTGCGCTCATTAAAGGAAGCGTGGTAAAGCGCGTCAGCCTCGGGTGTCTCTTCTTCACTCCTAACCATCTCTCACTTTCCCTCCAGCATACGTATTATATATCCTCAATGCAGTGTGCAGATTATACAGGTACATACTATATAAAACGAGTAGTCGCAGCTGAATGGAACAGCCCTTTCCTACCGTATACATCATTGCTTACACACACTTCGCGCGTCCCGCGCATTTCCGCATAATTTGTCTGCTCGCCTCTCATCCGTTCTTCTCGTCATCGTATACAATCCCTCTTCTCGGTCTGCGGGTCCTCGACCTCAGCATCGTAGAGCTTTTCCAGTCATCGTCAACATCGTCTCTAGAAGGGGTTGCGCTTGGATGCTCGTTGTTATTTATTCATCGTTTATATTATTTTAATCTGTTGGGGACGTTTTTTCATCACTAACACGAAGAGATCCACGAGTGAAAAACAGATCGGTACGCGAAAGAGAGGTTAAGAAGAATATACTTCATTTTCTTATTCTCGCGAGACATATCGGAAGAGCAATAGGATCATTCGAGTTAAATACGAAGGAATACTAACGGAAAAGGCGCCATTTAAAAAAAAAAAATCGTTTTCTGACGAAATTTTTATCCGAATCAAAGCGTAGAAATTTTTTTTTTTTTTTTATTTTATTTTAATTTAATTAAATTTGACACGATAATTCGCGAGTGAAAACCGATGAATTTTTTTTTTTACCCCATATTAATCATTTTAAAAAATCGTAAAATTCGATGACACGTATTCCATTTTATTGAAATTTTATTTTCGATAATTTTTTTTTTCTTTTACCATATTACGTTACTATCTATAGCCTCGCGGAGATTGCCGACTGGCAAAGACAGGGGGTCTACTCTTCTTTTCTTCATCCTTTTTTTTTCGGTATTTCTCTCGTATTTCGTATAGCTTCGAGGATCGTACCATTTGGTGAAGGAATAATGTGAAGTTAATGCGGGTCCGAGGAACCTGTCGTTCTACGTTCGAGACACGCTTGCTCCCCCCTCCCCCCGTCCCATCCCTTGCTTCAAGGCCCGCAGACACGAGTTCGAGGCGACGGGACGAATAAAAGTAAATAAATAAATGCTCACGGCGAAGTATAGCGAGAAAGAAAAAAACGAAAAAACGGAAGAGCGGGAAAAAACGGACAAGAGAAACGAAGAAGAAAAAAAAAAAAATAGGCGAAGCAATAAGAACGAAAAAGTAAAGTACAGGACCGGAGAAGCGTGCATTTATTTATATTCATCCGATTTCCAATTACCCGGGGGACGGGAAGGGAGAGCGGAAGAGACGACGCGCAACAGCGAGGAAGACTGAGAAGCGACGGAGAAAGAGAAGAAATATGATAGACACGAGGAGGGAAGAGGACGAAGTGAGAAAAGAAAGGAAGATAAGGAGCGTGCGTGATCGGGATTCATCACGTGATAGTTCGCATGTCCTGTCGCACTTTCGTTCTCATTCGTCTTCTTCTTATCCATCCTTCTCACCTTTCCCGTTTCCTTTCACGCCTCGCGTTTACTCCTATTTCTTCTTTTCTTCGCGATATTTCGATAATCCTGTTGTGCGATCATGAAAACTACACAAATAGCGTGTGTACTGATTTCCAATTTTCTCTTCAATTAATTAAAAAACAAAGCCGCGATCTATTTTTTTTTATTTTCAAAAATTCGACACAATTCGTATTCGTATTATATATATATATAATCATCGATTGCAAGTTCCCCGTTTAATATTTTTCAAACCCTCCGAATCGTCAGCGCAACCCCTTCCCCCGTGTGACTCTTGCCTCGCATCGCATTCACCTAACCTATAAAATCCACCCTTCGCTCTCGACACTCGTCGCGCGCGATACTTTGGACAAACCGCATTGAAACGGTCTCGTTGCGCTACATCTGCTCTCTTTCGCGCTTTGCCAGTTGAAGATATAAAGAAAAAAGAAGAAATAACACGAAAACTCGTATACGCAACTGTAGATTCAGAAAGACGGTGGTGCAGACGAGTTAGCGAAAGCACGGAAAGCTCGCAGAGAAGGTGGAGCGTAAAAGAAAGCAAAAGCAAAAAAAGAAAAAAAGAAGCTTGCAAGCCCGGGGCCCACTCATGACCGCGCAAATGAGGTGGAAAAGATAAAGGCCGTCGGGGGCGCGCGCGCTCGCGAGAGCGGCCCGGGCGATCATTAACATGAGCGCGCAATCTCTGGGGCTTTCGAGAGGAGTTTCTCGGGTCCTTCTGGTGTGGTTCTGCAAGCACCACAGAAGCTCTTGGGAGTCTCTCTTTCGCTGACTCTATATATCTTCTCTCTTCCCTTCTCCGCTACCACTGGCTGCTGTTTCACTCTCGCAGACTCCAAACCTCTTGCTGCAATGATGTATATATATGTGTATAGGGGAAACCGGGGCAAAATGGACCAAGTAAACGTAACGTCGATGCGGGGTAAAATGAATTCCCTTAAAATTGAAAAAAAGAAAAAAAAATCGAATTATTGAATCAAAAAGTAGATATTGGGGTAAAATGGGTTTAAAGGGCATAATGTTCTTGTGGAACTGAATGCGGTTTCTATGCAATCGTATTATATTTTAAAAATATCTAAAATGTTCAATTTCAAAGTATAAGTTTTGAGTTCATAACTCGAAAAACTGCAATTTTTTAATAATAATTTTTCCATTTTTAGATAAAACCATTTTGATGCCAAAGGTATTTTTTTTCTGAGAAGCCGAAATTATTTATTAGGAACTTAGTTTGTTAATAAAAAGTAAATTCATGTTTCTGGATTCATGGTAACGCGCTGAATTCCGTCACCGGTCCATATTGCCCCATTCTCCCGTACATATTTTCATAACTATATAGAGGGCATCGGTTGGATGCCGCGGAACGATGGTACTAGAGATTCTACCGATTCTCGGGGATACTTCGCCCGATGATGCTCTCGCGAGCGCCGAAGTAGATGCCGAAGCTAACGGTTGGTTCGTCCGTTCGTGCAGAGGGCGTTCGCGCAAGCGTTAGGTTATTCGTTTCCGTGTGTCCGGGATCTTGCGATGTGTTGAGTTACGAGATGCGGAGTCATTTCTTCATTGGTATTAGTTAGTCGTGCATGTAGGCGGGAAGACATGAAGAAAGCGCGGAAGGGTGAAAGCAACGGAAAGCAGGACGGGCGGGAGAGCGGCGGGCGGCGGAGGATGGGAGGGGGCAGGGGGAGAGAGAAGAGAAAGCGAGAAGAAGAGCGTGGAGATGCCAACCTAATGGCGGCAGCAATTAACAACAAACACCGCTCATTAATCGCAAGAGAGTCCTCGCTTTCTCGCACCCTTTACTTCCACCCCCAATCCCAACCCCCTCTACCCTCTCCAGTCTCCCTGCCGCAGCTCCAACGCGTCGAGACTTTACTTCTTCTTCTCCTTCTTCGGCTATAGTCTTCTTTCTTCTTTTATCTATCGTATTCAATCCTCTTTCGTCGCTTTGCCGCTACGGACACGAACCCTTCGTATACGAAGAAGGGTTGGGACGTCCCTTGAAAAAAAAAAAAATTAAAAATAAAATAAATAAATAAACCATCTTTTCTTTCACTTTCGCACACTTTAATCGTCGGCTTTCATCATATTTATCTCTCACTTTCTTTCATTTAGTGTGGTAGCATTTATATAGAACTTCTTTCTTTGCTTTCCGTGGGGTGGTTTTTTTACCAGTTGCGTGTTGCGATGATAATAGGGATTCGGTGTTTTTTTTTTATTCGTAGAGTATAAAATATGTATTTTTATATTGTTTCTGTACATTAAATTATTTTTAATAATAATAATAATAATAATAATAGTTATTATTATTTTAACTGGAATGAAAATTACTATTATTCATAAGTTATTAATTAATTAATTAATTATTGATAAATTTTTTCATTATTTAGTTATTATTACTATATATATATATGATAATTGATAAATTATTATTTTTCTCTATGTTCCGGATAAAATAACTAAAGAAGAATGAAAAGAAAGCCTCGTCTATAGGATACTTTCGTGAGTTATTGTCATTATTACTCCCTCGCTGACTTCTTGGCATAAAAGATGAAGTTGGGGCGTAAATTACTCTTGCGGCGCAAGGACGTGTCTCTTTCTCTCCCGTCGCGCACGTGTATACATACCATACATATACATATAGTATAAGTATATATAGTATAAACGCCCTCAACTCTGGCGACGCACGGCGGCACTACTAACAGCCTCCTCTCTCAGCGCACAGCCACACAGTTATCGCCCTGCTGCTGCTTGCTTGCTTCTCCTCTTCGCCGAATTATTAAAAGCTAAACTGCGTTTGATTTATAAGAGGGCAACCTGCGCCAGCGCTCCTAACGGAGGGACAGGGAACGGGGGGGAGCGCAATCTCCCGCACAGCTTCCCGGAGATTAATTTTATTACTTCCGCCCGAGTAATTATTGCATTACTTCGCGAGGAAGTTGCTCCCGCTGCCCCCGGGAACTCGAGCAACGAACGACGAATAGAGAGATTCCCTGGACCCGACCTCAGCACTCGCTGCCTCTTTATTTTTATTTTTTTACTCTCGAAATCTCGCAGCCGATACATTCCCTTTTAGCGATTCACTTATTTGCGCTCCATTTCTTCTTTTTTCGTAATCATCTTCTTCCTTCATCTTCGCTTCCGACCAAACAATTCGGCGACTACGAAGCGGAAATAGAAGCTTTTCTCACGAACAACCGTCTGCTTTTTCTAACCTTAAAATGGATCGAATAGATGAACTTCGCGTGAAACTACGATTTTCTTCCTCTGGAATTCGTTAATTCGAATCGTTACGACTTGGCGCCTCCGAGAGTTATTTAATGATTTCTCGGGGTGGAATTTTTATTACCTTCGCTCGTGTTGAGAAATGTGTTAAGTTGAAATTGTACGCATTTCGCGGCTTTCGCGGTATTCTCACTTGCGTATACATTTTTTTTTTTTTTTTTTTTTTCGAATTCCTCACATTCCAATTTCATTTTCATTCTCAGTGAATGGTGTATTGGAAAATTCTCACGATTATCCATAAAATGAAAGTCTCATCTTCACGATCACAAATTACAGACGTTTCGCACTTCAGTTTTAGTGTCGGCGTTATAAAATCATCCGAAAACGTGCGTTACAAATTGCGTGTAATTTTATTGATGTCTTCCGAGAAAATAGTTAACTATGGCTGATAAAATGTCTTATAAGATGACTCCACATTAAAATTTATCGATACATCGACATTCGCGAGAAGCGTCACAAAAAAAGACCCATTGTATCGCCGTTTTGTATTAAATATTTCTGTGTGTTTGCACACTCTTTTTTTTCCACGAGGAAATTGCAGCGAAACCACTCGCATGTGCTTTGTATGGCCGCGCGGCTACGTTTTTTCGCCGCACTGTAATACTAATTAACAAATTAACGTTGCGCGGATATTTGCACGACGTGAAAATAATTAAGCGTTTTCAACCGTCGAGAACCGGCGTGGATTGTAGCGGCTTTTTTTTTTTTTTTTTTTTCTATAAAAAGAACGCAGTAGTGAAATCCACTCATGGAAAATCCTTTCAATTTTCACAATACCTGTGCAACGTGCATACAACCGAGAGTTTCATTAACGTACGCGGATCGGTGCAAACGCGCTTTTCCCCAATGAATAAAATTCTCCCCCTCCCGTTGAAAGAAGAGGACGGGGCAGGGGAAGGGGTGGGGTAGGAGAATCGCCTGGTAATCAACGTTTTGGTAATTAATCTGGCGTTCGGGCGTAACGATCGTTTCCGACCAACTATTAATTCATACTCTGCGTCAATATGTATTCGGTAGGAAAATGTAAAAAAAAAAAAAAAAAAAAAAAAAAGAGAGAAAATGGGAGAGAAGAAATGAACAAAACCGAACGAACGAAAATTCAATTTGGCGGGTATAACAATAAATTGATTATTTCGTAATTATTCGATTGAATTTATAGCGTCAATCAATGAATTTATTGAAATTAATCTTTTTTTTTTTTTTAATTAACAAATTACGAGATGAACGTTTTCTTCGCGATTAATTAAATTTATCCCTTCGATCGAACGTTTCGTTAGGATAAATATTGTTATTTATGTGATTCACAGTTTAAAAAAAATCGTTCGTTAATTTTGACCGTCCAATTGCTCGCCAGAAAAAAATTGAATTTCATTCGAGATCCGAATTTCGACGACATTCACAGTCTCGTCGAAGAAAAAAAAAAGCTGAATTTTTCTCGCTGCGATATTTATTTATTGGCCCGCAGTCATCGAAATTGCATCGTGAAAATTAGCTCGGGGGCTTTTTAAATAAATAAATATCGACGATCGGTTGGAATTTCTCGTATTAAGATTAAGAAAACATCTCAACAATGGCGAAAGATATGAAGACATCCGACGCGGACGTCGTCCATCTGTCTGTCCTCTAATTGCCTGTAATTACGTATACAGTCTGTACAACTAATACATATATATATTTGTATCTCATGACCGTCGAGTACGATTGGAAGGTAACTTCTTACAGGTGCATCGAAACATATAGGTATTTCATTTTTTGTCGGGCAAAATCGGACGTGTCTTTAAAAAAAAAAAAAAAAAAAAACGGAGTCAGGAGTGAATGAACGCAATAATAGGAAGATTGCTCACTGAGCGAGTGCGCGCAATTGCGATGCATGTCCGTCTCGTTTCTTCAGTCGAGGTAACTCGTCTCTCGTGAGTAAGAATGATCCACGGCGTGTCTCAGGATTACAAGCCACTGCCAGGTCGTTCGAATGTTTGTTTCGCCTTTTTTTTTTTTCTTATTTCTTCATCTTCAGCTTCTCCTCTTTTTTCTGTAAAAACGTTGAGAAGAGGATAAAAGTACGCGAATGCGAAACGCAACGCGGACTTGTGAGTTGGCGAAGAAAAGAAGGATGGAAAGAGATTTCAAGCGGAGAATTGCCTGAGCGAAAGAAAAGAGAGGACGGGGCGAAGTGGACGCAAGATAGGTTGTCTGGGTCCTGGGCATCGAGTAAGTATCGGTAAATAATCGCGTCGGACGTTACATTACCGTGTGGAATTTATGATTCGAAGGAGCCGAGAGACCGCTGCTCTGCCGCGGTCGGTCGCGTTTGCCCCAAGGGGCTCCTCCTTCTGCTTCTTCGAAGAACAACGAAGAACGAGTCAAATGAGAGAAAGAGTATAAAAAAAAGTAAAAAATCATAATAATAAAATAAAGCTGAGGAGAAGACGTATCGAAGGTATATGAAGGAAAAACGAAGGTGAGATAAACGAATAAAGACGAGGAAACAAGAGCCGCTGTTCAGGTGTTGAGATAAATCTGCTGCTAACTGCAAATCTTGGATGAGCCCATTTTGTATTTACATCGTGTAAATGGTTATCGATCGTAGGGTTTCATGAATTGTTGCAGATTGATTATCAATGATTGTGGTTGACTGATCATCGCCAAGAGAATTTTGGTTGACTGATCATCGTCAAGAGAATTTTGGTCGACTGATCATCGTCAAGAGAATTTTGGTTGACTGATCATTGACAAGAGAATTTTGGTTGCCTGATCGTCGTCAAGAGAATTTTGGTTAACTCATCATCGTCAAGAGAATTTTGGTTGACTGATCATCATCAAGAGAATTTTTGATAACATTTCTTTACGAGAGCTTCTCCGAGGTAAAATCTGGTGACATGATCCTTGTGAATAGATTTTTAGTACAATCTGACTGATTATCGAAGAAAATCGTCGTAGACTGATTTTTATAGGCAGATGTCGACGGATTCTAGTAAAAAGTTCCGAATGATCTGATTTTCATAGACAGAGATGAACAGATTCCAGTAGAAAGTTCCTCACGGACTGATTTCCATATACATACGGAGAAAGATTCCAGTAGAAAATTTCTCATAAACTGATTATTACCGGTATGAAATTGCCTGAGATCAGGCAATCGCGCCGTGTGCCCACAAAGGATTTACGACTAGATCAGTGTTCCCTTATCCCTCGGGACTCCGTGAAACAATCAAAGGGCGCCGAAACATTGCATACCGAGGCCGTGGCTCAACGCGTTAAAGGTCGGCCGATAATAACGGTTAATGGGTGCGAACACGTACTTGTAATACCGTGGAAAAGGAGGCCATACCAAGGATATTCCATACACCAAACGATCGTCTACTATACCGTACTGAAGTACTAAAGGACCACAGAGTGCGGGTTTCCTTTGAGCTTCGAGAGCTACGGGAGTCTCGCAAAGGCTACATATATATATATGAATAACATACATATACATAAGTGTATATATATAAAGTATACATGCCACCCAACCTCCGTTGGTACTCGTTGCACCGGACCGCACGCCCACCCCGCTTGTAGATTAATTTAATACCTGAGTAAAATCAATCAATGGGAAATTGATGTTGCGCACGGCAAAGGTAGTGGGTAAGCTGCATCATTGCGCCCCGAAGCCACCGCGCGGCAAAACTAAGAGAGAAAGAAATGTACGAGATGAAGCGTAAGGAAGATGATAGAACGAGAAGGGAAGAAATGAGAGAGAGTAAGCTTCACGATGCTGAAGAAGAAATAGGAGGGGGAGAAGAATGAGTGGAACGGGAAGCAAAGAAGGGCGGGGAGGGGAAGGGTATTTGCTTTGCGACGTGCCGGAGACCGTAATCAGTGTAAATCAGGGAACCCGTAAATCACACTATACCGATGCGGTAACAGGCCTCCCAGTCGTAACGGGTGGTCCATTTACGTATATCGGTACTCGAACTCTCGCGCCAACGTTCGGCGAACAATTAATAATTGATATTAAATAATTTACAACGAGTCAAGCGCCTGTGTTCCGCTAATATGCCAATAGGGAAATGGGTTTTTATTTTTTTTTTTAACACATTTTTGTAAGCGAACGGCAAGAAATTTTTACATGGGGTGAGAAATTTTTTAAAAAATTCAGAGACAGTGCTGAAAATGTATTTTCATTGATACTGCAGATATAACATTTATTGTAGACTTTCCCTGAGTTCTTATAAATAATATTGAAATTTACTTTTTTGTTTTGTCGCGGAAAAAAAATCTAATTTCGGCGAAAAAAAGAAAAATCGACAATGTTGATAAAAAAGAAAACCCTGTTACGAAGAACTGCGGAAGACAAACTTTCGACATCTGTTCATTTTTTATCGTACGCCCTTAAATGCTTGATATTTCGCGTTACGTCGATAATTATAGAGTCGAAGGGGATACTGTCGAAGTTCACGTGGGGTCTGCCCGGTGGGTTGAGCGAAAAAAAAAAGCCGAACAGAAGAAGACAACGAGTCGATTTCCTCATGAACGATGGGTGTGGATGCACATGCAACGAGAAAGTTTACCGGGATGGATACCAACACGAAACCCGTGTCTCGGATTCATCGTCTCACTCTTCATCGTCATGTTATTCTTCTTTTCTTCTTCTTTCTCACTATCGGTATAGCCATTGCCCGACTCTACTTAGGGCTTTACGCGTGCGCTCGCGAAGATACGTGCGCATGAATCCACAGAGATGATGATAATGATGATGATGATGATCGTCGAAGTCTACCCGAGTTGCAATAAACGCCCGATGCCCACGCGCAGACACTAAGACGAGGGCGTGGAAACGTGAAGTAACCATATTCGTTGATTGGATATTTTCAAATTAATTAACATCGGCACACTTTGTCGATAAATCAATTTTCAATGTTTATAATACACGCGGACTGTCCATAGAATAAATAACGAACGGGGTGGCGCTAACATCGAATTATCCGACGAATTGATCGATACGAGAGGGCAATATTGATTTATTTTTTATTACTTATGTAAATTATTAAAAAAAATTGCGATATATCGAGAAGCGAATAAAAAACAAAAAATTAAAAAATGCAGCCAAAGGTAAAGAATCAAATGTCGAAATATATCGAATTATTCGACACATTTTTACGAGTTGAAAAAAATGATTTTTGATAAAACAAAAATTGCAATAGATCGATAAGTGAAGAAATAAAATTGACGAAATACTCTGATGGAATTTTTTAATTTTGTTTTTTCGCTTATCGATCTATGGTAATTAATGAATTATAGGAAGATATTGAATTATTCGACGAATCGTAAAATATTTCAGCGATAGATCGATGAGTGAAAAAATCGAAATAGATCGCGGAATAAATAGGATTAAAGTGAAAAAAATAAATAAATAAAATTGAAGAAATACATCGGTGGTAAGAGACGCGGTACGAGACAAGATGAATAAGAAGGACGGGAGTTAAGACCTCACCACCCGTTCGCGAGATGACCTCCACGACCTCGTAGCAAGGAGAGTTACGAGCTCTCGTCTCGTATAATGCTCACTGTGGCATTGTAATTGTAATAAAGGTTATCGCGCCGCGGGATTTCGAGACGTTCGATTCTTCCGACCCGTGGAGTTTCAGTCATTCTCTCGGCTCAACATTTCTTTTCAAATGTTAAAAGCCATCCACGACGCGCGCGGGCTTAACGCGCGCATCATGGACAGCGTATATCTTCCACGGATATCGATGTATAGAGACATTTATAAAGACATCAGTGAGGTAATAATGCATTAATATTAAATATCATAAATCTGTGCGATGGTAAAAAATAACAAAATCCAATACTTTCTATAGACTTGACGATGATTGATCGAAGATCTATTTTGTTTTTCAAATATATAACACGAAAACAACTAATGTTATAAAATATCTCTTAAATTTTTAATGTTCAACAGAAAAATCATTTACCATTGAATTATAAATTACGTGTTTCTTAAGGGAAAATATTTTCGTTTTTTTTTCCATCAATCATATCGAAATTGGCAGACTATTGGCTAATATCTGAATCCATATCGAGGAATAATTTAAAAAAAAAGCACCAATAAAAAATGTTTCATAAATCCATTGTTTTTTAAATTCGGAAATAAATTTTTTTACAAATTTCCATACATTTTTTTTTTTTATTTCATAAATAAAAAATTTTACAAACTTACATAATTTTTTTTTTTTTTTTCACAAAAAAGAATAAATTAGAAGGCATATCGAATGCGCCTCGAAATTTCGCCAAAGTTCACTGTAGCTACACGTTATTTAATTTATTTCTGATCGATCGACGTTCGATCGCAAAACGTGACGAAACAAAAAAAATGGACCGGATACCGACGTCGGAGGAAAATAATAATCAAGAAAAAAAAAAAAAGTTCGTTTCTGTCGAAGTGTCGAGGCTCTAACACACGGCGTCGTAAAGATTGCGTGCATCGGGCACTTTATGGTCATCGGGTTGGATGCATCTCTCGCATGCACCGAGAGAACGGGAGGGGTAGAGGAAGGGGGCTCCGCGCGTCGCGCACGTTGCCCGGGTGCATAGCGACGAGAGTCTGCCGCGTCCGCGATGCATGCCTTGGAGTTAGTAGCCGGTAGGGCCTAAAAATCACCGAAGAAAATAAGAAGGAAATTAAGGGTGCTGCCTGGAGAGCGCGCGCACGATGCGGCAGAAGTTCGAGAGGTGTGCACTCTAAGAGGGAATAAAAAAAAATTAAATCCTTACGCGCATGTACATGTATAGCACCTATATATGTACATATATACATAGAAATTAAGGGGGAAGAAGAAAAAAAGACGAGGAAAAGAAGAGGAAAGTGAGAAAGCGCGGGATAGAAAGGGTGAGTGCGATGGCGTGTCACTCAAAGAAGCCGCACGGCATCGAAATTATGCTAACCAATCATCATTATGCCCGAGCCGCGAGCAATCTTCTACTCAATATTGTCAGTCGCATGCGCGTGACGGTGAATTCGGTGGACTCCTCTACTGCGCGCACATATCCAAGGGGATGATTTCTAACATCCAGACGGGGGCGTCCCGCGATCCTTTACGGATGAAACTATTGGCTCGTAATGATAGACTGAGAAAACATTGAATATCATTTTTTTTTTTTTTTTTTTTTTTACAATGAGAGGAGAGGCTTTTCAGGATAAATTTTTTTTTTTTTTCGCTTACGCGCTATAAATTTTAGAAAATTAAAATTATTACGATGATTAGAATTTTTTGAATATTTTCAGTGCAATAACTCTTTCGTTAATGAAATTAAAACACAATGTTTGTTTGTTTTTTGTAAGCCGTCTCAAACGACCTGAAATAAGTGTTCGTTTCTTATGATTATACACAGGACTCGACTCCAATCGGTTGCGGCAACCCTCGTTGTAAGCATCAATTTTAAGCTTCCGGAACTTGTGAGTTCGATCGGAATTTCATGGCGGAGGTTCTTCCCGATGAGAGCGTCTAATCATCCGTCGATTAGAGGGTCGTAGGGTTTGTACTGTTTTCGATTGATGACTCGAGAATCTGTCGTAGGAAATTCCCCTTATACTCCTTACTACCCTTCCGTTAAATTCCATTAAAAAAAAAAAAAAACGAATTAACTGCCTTCTTTTTTTGTCTTAAGGACATAAAAAATGTTATGTAATTAATTTTTTTTTTTCCGCTTTCGAGATATCGACCGTCTGTCGACTTCCTCCCCAACCTTATTCTTATGTAAGTCATCGCTAAAAAAAAAAAAAAAAAAAAAAAAAGAGGTTTTTTTTTTCGATTTGACAGTCGGAAGTACAGATCGTCTTTTTTCGTCTTTTTCTTCTTCATCATCCTCGCCGAATCCGAGTCTCTCGGAATTCTCCGACTCCCGTGGAGGAGTTGGTAGAAACGAAGGAAGAAAAAGAGGAGCACGCAGCGCAAAACAGGAAGTTCAACTAATTGAAATTCGTGTGACAGATTTGCGTTTGAAGCGTCAGTCATCGGTTGATTGTCGGTCTTGCGCTCTCCGGTTGTACATTAAAACGGTAGAATTTCATCGCGAAGATTGGCATACTCGTCGGGTATTTTGGTTTCCGGTACAACCGGATATTCTCACTGTAATTTCAACATCGAGAAACTTTCGAAAGGATATACCTTTCGCGAGACGGGCACCAAACGTCACTTATGTATTTTATATTTACGAACAATGCGAAATCGAATTTTTATTTATTTTAATTATTATTATTTTTATACATAATTTTTATTATTTAATTATGTCAACCAAACAATCTTATTTAATTGTGAAAAATTATTTTCATAATTTAATAATTTTTTTTCGTAATGATTTTACTTTGCAAAAAAATATTAACAAAATGATTTTTCCAAAAAAAATCCAATTTTTTAAAAATATTTGGGAAATTCTTTTTTTTTCGTGTTAAAAGATTGAAAAAGAAAAATATTTTAGCATTAGATGTGAGAACTACTGGAGCGTTGCGAAAATCGACGAATTGCCGCGCGGTGTGCAGGTAGCTTCAGGTTTCAGTGAACCAGCAAAAGATTTACAGTGGCGCTTGTAGGTAATAAGTCACGTCCGGTTAACATGTCGCCTACCGCAGGCGCATAGCGCGTGGCCCATTCTGTGTCGTATATATCTATAGGCGAATACGAATATATATTATGCGTTTGAGTCTCACGAATACATAGATGTATATGAAATACGATACGCGAGGCCACTCCTTTTTTGATATTATCGTGCAAAATAAGAATAAACAAAAAAATTAATATTTTTGTCAATTATTGATGTCGAGAGTCTATAAAGGAATTGCTGTTGAATTTGTGTTCCAAAAAAAAAAAAATAATAATAATAATAAAAAATTATTCAAAATATTTTTTTAAACGTTGAATTTTTCATTTTTTTTCCATAAGCCTATAACAGCACGCAAAAAAAATTACAAGAATGTGATAATATTTTTTTAAATACTAAAAATCATAAATTTTCTCAAAATTAGTCGAAAAAAAAAAAATTCATATTTTTCGGGACTTTTTTTTTCAATTTTTTATTCGTTTACGCAGAATTATCTTCTATAATTCTTTATCTTTTAATAATAAATATTTCAATGAAGTAAACTAAAAGTAAAAATGCCTTCCACCACCCTTCAGACCCTCCGAACTTACAAGATAAAAAAAAAAAAAATATTACCAAAATATCCGTCGAAATGCAAATCTCAGCTGTGTCCAAGCGTCATCACGCGGTTTGCCATTGATTGCTCGTAATAATCGTGAGAATTACGACGAGAGCAGCAACAGCAGAGGAGCAGAGAAAATTTTTAAGAAAACGAAGTATATTACATATACCAAAAAGGATGTGTCCTGCGGTGTGTAGCGGTAGCCGATGATCGCTACTACACCGCAGAGTTCGCGTGACGGAAGCCCTGAGAGATGACTTCTCGAAAAATGTTTCGGTTTTTTCATTTTTTGTTCGTAATGCATATGCATAAGGACCGGTAAGATATCTAACAGAATAATATTACGCGGGTTTGCACACCGGATGACGTTCTCAAAAAATCCACCTCCCCGCGGCTCCTAAATATATCCGCGAGATTAAGGACCCTATGATTTTTCTCATCGCTCTTCGCTACATCGCTCTATACATATATACAGTAAATTATTATTATAATTATCTCATTTTTCGTTATTGTTTATATTCAACAATAATTCATATAAAATAAAATCAAATAAAAAAATTCCATTAAATACGAAATTCATGTTAAATAAAATATTTGAAAAAAAAATAAAAAATCATTATTATTATTTTTTTAAATATTAATATTTTTGAAATTTTATTTTGCTTCATATAATTAACGCAATTTTACTTAAAATACAATATATTAGCGTATACTATATTTTACCTATCAATTCTCGTAATCTCTCGTCTTGTTTTCGAAAATATATAAGACGGCCGAAAAAAAAAACGAACTGCGCTACGCTACATAAAAAATCGATGATATAGAGAGTTTTTTAGCCCCGTGGGCCTTGGAAGAAGTTGCGTGAATTGGGGTTGGCATTGGCATCCGAGGATGTGGCAATTACCGTTCTTCGAGTTGTGTGTTACCTTCTGTCGGCTCATATATATATTGCTTGCGCTACTGTCGTGAGGGGGAGGGGGACGCGGTGGGGGCGAGAGGGGAACCCGAAAGTTCTCTTCGTCGTCACCACAGACTGACGAAGGAACGGATGGACGATGTGTAAGACTGGTGCGGGGAGTTCTACTCGGACCGCAGAACCACGCGAAGCAACACGCCCATCGCGCGTTACACATATGTTACGACAAAAACCTCCCCCCCCCCCTTCCCTCCCAATTTTATATATCGCACGAAAGACGACACGATATATATATATATAATATCTGTACTATATATAGTATATCTTCTTGTGGGAAACTCGAACCGGCAATGACTCTTTGTCTTGAAATTTTCAATTGCACTCCGATAGCAGTCGGTAAATAATTCATTTTTTATTCAACGAATCGACATTAATGATAATTATTTTTCGAAGTCCGTAATAATGAAATTCGATCGATTTAAAACGAAAATCGATATATTTGATAAAATAAGTTGATAGTTATATAGATTTTGAAAATTTCGGGCCGTTATCACGAAATTTGCAAAAATGAAAAAAAGCAAACGATACCTTAAAAAAAAAAAAAAAATGTTATTCGATGAATTTTGAATTTCTGGATGTATTCATAGAAAAAATCGAATTCGAAACCTTATTTAACAACATTTCACTTTTCGTTCAAATTTGAAATCGATATGCGTAATGCATAAAGAAAAATGTCGCGATATGAATTGTGTAAAAAAAAAATTTACGGAGTTTCCACGGGATTCCAGGTACTAAATAATTGTTAAAGTTCATACTAACGGTGACCTTAAGAGCCCGAAGCTCGGTTATAATATTTTCCATACGCGACCGTGAACTCGTTGCGTATAATACGTCGTGAAGCACACGGACGCTGACAATAGCGCGTAGCGAGGTTCGCGAACATTCGCGTATCTCCCGCTATATATGCAGCGAAGAAGAACTCGAGTACACGCGATGACCCCGAGGACATCCCGGTGACAACCCCGAGACGAGAAATCAGCTCTCGTTCGTTCTATCCGGTATTTTTATGAAAAAAAAAAAAAAAAAAAAAAAAAAAAAAAATTATTATAACGGCAATGGGTCTCTGTGCAGACCGTTCCTTTCGTGTGCCGGTGGGGCACGCGACACGACTAGAAATCTCTACGCGAGAGGCCTCTCGCAAAACGAGACACAAATTCACGTGTTGCCTACTCGTTTCCAAAGGTGTTCGCTAGACGGACAGATAGTCCCAATTTTCGGCATTTCTTTTTTTTTTTTTTTCGGCACGCGACGACCAATTCGCGAAACGCCTACCGAATTATCGACGCACGAGAACTCTCGTCTACTAAAATTTCTAGAAGATATTTCGGAGAAAACGAAGATCAATGGCTTCTCGACTATTTCAAACTTTTCGATGGGAAAAAAAGGGGTTGGATACGAGAAATAAACGTCTGCGGCTAAAGTCTTAAAATGAAGTTTTCTATTGACTATATAGATTTCAATAATCGAATATTTTAGCTTTCCGACAAAATGTTGTTTATCGGAATGTATCTACATATCGATATATAGAAAAAATATAATAAAAATTCGCGAAAAAAAATTACGATTTTTTTGTTTTACGATCGAATTCATCGACATAGAAAAACTTCGACGACGAATTATTTTAAAAAACTGTGCGCGTTCGGCCCGAATTATCGAAATTTCGTCGCCGCGACACAAAGAAGTTTTACTTTCTCCTATGCAATTATTTTAAATATCGATTACGTGTGAGACTCTCCCTCGACGCTTCGCTGGCAATGTGGCGCAATAAGGCGACACAACAATAATATTAAAGAAAAAAAAATGAAAATAAATTATCTGGCGTCGTTACAACCCCCCAAGGTGATGTTCGCGTGCACCGGCATAGTCGTATAATAACAGGAGACGGAGTCTCTCTCATTCCCGATCTAAATCAATCTCTCGCGAGGGGTGCGAAGCATTGCCGCGGGGCCTCGTTGCATCTTTTCCCTTCGAGCCTTTTTCTCACAGATAACTCTTCTCGACGGAGTCACAAACAAATCAGTGAGATGCCGCGCGCGGACCACAAGGGGGGTGGGAAGGGGAGGGAAGACAGGCGAAGAACTGCATAGATAATGCCGATGCGAAAGAATAAATCAGCGCATCCTAATTGGCTATATCCAAACACACCGCCGCACATCCATCCATTCACGCAATTCCTATAACAATAATCGGGGGAAAAAATTATCGGAAGCTTCTTCGACCACTTGGCGCTAAAAAAAAAAAAAAAAAAAAAAAAAAAAAAAAAAAAAAAAAAATTTGGCTAATTTAGAAATTTCATGGACAAACGACAAAACGTCGTTTTGCTGTTTGTGCGCGCGCGCGCGCGGAACTCTCTCGCGAGCCTCGTGCACTTATTGAAAAGTGAGGCTCGCGTGTTCCGATGCACCACCCCGAGAGGGATGGGGGTTGGAAGACAAATCTTCCAGCGAGACGAGATCCCGGATGAAGAAGGACGACGAATATGGCAAGTAAAAAAAAAAGGATATATATCGCGTGGAGACGAATTATCGAGAAGGGGTCGAAGAGAGCGAAGACCAGGCGCGTCGTGTGGAAGAAAGATTCTGTAAAAAAAAAAAAAAAAAAAAACAGGGCTTCTGGGGTCTTTCGAGAGCACAAAACGCTTCGGGGCAACTATTCGCAACCTCAGCTCGGATTTTTTTCTTTTTTTTTAACCCCCGGGGTGCGAAGGTGTGGAAATTACGAAAAGGGATACATATATATAGGTATATGAGATTCTGCGCGAAAGAGGAAAGGATTTCGCACGAGTTTTTCAGGGATAATATATATGTATACGTGGAGCGGCTAACAGTAGCTACCGAAACTGGAGACGAAATTTATTCACGAAGATATTCAGCCGCGGTGTGGTAAATTACAGCTGGACTTGCGAAGGACTCCGGAGTCCTAGTGCCGTGCGTAGTTACTCTGCCGTAGTTTGCGCGATGCCCGGAAGCTTGAATCTCAATTATTTCTCGTGCAAAAGGTGTCGAAATTACTGAATTTTGGATACGAATTCGAGGATAATAAGAGTCATTGGGAGGTTAGCAATCATTACAACAGTTTTTCGACATGTAGCTATTTTTTTTTTTTTTTTTTTGTGGCATCAGATGGCTGCGCGATGCGCTAGAAACGAATTGTTGATTGAAATACAATTCGCTTGGTTTTTAGGTTAAAAAATCATCGGTCGTCTGAGAGAGCAGTAAATAACAAATTTAGATTAAAAATAATTATAAAAATTCAACAAAGTAAATTTAGAATTTTATTAAAAAAAACAAATTTAGATGAAATAAGCGATTTTTTAATTATTTTTTCACTACATCGGCATCTTAACGATAATTTATTAACAATCGATTTCACTGCGATTAAACTTTAACGTATTGATTTTTCATCAATATAGCGCAATGATGAAAATTTCGGGTTTTTCATATTCATGTGCAATGTTTTTGGATTATGTGTAATTTTTTCAGAAAAAAAAAAAAAAAAAAAAATCGATAGTATCACACGGAAAATATCTAAAACAAACTTTGCTTTTTTTTTTTTTTCGTGGACATATGTGCTCTTTACATGAATCGTTCGAACATTGAAAAGCAACGGAGAGATTGAATCGAAAACGAGAATGCAAATTGGCGTTATGAGATCCAAGAGCTTTTTTTTTTTTTTTTTTTTTTTCGGGAAAGAGGTCCGGCTACCGTATAATACAGTATTCGGTTTCCACTTTGTCATAGCTTAGGGGCGAAATGTCCGGTCGTGGAGTTCGGTTAGAGTCGAAAACGCCCGTGAAACGTTTCCATCGAGATGCCCTCAGGTCGTTTTCTATACACAATTAGCGAGAGCTTTTAATCCACACTGGTGAGCATCAGACGAGACCTGAACGTGGACTCTGCTCGTAGGCCCCGAGGGCTCGAGTTCTCCCCGTATATATATCTGCGCGGTTCTGGACTATAACGGCAAAGACCCGAAATGAGAGGTCACCGTGAACTACCAGAGGCCGGACAGCATCCGTCATCACGATTTCACTCTAATTAACGTCATCTGCCTAACGAGGCCAGCAACGGCAGCGGTAGAAGCCCCCGCGGTAACCTCTCTAGTAGACGTCCACGCGTCGCCACTCGAACGAAAAATCGTGAAAAGAAAATAGAAAAAAAAAAAAAAAAAAAAATGAAGTTGCGAACGAAAACGTTGCGAACGAACGATGCGGAAACGCATCGTTTGGACATCGCATCAATGATTTTTAATGCCGACATCCTCGCGTTTTTCGATGAAAATTTCATTCGTTCAGTTAACATTTTTTTTTTATTATCGAAATACCTTCATTTTTTTTATGTATCTCTTCATATAATCACTATACGTATTTTTTTTTTTCGTTTTTCTTTTAAGCAAATTTTTCTTCGTATAATTTTTCTAATTTTTTTTTATTACGAAATTGACACAATTAAGTGTTTCGATTTATATGGAAAATAAAAAAAAAAAGTAAAAAAACAAACGAACGAATCGTATTCGCGAGAGTGATGATGAAACGTTAACCCTTTTGCAGTATGTTTCGCATCTTCGCGCAATTTGAAACGGCTGGCGTAGCCGAAAATTTCGTTGGTTTCTAATTTTTTTTTTTTTTTTTTTTTTCATCCGTTCCTCATTTCTCGTCGTTTTAATTTTCCTTTTATTTCATTTTTTTTTTTTTCTCTCGCTCGTTCCTCCAACCCCGTGATCGCGGTTCGAGAGAAGCGCCGCGCGACTTGTCTCGAGCGCTCGTGATGAGTATGGAGAGCGCGCGGAAACAGTTGCCCCGGGGCGCAGTTTTGTCTTGACGACGGGGCCGGGGTTCTCTCCTCGCCTTCGTCAGGAGGATACATAACCGGAGAAGAGAATGAAGGAGGGAGGGGGCTTCTTGGCATATGTGGCTCGCGTGCAAGACTACCAGCATGGGGAGTAACAGGTGCGTTCGTTCGTCGAATATACGGACGTAGATAGTGGCAGACCGAGAGGAAGCGGTCGTTAGCCTGGGCTACCAGAAGCTAAAAGCCGCGCGCACCAGAAGCCTAAAGCACCGAAGCAGCAGCGACAGCCCCTGGAACAGCCCATTCCTTTACATATACCGACTATTATGATTTGCTCGCAATTATAAAGCCTTCTTACAGTTTTCTCGATCGCGTTTACACAATCATTTGTTTTGCTGCTCTGCAGAAACATCACCCGCTTGTGCATAAAGAAATGTGGGGCAAAATGGACCACTGCAAAAGAATTACGTATTTTCAATTTTGTTTTTTTTTTTTTTTTTTTTTTTTTTTTTCACGAGCATTTGAATGATCGCTGCACGAAATTTTGTGCATTTTACAAAATTGGCATTAAATTTGTAAATAATCGATTGAGATATTGAAATTTAAAGGAATGTTTTATTCCGAAAAAATCAATAAATTAAAAAATGACGAGAAATCGATGCCAAAATTTTCAATTTTTCAAGCAGTTTGAGACGAGACTGGTAATTTTTTTTTTTTAACATGCACAGTAAAAGAATTTTTTTAACGATGGTCCGTTTTACCCCATTCAGCCCCGTCGAGTACAGCGAACCGCGGAGAAACGTCTTGCGGGCACCGACGACATATGCCCTCAACTTTCGTCATTCAAAAAAGTCTGTGAAAACTCAAGTACAATGGGATTTCAGTACTTTGGTATTCGTAAAAAAGAATTTAATCGCGAAATCAATCTAAAAAAGATTCTCACATCGTAGATAAAAAAAAAAACGCGTAATCGATAATCGTAATAAAATTACTCCATTTTTTTTTTTTACAAATCGATTTAATGGAAATAATTGTCACCGGCATAAAATAACGCAGCGATGTTGTTGAATCTCTCATTATGATAAATGATTTAAAAAAAAAAACCGCCTTATTTCTTATGATACGCGATGACTACGATAGTATCAAAGAGAGTGAGAGAAAGAGGAATTATATACATGTAGTATACGGAGTTGGGGGGTCGAAGTTACGCGGAGAGGCGAAAGGAGATTAGCGAGTGAATAATGAAGACACGACCCCGTGAAAGCCTAAGCGGACCTCCTTAAGCTCCGGTGCTCCTTCGAGTAGAAGCCGAAGCCGGAAAGAGGATACCGACAAGGGTGGTGGTGGTATAAGAGGGTCCTGGTGGAAGCAGTTAATTACTCCGTGCGCGAGAGAGCTCCGCCTCGACACAGGACCAGGGTAACGACTTCCCCTTATTTGTCGAGAGGCGCAAACAGCCAACTCGATCTGCTTCTCTCCTCTCCATCTCTCTATCCAACACACGAGCTCCGCGCAACGCGAAATCCCTGACTCTAAGAAGCTTCGTGAACGGGGGTGGACCGCACCGAAACTTGCACCATAAACCCCCCGAACGCCATTTTACTCCTTCGGCTTCGGCGAGAGAATAAATTCATGGCGTTAAAACAGAACTCTCATCCTCCATGTATGCGAAATTTCGAATACTCTACTATTCGTGTCGTATTGTTGACGATAAACGTGAGAAAAAAAAAAAAAAAAAATGTTCGAATGTATTAACAGTTTGGATCGCAATTTTCGTTTTATCGGTTTATTCGTATTTCGTTGATTTTATCGATGTTTTGTTCGATTTATCTATACGTTATCGATTTAAACGATATTTAATTTGATTTATCGATCGATCGATGTTTATCGATTTATATTGATATACTGTATCGCGTTCGTAGATCTTTTACAGATCTTATCGATCATTTTTTTCAGTTGATCGATATTTTATACAATGTATTGCTACTTCAACCACTCAATCGGTATTTTATCAGATTTCATTCATAGGTAATTATTGAAGTTTTTTTATTGATCTGTCGTTTATAAAATGAAATTCATGGGTATAAAAAAAAAATTCTTCAAAGCGCATTGACAATTGGATTCTATGAAAATTCGTCGATTCGTCAATCGTATCGGCAAATCATAGATTACGATGATTATTTTTCAACGCCGCAGTCAATTCCTTCATTGCAGCGGTATTTTCATTTATCGCCGTTACAACATTTTCCAATTCGTAGCGCGACGCCAGAGCCGATAGTGTAGACGTTGTCGAGTCATTTAAAAAACCGTATGTTGAATTTTCTACAAAAAATTATGAATACCGATTATTAAACGATTAAAATTTTTCTTTAAAATCGTTTCGACTATTAAAAAAATAATAATAAAACTAATAATTTAAAAAAATATATATCGACGGTAATATATATATATATATATATACACCTTCGCTCTCGTCGTCCGGATCGTAATCCTTTATAACTGTAATCGTCGTGTTTGCATAAATCATCAAAACGAATGGTACGTCGCCGGTATTGTATTTCGGGTTTTTTTCACTCTTAGAAGTAGCGCCCTTGATGCGAATTATCTGAAAGAGGGATTCGCAGTAAAATCTTTTAAATTTTAATTAATTCAAATTAAAAAAAATAATTGAAAGTATCAATAATAAATTAATAACAATTAATGACTAATTATGAATATAATAATTATTTTATTGACATTATTATTATTAATTATTAATTTATTATTAAATTTAATTAATTTTATTTCAATTAAATTTCACTGTGACGCAAAAATTACGAACCGTATTTTTTTTTATCAGCGGTCTTATTCGCTCAATTTGATCTTCCATCGCAATGCACTGAATGCGCAATGCCTTTTCGGTTTCAACGATGAATTTGAAAATGAAAAATTTTCCCTCGCCGAACTCTCGCGGTTCCTCGATCGTTCCGACCCGCACGATAATCTCGCTGCTCGTCGTGTTAAAAACAATTTTTTTTTATCGCAACATTTTCATGTATTCGATTATATCGATGTTAAAAAAAAAAATAATAATAATAATAATAATAAAATTATATTCAACACGTTTAAAAAAAATGGTGATGTTACCTATTGGCCAAATTGTTATTCGATAAATTAATTGTTTTTTTTGGTAACTCGGAGAGCAACATTTTCAAAAACTATCCCGAGGAGAATGACTGTCGCGTTACCGCCGATCGCAATATTTAATCTCCACATTGACCTTCCGCGGCACCGATTGTTGCAAAGACGATTAGATTATCTTCCCATCGAGCGGAGAAATAGACATCGCGTTAATCTTATCATCGATGCCGACGTTACGATAAGCTGCGTCATTCGTCTATTAAATTATGATGATCGTAACGTTGCTTCCGCATCGAGAAAACTATGTTTTCAGTTTTCAGCAAAAAAAATGTTATTATGCAATAATAATGTTCCTAGTAGTGCTGTACAGCTCAGCCGGTAAATGAATACGAATTGTAATCGGTAACTTTGGAACTCTTTATTATTTGTCTAAAATTATCACATTTTTGCATAAAGTTTTATTATTTTATAATATTTCATAAAAATTCCATTCGACATGTAATCGGACATTTGTGACCCGATCGGTAAGCCTGTCGATAAAAATCGATAAAAAATCGGCAATTTGACGATTGCGCGATTAATCACGCGTTCTGATGTACTCAACTGTACTACGATTTTGATGTAGAAACACAAGTATATCCACGTCTTCCGGCGATAAGCAGCTGCGTTTTGCTGAAATAATGTTTTCAGCAATCGATGATACATGCGCAGACGATATGCTCGATGCAGGGATCGCCAAGAACCTTTTAGCGATTTTCGCTATCGTCGGAAATTTCTTGTGGTACAATCTCCACCACAGCAACGGATCTGCTCTCGGCGATAGTATCGGTTCCTGTAAATAATATTCGAGTTCCGTACTCTCTTCACTATCAGCGAAATTTACACGTATTTCAAGACGCTGAGACGGTGCAATTTCTTCGTCAAAAAAATAATCGATTGCGGCTACTCGCTCATCGTTCGCGGCGGAAGAAGCTGCTGTAGCGGCGCGATGATTTTCTTCGTACATCATCTCTCCGAGTCTCGTCTTTATCGCTTGTCGATAATCCTTCGATTCGTACAGCAAATTTTTATACCTATAAGTAAAAAACATTAATTCCATACCGTAAAAAAAAAAAAAATAATAAAATGAAAAATCTTACAAAAATTCATGGAAATTCAACTGTAATATCGTTGATATCACAGAAAAAAGAAAATCGGTTCTCTATAACGATGTCATTGCTTTAGGAAATTAAAAGAAATCGAGGCAAAGAATTTTTCACGGATGAAGGGCTCCATTTTTAATTATACAAACCTCGGATCTAAGATGGCCGCCAGAGAAAATACGTCGACGGAGTCGTTCGCGAAAAATTTTGCCAGTAACTGTTGCTTTACGATCGATTTCACGTGCACCATTATTGCTGAGTCGTTTTTTATTACGATTTTATTCAGCAATCGTTGGATCAGTGGGCGAATCACGCTAATTGTTGATCGCTGTTTTGCCGACACAATTGTAGTGAAATTTTGAAAATGTCGCAGTATCTCAACGAGATCTTTCAAAAATGTCCAGTGATTCGGCGTCAAAGACAATGCGTTCGAAATCGTTTCCGTCGTGTGCTCACGATCGCTCAACACCCTGTTTATCGCGTCGCGCTGCTCGATCAGCCTTTCGATCATAGCGAATGGTGAATTAAACTCCGTTTTGCAGTGACTAATAAGTCGATTTTCAGGCAGTTTTAGCCGACGTTGAACTCTTTTTAAAGCTTCTGATGCAAGTCTCGAGTGCTGGAAGTGTCCGACAATCGCGCGAACTGTTGTAAATGTATCGGTGAATTCTTTATCCTTCAATGCTGAATTCAAGACACATTTCAGACTATTTACAGGGCAAAACACGCTGTTTGCGAGTTGTTTTGTTGAATTTAGCGCCGCAACAATGTCACTTGCATTGTTGTGAACGATGGCAACGACTTTGTCTGTCAATGTCCACTCCGAAACGACCCTTACGAGGTGTTCTCTCAAATTATCTGCCGTTCGCTCTTCGGATACTTGAAATGTATCTAAGGTGTAGGATACGGCATCCCACGCATCGTCTATCGCATGGAGTGTCACGGTAACGAACGAAGCCGCATTTTGAAACGACCATTGATCGATCGTTAAGGAAACGGATGGGTACTTCTCTATAAAGGGTATGATGTGCGATTTCACGGAGTCATAGAGCTCGTGTAAGCGATTTCTTATCGATGTCTCATTTGGCAACGTATAATTTGGCGCGATATTTCGTAAAAATTGCTGAAAACCAAAACTATCGCCAATCGACAGGGGCAGCATGTCCATCGCTATCATCATCACGTACGATCGTGTAATGCTTTCTTCTGTAGAATTCTAAAATACATGAATAATGGAATTCGAAAATCTAATTAACGGCTACAAATTATTAAAATTAGAAAAACGCGAAACAGATTTTTGGATACCGCACGATCGGAGTGTTCGTATGAAGATTGTCCTGTTGCTCGTTTCGCTTCGGGCTCTTCTTTCATTACTGTCGTACGCTTTGTCGGTCGGGATCTCGACGATTCCGCGGTGTTGTTGTTGGAAAACGAACCATCGGCCACCAAGGTACGCAGATCAGGATCGACATTGTTGCTGTAACGAACGCGAATTGTTTAACTTTAACGGATTGCGACTTGTGAAATTGCGGAAAAAAACAATGTTCTGTTTTGATATTTTACTATTTGAAGATATAAAATCGTTGTTTACCTGCGTTTCGATTCATCTCCTTCGATCATCGACAGCGTCACCTTATCGCGGCTTTTTTCTAAGTACAATTTTTCGATGTTTTGAAACATTCTTAACATGTTTTGATTAAAATGATGCAAGTTAATCGAATTTGCACATCACTGCGACATTCGATTCCGAACGTCGTTTACAAAGTAAACGATGATGAAAAAAAAAATCAGGAGACGATGAAGAAATTCAATTTGAATTTTTTTTTTTTTTTTTTTTTCACAAACATAGCAATGATGTTTCCACGTCGGAAGTTAAGAAAAAAAAAAAAATTCGACTGACTGACCACTTGGTTTTCCCAACGATTGGGCAGATGAAGTCTCCTCATTCGCAGTTACGTTCTGTCGGTTAATGTATTTTGCATGCCATAGTGCCGAATTGAGAGTTGTCCAAACGGTATCGTCATTGATGGGTGCGACAATATATGAATAACTATCATCTATAAAAATAAAAGATACATAGGGTAGTTGTACCGTTAGCGGCCACTGTAGGGTTTGTGGGTATTTTCATTATTATACTCTTCGAATAATTTTTTTTTTTTTTTTTCAAAACCGCATGTTGATTCTTCAAAAGTTTTCATATAAAGTCACTGAATGACACACGAAGTTTTTTTTTTTTTAATTCGATTATATTTTGTTATATTGCTTCGCATCTGATGGCCACGATCGGACCGAAGTTAATAAAAAGCTGCACGTCTACCTTATCTCTAGTCGATTATAACCAACTTAATTACATTGGTATAACTTGGCATAATTTGGTTTGGTATAACTTTAATACCAAATTACAACTCTACCAGAATATAATGGTTCGTTAAAATTCTACCGCAATACAACTCTATCAGCTAACAAATCTATTCGATTTACTTCACCGGGACAACTTCGCTTTTGATTGTTGAAACAGCAATTCATTTGTAAAGATAATTAATGAATTGTTAGTTAAAGTCACAGTGTGTGTGTCAAGAATTCTGTTATTTTTAATATGGTTGCCAAAATGGAACAAAAGGTCATAAAAACCAATACTTCTGCGGTAGACATGTTTTTGCGCTCCTGTATGGTGACAGACCTGTAATGCAGTAGAGTTATAAACTGCTGGTAGATCTGCTGGAACTTATATCCGACAGAATTGCGACCGGCGGTCGAATTATGCAAATGTTTAATCTGATAGATGTGGAAAGTCATAAGTTGCCGTTTTACCTGATAGGACGGTAAAGTTATGTTGTTATTTAACAAATTTGTCGTTAGCCTCTAAATCGCGTAGAGTTTTAATTTGGTAAATTTGTACTTCCGTAAAGTTATATGGTAGATGTGCTCGTAGGCTTATGTTCTCTTAACGCAAACAGTGCTTTAACGTGCGTTAACGGCTCTCTGGCAGAGCCGTTAACTGGTATCGTTACAATCGCACAGAAGTCACTCCCACACAGTTTTTAGTTTTGTTGAAATACTTACGTTCTTGCAGAAGTGTAATTTCTGTTGTACTTCGGAATTTTAAGAAGAAATTTAATCCCTTCCGCCAATGTTTCCGCTCTCTTGCGACTGCGTTCTTTATATGAATTATCTGAATGCATGAATGTAGAAATGTATGTGTAATTCGTATTATGTATTGCCAAACTATCTATAGATCAATAAGATAGAGTAGACAGGTAGAGTATGCGTCAGAAATTACGCAGAATAATATACAAACAGCATTTTTTTTAAGAATTGGAGCGAATTTCATTGCTTTTCCCACGACGACGCTCTCGATACTTCTCCCCATATTGTTATCAAGAATACACTCGAAAAATCCAAGCGATCTTTCCGATTTGCACGAGCTCCTCACTCTCAGGACCAAAAAACTAGAATGATGGAGTCGAAAAAATTGTTAAAATCAACTTTCGTTGAGCTTTTCAGTATTTAACAAAATTGGGGAAAAAAATACTTTAAGGGCGTTATCGATACTTTCGTTTCGACTACAGTCAATGTTTTTATCGTTAAGGGGGCTGAGTCACGTGAAAAGTAGAAAGTTCATTATTTTTTTTTCTGTCTGAAAAAAAAAAAAAAAAAAATCCGATTGTATTTTCATAATCTATATATCATTAACTACCTTTTTTAATTTTTTTGAGATCCCCAAGTTTGTCGAAGCGAAAGTAGAGATGGTCAAACTTTTTTTACTTGTCGCAGGTTTCAGACCGCAGGAGTGAATCAATTTTTATTTTTCATGGCTCATTTTCTTTGCTTACCTTTTTTAATTTTTTTGAGGTCCCCAAGTTTGTCGAAGCGAAAGTAGAGATGGTCAAACTTTTTTTACTTGTCGCAAGATTCAGACCGCAGGAGTGAATCAATTTTTATTTTTCATGGCTCATTTTCTTTGCTTACCTTTTTTAATTTTTTTGAGGTCCCCAAGTTTGTTGAAGCGAAAGTAGAGATGGTCAAACTTTTTTTACTTGTCACAGGATTCAGACCGCAGGAGTGAATCAATTTTTATTTTTCATGGCTCATTTTCTTTGCTTACCTTTTTTAATTTTTTTGAGGTCCCCAAGTTTGTCGAAGCGAAAGTAGAGATGGTCAAACTTTTTTTACTTGTCGCAGGTTTCAGACCGCAGGAGTGAATCAATTTTTATTTTTCATGGCTCATTTTCTTTGCTTACCTTTTTTAATTTTTTTGAGGTCCCCAAGTTTGTCGAAGCGAAAGTAAAGATGGTCAAACTTTTTTTACTTGTCGCAGGATTCAGACCGCAGGAGTGAATCAATTTTGATTTTTCATGGCTCATTTTCTTCGCTGGAGTATTAATTATGGAACGAGTGCATGCATTTTTTTTTGAAGGTCCCCTGATGGAGCTATTGAATAAAATGTGGAAAAAAATGGCATTTTCACATAACTGCGATGCTCTTTTTTCAGATTTTATTCGATAGCTCCATCGGTGGACCTTCAAAAAAAAAATTTCTGCACTCGTTCCATAATTCCAGCGAAGAAAATAAGCCATGTAAAGTCAAAATTGATTCACTGCTGCGGTCTGAATCCTGTGACAAGTAAAAAAAGTTTGACCATCTCTGCTTTCGCTTCGACAAACTTGGGGACCTCAAAAAAATTAAAAAAGGTAGTTAATCATATATAGATTATAAAAATACAATCGAATTTTTATTTCTTATTTTTTTCAGAGAGAAAAAAAATAATGAACATTCTACTTTTCAGGTGACTCAGCCCCCTTAATCTATTCAGTGTTACAATATTGAAAGGATTTTAATAAAAAGTTAAATGTCGCGTAATATGAAAGTTAATCATTACAAATCCACGAAAAAAACAAACAATGAAAACGTTAGAACAAATAACTTACGGAAGTTTACCCGCGTTCGGTCGAATCCTGGCGATTATATCGTTGTTCGTCATGAAGAAACTAGCTGTTGCCATTTTTCAATTTTTTTTTTTTTTTCTATATTTCAATGGCAGATGCTGTCGCAAACTCAAGGATATAGAGAATAATTCAACGAACTGCCACACCGAATGCGATTTAATAGAAAATGTTTTATCTACGTGCCAACGTTTTATGAACACTATCGCTATCGCGTTCGGTATCGTAACGAAAATAAAAAAATGGTCCTCTGACGAATCAATGACGATTCTAATGAAGATTAGCGACATCGATAAATCGAACTCTTGAAATTCGCGATGCTCACGGTATTGTGTTGCAGCAAAGAAGAGCTTTTCACGAGAAAAACAAGATGCGAATTTTTGCGAATATTTGTTCAATGCTCCCTTATTTTTTTATAAAATCGGTGATCGCAAAAATCCTCTATCGGAAAATCCGTCAACTAAATTAATATGCTATGTAGCAACATAATTTTTTTTTTTTTTTTTTTTGGAGTCTCGAAGAGAGAAATATGATGCAAACTGTAGGAATTTTTATGTCAAATGTATCTTTATTAAACGCGACAAATCGTAATAATTAGCCGGCAATATAGATGAGGAAACAATATTAAAATTTAATTTGCAGCACTTTTTTTTTATCTTCGTATTCCGATTTATTAATTATTGCGGATCCAGTAGAGCGATCGATATAACATTTTGTACGCCAACCATAGTTGCGGCACACATGAAATAGGTCTTTGCCACTATGCATTTGTCTTCGATTTCTTCGACTGTAATTTAATAATTTGACACGGTTTAAAAACTTCAATTCATGTTTTTTTTTTTTTTTTGTAAGCATTGGGAAGATGACAAAATCTTACCAAATTTAGCGCAAATTTTTGCCATTCCCATGAATATTGACACCATATCATGAGTATAGCTTTTGTCCGCTCTAAGGAGACTCTTAAATTTTTTAGAGTTGAAGTTAGTGTCGTCGTTTATCTGCAAGAATTCATTGTACATTATACATTTGACGACTCGTAATTTCAACAAAAACGAAGAAACTTTATCTTTTTTTTTTTTTCTTTTTTTTTCGTTCTCACCAGATCGGCTTCACTCAATATACAGGCGCGCAGGCAATTGGCTTTTCGATTATCTAAACCCTCGTGTTTAGCCACAAGTACCGCAGTCGCTAAAGATTCAAATAACATTATCGAGGATTAAAAATTAGTAGAACATCATCCCGATAACCAATGCGACCAAAGTTACTCCGGTTGCCGAACTCTTTTTTCGATAATTAAAATGCATTTACACAGACAACATTTGCATTTATAGACACTTGCAGTAAGCACTTCGATAATAAAGCGTTAACTTTTGCAATTGATTCCATAACGGTTTTCGAAATTAACGATCCAAGATGCGTCCGCAATTTTTTTCAATAATTCTTACAATAGTCGACATTGCGAAAAGGCGCAATGATTGCAACATCAGGTGCCGAATTTCGCCGAAGCGTTGTCGCGTTAGTACCGGCAAAATATTGTCCGAGCAGAGATCCCAAGGACATTAAATATTACGCAGGAACGCTGGTAAATTTTTAAAAAATTGCATTCCCTTGTCGCTAATCTTACCGCGGTCCTTGTTCTCTCCGTTTATGCATGCTGTGAAGCTCTTCTTCAACAACAACCAAAAGGGAGAATCGTCGGCGGTCTGTGCAAAATTTCAAAGTCAAAAATCAAATTTAAATTCAATCAAATCAATTTAATTCAATTCAATTTCATAATCATTTTTGTTACCAACACTTTCGTTCGAAAAGAAAAATCTCATCGAATGTGAAAATGAGTTCTAAAGAGAGTAATCGAAAGTTCGAACTTAATTCGCAAAACAAGTCGTTAATTATAATCGTAAATATCCGAAGATGGAACTTAACGAATAATGCGAAATTCCAACTTCAGTTCGGAATGAATGAACGAAGGAAAGTTACAACTTTAGTTTGAAATTAATTTTAAATCCAAAATTGAATCCGACGTGCAGTTCGAAATTTTTATTCTTTAAGTTCCGACATAAGTTATAATAAATAATGTAAAAAGCATTAATTTCTTTTATGCAGTTACGTAAAAAAAAAATGTAATTCTCATTAATCGCTTGCAAATCAGATTGACGAACCGTTGTTTTTGCTGTTGTCGACAAATTGTTGTCCGAATGACCAACTGCCACAGTGGTGAAAAATAGGCAAATCAATGACGCAACGTTCTTCATGATTCGGTTTTCGCAGAGATAATGCTTTTTCGTCGAACAATAGAGTATCGAATAAGATCGTCGTCGGTGACAGCGTAGAAGACTAATACCCAAAGCTCACCCGTCGTTTCTATTTAAATCGACGGGCTTTCGGATTTTTGCAACAGAAAACATTATCGAGAGCCCAACGATTAGCACGACAGGATACACGTGCCGTCAATGATTGACTGAACGCAAGCGGCATTTTTACATTTTATTATATGTTTTTAAAGAATAACAAAAAGTATTTGCGCAACGAAATGTTAATGTCAGCGGAACTTGTAATCGGCTTGAAATATTAATTTGCGGAAACTATTGTTTGTTTTATTGTTATTCACTCTATCCACGTAACGGATAATTGCGACAGTCAAGAAATTGTTTCCGATGGTCAAGTTTGCGAATGTAGAAGGAAACGATTTTTTTTTATATTTCCTTCAATGGCCGCGAAAATGTTATTCAATTCGTAAATTACATCCCCTGTAACGTTCTTTTACTGATACAAGATGAAGCGATCAATCGGCACTTTATCAATTATTTATGTTTTTAGTCGAAATTTGCAGGTGATTATTTTTTCTAATATTCTACTTGAACTCTAAAGACGTCTTTTTACGCTAAAGTAATTTCTATGTCCAAATGGAATTTTTAACTCCCGACTGCCCGCCATTGCAAAAAGACGGGAGTTATGCGTTTCACAGCGACGAGCGATTTCGTTGTCCGGAATGTTCTCGGAAACGGGTGAAAATTACTTGGCAAAATTTGATACATTAATTCTATGACGCACAGTCAATGTCGTTTGCAGAATAAAATTTCGATCCGTTGAATATCGGTAGAAATAAAAGCGATTTACTAAATAGTCTATCGAATATATCGAAGATTCAGCGCCATTTTCTGCGATATATTTTTTTCGTCTCCCGGTGGTTCGCAAGGCGCTCGATCTCCGTGCGATATAACCTCAAATTCGCGGAAGCATAGGTGTCAGTGAAAGCATTGTCTTTAAAAAGGATGAATTAAAAAAATTTTACAAAAATTTAAAAACTCCCGACTACAAAAAGAATGAAATAACACTTAATTATTCACATGTTATAGTCGGGGGATTTCCATACTTAATGACAGAGAAATCGCTCGACTATAACATGTGAATGATTAAGTGTTATTTCATTCTTTTTGTAGTCGGGAATTTTTTAATTTTTGTAAATTTTTTTTATACAATAAACTCAATGCAAATACTCCATTAATTAACCTTTATTGCTACTGCGTCGTCATTTAAATTACCTAAGTTAACGAAAAAGGAATGTAAAGAGCCGGAAATATATGAAATAAAATACGATTTTTCATGATTTTTTTTATTCTCGTTGCCAGTATCATTGATAACAGAATACATGTCTCATATTTGATGCTTTTTTTTTGTTTAATATTACGTGCATATCGGTGCGTATCGAATATTATTTATTGCGTGCTATTGAGTGTCGAATATATTTATCCTTCGATCTTCTGCTGTTTTTCTTGCTTCTTCATAGCATTAAAAAAAATGGTCAACATTTTAATAAAATTGCTACAGAGCTTTTTCGATATGCGGAAGTCAAAATTAGTTAACTAAGTTTCTTGAAAAGAGTGTCTGTAAACGACGATAAAAATAAAACGAGGCATCTACGTGTCGTAATTTCTTTCGTAGATTTGCCGATCTTCTTCTTACGATTTTGGGACCATTATGGAATTCATAGATAGAATGGTGTTTCATTTTGCGGAGGAAGTCGGTCGCTTGCAGAACAACAAATGTCTGAGAGATATTATATACTTATCATGATTAAGAAGCACTTGAGATACTTCTCCGCCACTTTGCATTTGTCGGTCACTTGTTTGTCTGTAAATAAATCAATTATTGGAATTTAAGGGTCCATTTTATAGCCCGAAAATCAATCTCTTTGTGCATAAAAAAGTTCCAACGGAAGTTCGGACTTAATTTCGAATTTATTATTAAGTTCTGACTTATCTTGGAACTTTACTTTGCACATTAAGTTCGAACTTAACTCGGAACTTGAATTGCAGCGTTAGACAATAAATGCGATTTTAATCCACTTAACTGATCTTTCGTATCTGTTTTCTATAATGCAGGTATATAGTGTGACATTTCCTACCTAATTTGACACAGATATCCGCCATTCCCGTGATTATTTCTACTTTCATGGCGTCAAGTCTTTTGTTAGCGCTGATAAGTTCCTTGAATTTAGTGGCGTTGAAGACCGCATTTTCGTTTATCTAAATCAAATTATTTCGCATATATAACGGATTTAATGCTTTTCATCATTGTAATGAAAATAAATGTATTTCTTTTTCGCTCTCACCAATCCGGAATGAAACAGTATACAGCCGCGCAAACAATTCACTTGCCGGTTGTCCGGATCTTCGTGTTTAGATACGCGTTTCACAGTTTCTAAGGATTAAGATAACGATTTGGAGAATTGCGATTTAACAATAAATCGGCAATCGGCAAACTGATTATCATGTATAACACTTGCGACTATTTTTTGTTATTTTTTAATTAATTTGTTAATATCTGCTATACTGAATCTTACCCTCGTCAAAGGACCCCGTATCGACACATGTCTTGTAGCTTTTCCTTAACGAAGACAAAAGTGAAAGGTCGTTGGCCTGTGCGAAATTTCATAGTAATTTTTGTTAGAAGTCGTCGTCGATAGTCGTCATAGACGAAGAGAAAACAAAGGCAATAAAAAAATGAAAGAATCATTGAAAAAAAGGGGGTAATTTTAGACAAAAACAGCCGGAATTACTTGAATTTAATTATTTAGTATATAGTAAAAAAAATTCTTTATTTTTCAGATTGTGAAACTGATATTGATTTCTGGGTATTTTTGGCAAAGATAAATCAATAATTAAGATTGTCGCTACGAAATAACATGAATTTACACTTTTATGATTTCGTCGATAAAATAATACAATATTTTTCAAAAAGGCGTATGTCCACGAAAATCGTTAATGCATAAAAAAATATATTCAAAATCGTAGAGCGTAAGTACTGCAGATGCGTTCTCACGATTTCAATCGTATTTATTCAATTAGTTATGGAGTTATATACTCATACGCTCTCTTGGCTCTTCAATTTCAAAAGGGCGTAACTTGACGCGTAACTCCCATCGCCTTCAGTCGGTCGATATTCACTGAATTAACTTTCGAAATGAGATACCGAAAAATTTTCCAAGTAATTTAAATATGTATAATAGATCGGTGATTAATTATAGCATTACTGACGAAAAAATACTATGATAATTACTTACAACAACAGAGACGAGAAACACGAAGCAAAGTAATAATGCAGCGTTTTTCATGATGCAGCTGTCTCAGGGATGTGCAGATAATGATATTTCACCAAATTATTGAATATCGAGTGTACGTCTTCGTTGAAAGTATCGAATACTAAACCCCAAAGTCCACCCGATCGTTCATATTTATATATCGGCAGACTGACGTGTTTTACGAAATGGAAAAAATATTACAAACTCGACGCGCTGACACGACAGGATACTCGTGACTGATGATTACTCCAGATACTCGCGTTTTCCTACATTTTTATTATATGTTATGATAAAAAAAAAAAAAAAAAAAACATCTTGTAATGCAATGTCAATGTCACCGGAACTCGTCGTCGGGTTGAAATGTGAATTAAAGGAAACAGTTATTTGGTGACTATTCCACGTAGCGGACAATAGCAAATTAATTGTTTGCGAGAGTCGAAAAGATTATTAATTGATAGCATTAGCACTTTAACGACCTAAAATCACTAATATAAAAAAATCAACAAAATCGATAAAATTATCAAAATCAACGAACTAATAACGATTAAAGAAAAAATAAGGATTTAGGCATTGGGATTTGGCGTTTCGCGCAAAAGCGTAAAATAAATAAAAAATTATTTTCAAATTATTTACAAACAATTTATTAACGGATTTAATTAGACGTTTCTGCCACGTCGTTTCGTGTAAAAATCAATCGCTTCGATTCTCGAACGAACGATGATCGTGTGTCGAATTAATCGATCGATAGATCTACGCGGAGTACCTGACAAATTTTGTCTCTCAATCCGAATCGGATGTACATAAGGAACTGTCCAGTTGTTGCAGATAGCTAATAAAATATTTTCTGTCGTCGGAATTAAATTCGCTAAAGCGTTCGCTAATTTCATTGGCGAACGCATCCATCATTTCGGCAGATTGCGCATCCCTCGATCTCCGTTTCTGCATTTGCACGAGAGATGGTTCATCGTTTTTTCTTTCTAGAAAAATCGTAATTTAACGAAACAACGTTTAGTTGGAACGTAAAAAAATGTATGTTGGTGGAAAATATAATAATTAAAAAAAGGATTCCATATAGTGACTAACTATTCGTATTGGACGAAGTCGACGGTTGTTCTGCGTTTACGTTCGTTGATCGTGAGGTTGATGGACGATTCTCCATCGGAATTTTCTCATCGCGGTTTGCGTTTAGTGCCGCATTACCAACGGAAGTATTTAAATTCACATCTACAAAAGTATAGAAGTAGTAAAACTGAATTTATTTATAGAAAAACATGTTTTTCTTCGATCGCAAAGCTTTACGCGGAGCTGTGCGCCGCACGACTTTGCATGTCGTATATGTAACTCTAAACGAAATAATTCTCCATTTATTTAGATGTGCAGTTTTTCGCTGCTGAGATTTCTTCATGTAAAATTATTAGGTGCGAAAATTTAAGGTCATTTATAAAATTGTTCAAAGATATAATAATACCGATGGAGAATGCCGGATGATAGCGTTCTTCTTTGACGATTGGACGATTCGTCGATCTAATTTCACAATGGACGTTGGAAAAAACGAGATCCAAACACTGTCCATGGCAATTGGTAACATTGTTAAATTGTTGCAAACCCAATCGGTCCATCATCTTGAAAATGGATAACGGTTTTTTTCCCAGCGCGTCGGTCTCCATTTCTTTGCAGAATATGGGAACATTGAAATCTCCCAGAATCAGCAAATGACCGCCGATATCGTTCGCGTTTTCGGTAATCGAACGAACGATATCGTCAAAGATTCCGTTTTTAGATCGTGGCGGTATATATACTACGATCGTCTTTAATATTACTTTTTCGTAACGCACAGTAGTTCCCAAAATTTCAACGGTCGGAAAGCCGTTTTGAGTTTCTCTCAAATTTAACTCACATGCTGGGTGACTTTTCTTTACCGCCAACAGTACACCACCACCACGCATCGAAAGGTGGTCTCTGTCTCTCCGAAAAACTTCGTATTTTTCTCGATCAAAAAAATCATACGATGGGCGATCCTGCAGCCAAGTTTCCGTTAGGGCAATCATGTCGTAATCCGAATGATCGGTAAATGAAAGGACCTCCTTTCTCTTTCCGTTAATGCCACGAACATTCTGGTAAAAGATCTTTAGCTTGGCGCTCGTTCTGCATCCAGGAGCTGAGACTTCACTGAATGCGTGTGTCTCACGTGAAGCGCGAAACTGCGCGTTATGATCGGAGGACGTGGCAACTGCAGATATTTCGAAAATTTATCAACTTACGTACGATTTGAATATTAAATATTCGAATATTGAAAAAAAAAAGTAATATGTAATTTCTATTTCTAATTTCTATAATATGTAAAAAAAAAAAAAAAAATATGTAAAAATAAAGTAATTTCAATAATTTTTTAATTTTCGTTTCGTTTTCGTTTTCGTTTTTTATTAATCCCGAGAAACAGAAGTCGCTTTTTGTTTTTCACTATCGCACCCGATACGTACAATTTTCCGGCGATAAAATTTCTGCGCTATTGTCGAGTATTAACAAAAACGGGGTGTTTCCGTTATTATATCCGTCCGGTTTCTTGGCAACAGCGCCCTTTATGCAAATAATCTGTGAATTATAAGAAAAATAAAATGTCGTTTTCTTTCCATTAATTCATTCATCGTGGCAATAATTTTTTCGTTTTTTCGATCGATCTTCCGCAAATTGAATAACACATTTAATGTACAAACCGCGTTTTGTTGAACTTTGGAAATGAACAAATTCACCGCATCACCATAAACATTGCATTGAATCTTCCTTCCCTGATTATTTTGAACGACGAAGGTAAAAAATTGATATCTCTGTGGTATAGGAATAGTCTTTTGTATAATTATTGGTTCAATGATGTTGCGCACTTTTACGACGAGAACACTGGAGGGTAATGAAAACAAAACTTTGTCACGTAAATTACGCCCAACGATTGTAGAACCCTTAATAAAAAGAAAGAAATAACTCACGAAACTTTGTCGTTCAGTTTAATATTGTCAATCTGATTGTTGTCCGTTAATCCTGAAGAATTCATTATTGATTTATTGATTTATTGATTTATTGATTTATTGATTTATTGATTTATTGATTTATTGATTTATTGATTTATTGATTTATTGATTTATTGATTTATTGATTTATTGATTTATTGATTTATTGATTTATTGATTTATTGATTTATTGATTTATTAATTTATTAATTTATTGATTTGTTGATTTATTGATTTATTGATTTATTGTTTATTAATTTATTAATTGATTGATTTGTTGATTTATTGATTTATTGATTTATTGATTTATTGATTTATTGATTTATTGATTTATTGATTTATTGATTTATTGATTTATTGATTTATTGATTTATTTAGTTATTTAGTTATTCATTTATTCATTTATTCATTTATTTATTTACTTTAGATACTGCGACTTTATTGATGGAGTTGTTTCTTTAGAAGGCTAACCTAAGGCCAGAGGCTGAGGCTAGTCGCATGAATATTGCAAACTGACGACACTTTTCAGCAAACCTTCGTTTTATAAACTATCGCTATCGCTATTTCCCATAAAAAAATGTATGACGAATCAATATCGGTTGTGAGATAAGAGATAACCATCGGTGAAGCCAAAAAGTTCTTTTGAAATTCGGATTCACTTGCAAAGAGAAAATAATGCTATGAGTCGGAGTCTCAAAAATCTACTAATAGTATTTTTGCGACAAACTTCGCATTTATACTTTTTGTCTATCGAAAGTTTTATGATTTCGATCGACACACTAATTATAAGTTGAGATAATGAGTTTTTAAGATACGCGATATCTTATCACAGTACCGCGCGTTTCGGATTGGCCGCTTATTCCGCTTTGAAGATGAAGTAAAAATAAATTGTGACGTAACTTACAATACTTCACGATTATTTTTTTTTTTTAATAACAATTTATTTTAGGTGTTTATTTAGTAGTTAATCAACATAATTATTTCTTAGTAAGTCGACTCGATTTCTGCTTAAAAAAAAAGTTGCGTTGCCGGATGATTCCTTAAACAATTTTTATTTAATTAATTTAATTTTTAATTAATTTTTTTTTTTGTTTCCAATTCAATTTGCAAAGATTTTCATCTCATTGATAAATATTCGAAATTTTCTCTGAATCTCACTTTTGGCTGAAAATGTAACGTTATAACGTATTTAACGCGTAAAAGCAAAAAGATGAAAAGAAGGAAATTAATGATAAAATTTAAAAAGGGGATTTGGGAGAAGAAAAAGGAAAGGGAAACGAAGAATATAATATAATAAAATAGAAATAATGTGCTTTAAATTCTATTGAAAAAAAAATGTTTTTTTGGGAGTAAATTAAATTCTACGCTGCGAAAACTCCCCGAATTTCGATGAGCAATAAACAGAACAGCGTTTTTTTTTTTTTTTTTTTTTTTTTTTTAACGAGAACATTCGTTGGTTTTTATTATTAATCTTTCATCTTCGTGCAGCAAATTTTTTTCGTTTCAAACGAAATTCCGAAAAATCTTCGGGAGCCGATTTACAACTTTTTTTGCACGTAAGAGAGTTGACGTTGACATCGATTTTATACGCGCTGCAATAACGATTTTTTTTTTTTCGTCATTCGGGACGAATTTCACCGTTGCGATTTTCTGTAAAAATGAGAAATACGATCGTCGCGGATCGCAGAGTATTTCTCCGTTTCGGCGTTTTCAGTGACCACTCGAGGAAGAAAGCCAAAAAAAACCCAATGAAGTCTACAATCGTCCAAAAAAAAAATTAAAAAAAATAACAAAGAAAGCAATTTTAATTAAAAATATCGAACTATTCAATGGGTGACAAGGAAAATGCTCTCCTCGATAATGATACTTTCGACTGATACGCTTGCGGAATTTTCTGCTCACGCGATCCGCAATTTTTTTTTTTTTTTCGATCGATAAATCTCATTTTTTTTTTTTTTTTGTTACCAAATTTCGCATTTATTTTTATTTACAAAAAAAAAAAAAAACTGCAAAAAATCGATCGAATAATAACTGAAATCAAAGTCCCAGTTGTTCGATTAATGATTAATTAACACATTAAACTCTGATGTTAAAAAGCAAACGGACTGCCGAAGCGATATTCGATTCCAAAGAATCGAAAGACGAGAAGAACAATAAGAATGTAATTTTTTTTTTTTAATAAGGTATATAAAAAAAATGAAATAAAAAAATTACAAAGTGCAAACAATAATAGGATTTCTTTTTTTATTTATCCGATCGATCGGTAACTATCGTAATGGGTAACTGTTTTATCTTCGTGTCGATAACTGGGACATCGATGATTATTTTTTCGAGTGACTTGTTTTTTTTTTTTTTTTTTTTTTTTACGTACAAAAGAAAAAAAATAGACAATTTTTGCAACAAACGAGTCTCGTTGAGAGAAAAAAAATCGATTACCGGTCGAATAAGTGTTTTCCTCGTTTTTTTTTTTTTTTTCAAATAAATGCCACAAAATGCCACAATTTACGATGCGAATTACGCGCACTCCATCGATTCATTTAACTCTCCGTATCTCTTTTTTTCTCATCTCATTTTATTCTTTTTTTTTAATATTTAGTCTCTACGATAAAATTTTACTGCTGAAGATTGAGAAGAACGTTCTGATTCGCGGGAAGATACGCGACGTTACGGGAACGCGATAGTTGATAAGCGATATCCTCGGCGGCTTCGATTCTTCTCAATTCGACGAGACCGTCACCCGCATCGCCGAGCGATTTGGCCAATAAACTCGCCGCTTGCGCGTCACCCTCGGCGCTTATTATCGCCGCTTTCTTCTGTTGCTCCGCACGTTCGACTAAGAAACGCGCCTTCTCCGCGTCCTGCTGCGCCACCTGTTTCAACTCAACTGCCTGTGTGAATTCTTTGCCGAAAGTCAAGTGTGTCTGTAATTGTAAAAGAAAATACAGTAAATTAATTGGATTAAACAAATTTTATCGAAATTCGTTTTCAATAGAAAAATTCTAATTTCTGGTTACTTTTTTTTTATAATATTTATATTAGTGAAATTTTCCCGTTTTTTTTTCTTCATAAATAGTTAAAAATCAATTATTTTTCTACATCGCCTTTTCTCAATTTCCTTAAAAAAAAAAAAAAAAAAAAAAAAAAAAGAAAAAAACGACGAATATCAACATTAGACTCACAAGTGAAATATCGTCCAAAATAACGCCGAATTGGGCGGCTCTTTCCGTGAGATCTTCGCTGACTTTTTGCGACACCAATTCACGCTGAGTGATCAATTCTCCGGCGTCGAATTGCGCGACTACAGCTTTAAGTACTTCAGTGGTAATCGAAGGCAAAACTCTTTCTTCGTAATCGACGCCTAATATCGTGTAAATTCTCGGCAAAGAATCGGGTATCGGTCTGAAGAGTATACGGAGCGTTATGTTGACGTTCTGCAGATCTTTACTACCCGTTATGACGGGAATGTTTCTGGGTCTCGAGCGAATATCGAAGATAATCGGTTTCTGAATCCAAGGAATATAAAAGTGCGTTCCTTCGCCAACTACGGCGTTTTTTATTCCGGCGAATCTGTCGAAAATAACGGCTCTGTGTCCGCCGTCAACTGTAAAAAAAATGATCGATTAATAACGATTATCGAATAATATCGATTGACGATCGATATAAACTATCAAAGGCGACGATTAAAAAAAATAATGAAGTCATCGGAGTTTTACGAAAAAAAAAAATTGACGAATAATTCTAATTATTGACGATATTGATATAAAATTTACAATTGACAACCGGTAAACAAAAAATTGCCAATTGATCACGAAAAAATTTGATTTATTGACGTCACGAAAAATTCAAAATAAACACGAAAAAAAATAAATTGACGATGGAGAAACGGAGGTACGATACTTGCCATTGTAAAGTGCCGAATTGACGACACTGCCGGCCAAAGCGACGCCAAGACCCAGTTGACCCATCCGGTTGAAAAACTTTGACGCCATCGTTTGTTTTTATGTTTTTTATTTCTGGAAAAAACAATAAATTGGTAATTGAATAAATCGAATGACCGATTTTGAAATTCTAAAATTTTTTCGTAAGAAAACTTCGACTTGCGTCATCCAAAAAAACAATGTTTTTTCGTGACAATCAAAATGGTCTGTCGATCGAATTAATTGTTTCGGATTATTACGAAGAAAAGCTAAAGATTATTTCATTACGCGAGAAATCCTCGTGCACACCGGCCTAACCTTAAAAAAGAAAAAGAACTTCGAATTCAGTCTTAACCTCGCTGTTGGAAAACACGTTACGTAAAAAAATCGCCGGGGACAACGATGAAAAGATATTGGACTTGCGAACGACAGAGACGATTCTATAGAAACGGCGAATGCAGAGCGCACGAATTTTCATTAAACAGGGATATTATTTGAGAATATTTTCGATGGAAATATATACCGCTGATAATCGAAAGGGTTCACGGGGTTCACCGGCCGCCTATCTCACGCCGACTGGTCGCGTACACAAGAAAATCGAAGGGACCAATCAACGAGTTTTATTTCACGAGACACGTCGCGAAAACAACGATTTAATTCGCAAAATATTGTAAATTTGAAAAAAAGGATTTTTTTTCCAATTTACGTATTCGTCTTACGTAATTAGTGGTCCAGGTCCGGGGGGGTTTTTTCTTTTTAATCAATCTTGATTTTTTTCTCGTTCGGTGCCCCTCGTGAGCGAATTTAACAAAACGCCGATAGAGCGTAAAATGGACTCTGAATTGTGTGTTACCGTCGGTGGAGAGGAGATGCGCCGAGACGCCGCCGACGACGATGATTGTGGCGCCATACGCTTGCGCGGGGATTATGTAAAACATCACGTGGGAAGCCGGAGAATTTAAATGTAAATTTTTCGTTCTCTTTTTTTTCTTCATGGGTTCAAAGATTATTAATTTTGTATTGTCATTTTAATAAAGAAAGGTTTAATACAAGAAGTAATTAATTGTTGGTCGATGAAAATATTTACGAAGTATTATTTGAAAGAGGTAAGAAAAAAAAAAAGAACGCTCCCGGGTGGGCTCGAACCACCAACCTTTCGGTTAACAGCCGAACGCGCTAACCATTTGCGCCACGGAAGCATTAGCGTTTATATAATTTTAAGGACGTACAAAAGTAATTTTGTTTTTTTCATACTGTAATGTTAATTATCCTTTTAAAAAAACAGATAAAAAAATAGTATTACTGACAAAAAATCGATTTTTTTCGTACGAATTTTAAATATTTATTATTATTAAATTAATTCCGTCAAACGAATATCCTGTAAAAAAAAAACACTCTTCACATAGCATCACAACAGCGTGCGATCATTTTCCGGTTTTTTTTAAATTTTTAACACCGTACAAAAACCGTAACTGATAACAAATGAGATTAAAGCCACGAAGGGAGACGAGGGACGCCTCGGATATCGAGTCACGATAAGATTTTATCCGTCGCGCAATCCCGTAGTGGCTTTGTCAGTCGATAGCTCGCTGACAGCTCCCGTTCAACGCACCTCCGGTCGAATGTACATTCAACTTTTTTCGCGAGTGCAATATTTGCGTGTTTCGTTTTGCGCAAACGTTTGCTAAAAAAAAAAATGTCCGAAAACGCCAACGTTGGAAATAAATCGCCTTACACACTGGTGAGAATTTACGTTCGTTAATTGAGTTCGAGCGCAAAGTTTCTTTTCCCTGTCTGATTAATGGGAAGCGAGTCGCAGACACGTGTTTTTTTTTTTAATAAAAATTTTCTAATCGTCGTTCGTATTACTGTTTCTTTCACGGGGAACTAACGCAGGGCGATTATGTGTGGATTAAAAATACGAACAAAGGAGAGTTCGACGTGCCTCTGGGATGCAAAATCATCATCAAAGATCGGAAAGGCATAAAAATTCGCTTCGACGACGGACAGGTGAATACTATTCGATAAAATTTCTTCCTATCATCTTCAGGCTCTATTGGCGCGAAAAAAAAAAAGAAAAAAAAAATTGAACAGTTATCTTATCATTGTATGTCTCGTTGAGTCTCGCAAACACATTTTTGTTCTTTAACGAGCATTCCGATGATTCGTAATGCTTCTATTTTTATTGATCGTGTATATATGATTTTTTTAACATTTAAAAAAAATTTATTATAAGTCTGTAGATATCAAATATTATTATTATATTATTATTATTTATATGTTAACAATAAAATTTTGCATCCTTATGGCTGTTTTTTTTTATACAAGTAAATTAATTAATTAATTACTGTTAATTAATCGATTACTGACAGCGATCGTCATAACAACAATGAAGTTCTTTGGTGTTCCAAATATAGTGAATTGTTATTTAAATTTTTAGGAAGAAATTATCACCGAAGATCGGATCATCAAGGCGATGCATCCGACTTCGGTGACTGGCGTCGAGGATATGATAAAACTCGGTGACCTGCAGGAGTATGCAATTTTGAAAAATTTGCATATACGTTACGCAAAAAATTTAATTTACGTGAGTCAATTGTTTAATTAATCAATCAATTAATTTTTTTCATTTCAATATTAATTATTTAACTATTTAATTACTGATCGCTAATTCATTGATTTATTCAACGGAATAAATAATGAAATCAATAATTATTCACTTAATACATTTTTTGTTTTATATCATTAATTAATTCTTTGATTAACCATTACTAATTAATTAATTTAATTTTAGACTTATACCGGCAGTATGTTAGTCGCAATTAATCCATATCGAGTCCTCGATATCTATACTGCGAAAGAAGTCGCTACTTACAGAGGAAAAAAAGTCGGCGAGGCATCGCCGCACATATTCGCGATCGGTGATAATTGCTTTGAGGAGATGAAACACTCTGGTAAAGATCAATGTATAGTCATTAGGTGCGTTTTCATATTTATATATTTTTATCCCTCAACATTTATTTCTTCAAGTAACAAGTGATTCTTTCGTTTTTTTTTGCTCTTCGTAGCGGCGAAAGCGGCGCTGGAAAGACCGAGAGTACAAAATTGATTCTTCAATATCTCGCTGCTATAAGCGGCGAGCACTCGTGGATCGAGCAACAAATTTTGGAAGCTAATCCAATACTCGAAGGTTTTATAAAATAATAATAACAAAAAAAAATTAATAATAATTAAATACCATTAGTTATCATAAATTTAAATTATTTATTATTTATTAACAATGGAATTTATTGATTAATGAAACATATCAATTGGTTCAATTTTTATACATTGTTTTTTAATGATTTATTATTATTATTATTATTATTATTATTATTATAAAACATTAATTTTTATTTATCATATATCAAAATTGTTGTATCCCCTTGCAGCCTTCGGTAATGCGAAAACAATACGCAACGACAATTCGTCACGTTTCGGAAAATATATCGACGTGAATTTCAATAAAAACGGTGCTATCGAAGGTGCAAAAATCGAGCAATATTTGTTGGAAAAATGTCGTTTGGTGTCACAGTCAAAGGGCGAAAGAAATTATCATATTTTCTACTCGATGCTTGTGGGACTGACGAAAGAAGAAAAGAAGAAATTGGGTCTCGCAGAGTCTGCCGATTACAAATATCTATGCGGAGTAAAAGATTTTATTGTGTCACAATTTTTAAAAATATTTTAATAAATATAATACGATCTTCTTGTATATAAAAAAAATAGAATGGAGAGTGCAAAGGAAGAAACGACGCCAAAGAGTTCGCTAACGTGCGGGCAGCAATGAGAGTCCTAAATTTCGGCGATCAGGAGTTTGCGGAAGTATTGAAGCTATTGGCAGCATTGTTGCACCTTGGAAACCTCAATTACAAATCTGTAGTCATCGGTGAGAACATTGAAATGTTATTTAGCAAAGAAAAGTAGCAAATTTGTATACAATTTTATCAATGAAGAAATATTTCGACAGCTAATATGGACGCCTGCGAGGTACAGGAAGAAACGCACGTAAAATTCGTAACAGAACTCTTGGGAGTGAATCTGCGATCTCTCAAAGATGCATTGACGAAAAAAACAATCTTCGCGCATGGAGATCGCGTGGTAAGTCGTATTATTTATTTGTCTGCCTATTTGTCCGTCCGTCTGTCTGTCCGTTCGTTTGGTGAAATGATCTTCATATTTTAGGTTAGCAATTTGTCGAAAGAACAAGCATTCGAAGTTCGCGATGCTTTCGTGAAAGCTGTCTACGGACGTCTCTTCATAATGATCGTCGACAAGATAAACGCGACGATATTCAAACCAAAACGCAACACAAAAAGCTCAATCGGCGTTCTCGATATCTTCGGTTTTGAAAATTTTCATCAGAATAGCTTCGAACAACTGTGCATTAACTACGCGAACGAGCATCTTCAGCAGTTTTTCGTTAAGCATATCTTCAAGATGGAACAGGACACGTACAACGCCGAGGGAATATCGTGGAAGCATATCGACTTTGTCGACAATCAGGGAGTCTTGGATCTTATCGGGGTTAAGCCTGTTAACGTAATGGCACTCATCGACGAAGAGGGCAAGTTTCCGAAGGTAATAACGGCCACAAAGATCGAAGAAGTAAAGAGATGCTATCGAATGATACATTTCTTCTTCTCAGAATTGCGTTTCTTCATATTTCTTCATAAACCTCCGTTTCTTCATATTTCTTCATAAACCTCCGTTTCTTCATATTTCTTCATAAACCTCCGTTTCTTCATATTTCTTCATAAACCTCCGTTTCTTCGTATTTCTTCATAAACCTCCGTTTCTTCATATTTCTTCATAAATCTCCGTTTCTTCATATTTCTTCATAAACCTCCGTTTCTTCATATTTCTTCATAAACCTCCGTTTCTTCATATTTCTTCATAAACCTCCGTTTCTTCATATTTCTTCATCAAATTTTATACAATCACATTTCTTCTTTGAGTTGCGGTTAGTCTCGTTTCTTTTTTTCTGAACTTCGTATCTTCATTTTTTTTCCGAACTGTATTTGGAGCCCATAGCTTCTTTCCTTCTTTCAGGGAACCGACGTGACCCTACTAGCGAAAACAAATCAAATGCACAACACTCATGCGAACTATGTGAAGCCCAAGTCTGATCTGATAAAGGCATTCGGCATAAGACACTTTGCTGGAACTGTTCACTACGAGGTTAAAGGCTTTCTTGACAAAAATCGCGATACATTTTCCGCCGATCTGAAGCAACTGATAACGATATCATCGAACGCATTTCTCAAGTCTATTTTCACCGACGATCAGTTAGCCACGGGTGTTGATGGTAAGAAGAAATCACCGACTTTGTCATCGGAATTTCGTAGTTCCCTCGATTTGCTCATGAGAACTTTGGAGAGTTGCAATCCGTTTTTTATTCGTTGCGTCAAACCGAACGAAGAACAAAAGGCCGCGGTAAGACGTGCAACGATCATAGATCATTTTTTTCATGATGAAGAAAAGAAGAAATCGTTTAATCAATATTTGTTTATTTGGTTATTTATTGATTATTTCTTCAGTGTTTCGACCGCGTGCTCTGCTGTCGTCAGTTACGATACTCGGGAATGATGGAAACGGCGCGAATACGTCGCGCGGGCTATCCGATACGTCACGATTACGACGATTTTGTGAACCGCTTCCGATTTCTTGCAAAAGGTATCCACACCGGTTCCAAAGCCGACGTAAGGAAAGTGGCGGAAAATATTTGCACCAATGTGATCGGTAAGGATACTCTCGACTATCAACTCGGGCGCACGAAAATATTCATCAAAGAAGAACCCGATTATCTTCTCGAACGCGAGCGCACGCGAGTTCTCGCTAAGAGTATACTGACCATTCAGACGAACGTCAGAGGATGGATAGCGCGAAGAAGGTAAGGAAAACCCTTTTAAATTTTCCGTACCGATCAGAACATACATTTTATGAAGATCATTTCTACAAACAACCGATTCCGATCGATCGATCGCTTCCGATCGTTGGCGGTCGTCAAATGAAATCGGTCAACCGATTTCGATCGATCAACCGATTCCGACCGGTTAATCGATTCGGATTCCGATCGAACAATTTTTTTTGGTAACCGTCAATGATATTTTCATCAAAGTACCGAAGAATCGAACACATTTCAGATACACGAAGATTAAAAAATCGGCACTGTTGATACAAAAAACATGGCGAGGTTACGGCCCGCGAAAGCGTTATAGGACGATGCATCGCGGTTACCTGAGATTCCAGGCGTGTATAAAATCACGTCTGTCGACGCGAGATTATCGCAGAAAGCGAAAAATCATCGTGGCATTACAGGTAAAGATATTTTTTCTCGGTAACTCGAGATCGAAAGCTACAAAGTGTTTCTTCGGTCAACGATCAAAGAAACCGGACACTCGACGTGCGGGCCGCACGCGCTCTTTAGTCGGTAAATGCTTTTAGTGACAGATTACTTCTCAAGGGGTTTTCTTATCTTAGGAGAGATCACAATATCGACCCCTCACTCCCCCCCCCCCCCCCCCCCCCCCCCCCTCGCGTTCGCAACAAAATAACAATGCCCCCGGATACAGAAATTCTAAATCTATTTTATAGGCTTTGGCACGCGGTTATCTCGTTCGGCAGCTCTGCAGAGAGAAATCACAGGTGCGACGTATTTTTGATACACTATCGATGAAATTATATTTAGTACGACCTCGAGGCTCGTCGGCGATATGTCGCTTGAGAATTCGTCGTTGCGCTCCTCGAATATCGCGTTATTTCGAAAAACATGGCGTATCACAGTAAGAAGATATCTTTTGCTTCAGTGGCGCGACAAGCGAATCAAGGAGATCGAGAAACTTCGGGATGACGAGGAAAAAACATTGAAAAACGATGGTAACAAGGAATGGAAAAAAGTTGCTCAAGGCAATTTCGAGGAGCGAATGATCGAACTGCGGAGATTCGTTGCCGAATACGATAAGAAAATTGCTGATTCTTCTAACAAGGAATCCGAAAGCAACATCGACGTGATGTTCGACTTTTTGGAGGGCGAACCAAAAACACCGATATCCAAGGAACTTCCCGGCGACATGTATGCGGTAAGCTACTTATTTCTTATTTTCTTCAATCATTCAACATCGTCAATTCTTCAGCAGTGATTTCTTCATTTTTTTTTATCTCTCTCTTCATCATTTCTTCAATTTTACTTTGTCGATTTTTTCGTCATTTCTTCCATTTTTTTTTGTTCTTCTCTTCAGGACATCGCTCGGAATGGCAAACCAGCCGACGAGGTTACAAGTTTTCTTGAAATACCAATGGACGACACCGCAAGCGTTGATTTTTCTGTCTATCATTTCGGCAAATTTGCGGCTACGTATTTCGCTTCGAACGTCACGCCGCAATACTCGAAGAGACCGTTGAAACAAGCGCTGCTGGATTTACCTCTACCGTCCGATCATTTGGTAACATTTTTTCAATACTTTTTGACAAAAAATATATTAATGCCAATACATCGTATTTGTTATCGATTTCACGCGCCATTGCCATTCGATTAATCCGCAGTCGTCGCAAGCTCTCTGGATTACGATACTTCGCTTTATGGGTGATCTTCCGGAACCGAGAAATCCAATCGAAGCGCCAACCAACAAAACCGTTATGTCCACAGTCTCCGAAACGCTTTCGAAAAGCTTTTCCAGATCCAGAGACTTCGATGATTCGCGGTATCAGGAAAGAAGCAAACAGATTGTTCGCATGACGCTGAAGAGGCAGAATAAGCTTCACGAAGACATTCGAAAAGGTAATTTTTATTTTTTTCTTATCGATAAAATGTCACGAATTTTCAAAATGGTGAAATTTTTTGAAATTTCATAGTTCAAAAAAATAAAAAACGAAATTGTGAAAAACGCGATTTGCAAATTGTGAATTTTGAATTGTTATCAAAATTGTGGAATTTAAAAAAATTTCAAAACATCATATGGTAATAATGATGAATACAACAATCATTGATTATTTATAATTATTATTAATAATTTTTTTTTTATTGCAACAATTACGATGAAAATTCTCAACTCAGGTATCGTTGAGGACGAATTTGTGAATCAGACATATCAAAGTTGGCTTCAGACTCGACGATCGAATCTGGAGAAGTTGCACTTCGTCATCGGTCACGGAGTACTGAGGCCCGAGCTTCGCGATGAGATTTATTGTCAGATAGTTAAACAATTGACGAACAATCCGACGAAAGCTTCGCACGCGAGAGGGTGGATTTTGATGTCGTTGTGCGTCGGTTGCTTCGCGCCTTCCGAGCGTTTCGTCAATTATCTTCGCGCTTTCATTCGCGGCGGGCCGCCGGGTTACGCGCCATATTGCGACCGTAGATTAACGAGAACTTACAAAAATGGCGCGAGAACTCAACCGCCCAGTTGGATAGAATTGCAAGCGACGAAAAGCAAAAAACCGATTCTTCTCACCGTTACCTTCATGAACGGCGAAACAAAGACAATCGAAGCTGATTCGGCGAGTACCGCGGAAGAAATCGTCAATATACTGTCGAGAAGCATCAACCTGAATGATACCTTTGGGTTTTCTCTGTTCGTCACACTTTATGACAAAGTTTTGTCGCTTGGCGCCGGAAGGTAAGCGATACTGACGAAGTGAAGATGATACAAAACATATCTGTCGATAAAACAGTTGTCTACTAATGAAGAATCGCGATATTTGAGATTCCACGACGTTGTTATTGAAGAATGCAGTTGTTGAAAAAAAAAATGAAAAAAAAACTCGAAAAATTGTATTGTCTTCATATTGACGCGTATTCTTCTTTAAAAAAAAAAAAAAAACTTCCGAACAAAGTTGAAAAATTAACTGTTTTCGTCTATATGAGAAAAAAAGTGGCGTTGATTTTCAGTGTCCATTTTCGCAATAAATCAATTCAATTTTAGAGATCACGTGATGGACGCGATATCGCAATGCGAACAGTACGCGAGAGAACAGGGACAACCGGAACGTTCTGCGCCATGGCGACTCTTCTTCAGAAAAGAAATATTTTCCCCGTGGCACGATCCGTCTGTTGACAGAGTTGCGACAGAATTGATATATCATCAGATAACTCGAGGAATCAAATACGGCGAATACAGATGCAACAATGTGAGTAAAATTAAGAAGAAACATTTCTTTTCAGTCTATTATTCATTAAAAACGCATCTTAACCTTAAAAAAAAAAGTAGAAATACAGCTTTTCCGTTTTCCCATTTATATTGCCGAAATAAAAAGTGAAGAAATGCGTTTTTCTCCATCTAATTTGCCTCAATAAAAAAAGAAGAAATGCCGTTTATCCATTTAATTTGCCTCAATAAAAAAAGAAGAAATACCGTTCTTCAATTTAAGTTATCTGAATATAAAAAAAGAAGAAATACCGTTCTTCAATTTAAATTATCTGAAGATAAAAAAAAGAAGAAATACCCTATTCCCATTCAATTAGCAATTTTCCACGTTTCAGGAAGGAGACATAGCAATGCTGGTAGCACAGCAGCTCTACATAGATCACGAAAAAAATTTATCACCGGCGAATCTGAAGAGTTCGATGCCTCTCTACATTCCGAATCATCTTCTTCAAGGCGTCGCCAACGAGGCTTTGCCAAAATGGGAAAAGCTGACACTCGACGCTTATCAGAAGAACGTCAACGTCATCGACGCCATACCGGTCTCAAAGGCCAAAGAAGATATCGTTATGTTCGCCAAGTTAACGTGGCCGATATTGTTTTCAAGATTTTACGAAGCAACGAGAACATCCGGACCGGAACTTCCGGTCGACAGTGTCATAATCGCCGTGAATTGGACGGGTATATATTTTGTCGACGATCAGGAACAGATGTTACTGGAGCTCTCGTTTCCCGAGATCGCCGAGGTGACTTGTCAGAAATTCGACAACAGCCTGATGAGCAATATAATGATATCGACACTGCAGATCGAGGAATATGTCTTCAAGAGTCCTGACGCGGAGGATTTGGCGTCTCTCGTTAACTTTCTTATCGACGGATTGAAGGAAAAATCGCGTTTCGCTGTTGCGACGCAGGACTACATGACCGACGGAGGATCGATAAACGGCGAGGTGCAGTCGTATTTACCGCTGAAACGTGGCGATTTGATACAATTGGCGCCAAACTCGATCGGCTACGCGATCGTTAATTCTGCTTGGGGTTACGGCGAGTGCAACGGCATGAGCGGCGAATTTCCAACTGAATGCGTTTATCTGTTACCGACGATGACGCGACCGGCTCAGTCGATAATAAATTTCTTCAAAACCGATCGTACGGCGCAGAAGAGTTTGGAAAAGCATCAGACTCGTCGTACCAACGAAAGGGCGCAAGTGCACACACTGCGAAAATTCGCGCAGGATCACTTCAGAACGAGTTACAACGTCACGCTATCGAAAGGCTCCAGTTTATCGGCGGCGAAGCGAACCGTAGCGGAAAAATTGTGGAAACACACGAGAGCGCCGATAAAGGCGCCGCATCTCGCGAGAGTCTGCGAAAACGACGAATTGACGCAATCGGCGGTTGGTATATTCTCGAGTATACTGAAGTATATGGGTGATCTACCGAGCAATAGACAACGCATTGGCACAGAGTACACGGATCTTATCTTTAAACCGGCGCTTGAACACGTAAGTGGTGACTTTTTTCTTTATTATAATAAATAATTATTCGTTCATTTCTTCATTCGTTCATCCGTTTCTTCTTTTATTCGTTTCATCGGTTGATCCATTTCATCAGTTCATCCGTTTTATCTGTTCATCTCTTCATTTCTTCATTTTTTCTGTGTATTTCATAAGAAACGATTTTCACCGGAAGTGAAAAAATGTTATTATTTAAAATCATTTTTCTGCCATAAAAAAATTAATAAACATTTAATTACTATTCAGACCCTTCTGCGTGACGAAGTATACTGTCAAATAATACGGCAGCTGACGGAAAATAAAATACGCCTGAGCGAGGAGCGCGGCTGGGAATTGATGTGGTTATCAACGGGAATAATGAATTGCAGCACTAATGTACAAAAGGAAGTTGTCCGATTTCTCGAATCATCGAAAACGCCTATAGCCAACGATTGTCTCGTCAGACTCAACAGAACTACCGCGAGTGGTAATCGCAAGTATTCGCCTTACATACTTGAAGTTGAAGCTATAAGATTCAAGAGTATGCAGATTTTCCACAAAATTTACTTCCCCAACGACACCGACGAGGCTTTCGAGGTAATTTTTTTTTTAATCCACAAAAAAAATAGTAAAAAAAAAAAACGGGGTAAAATGGTACAATTGCTGGGATTTTTTTGTATTTGACATTTTTTTTTATAAAAATTGTCACTAAATTGGAGGAAACATTTTCATTTTCCGGTTTAAAAAATGTTATAGACATTTCTTTTTTTTTCAAATTTTATTTATCATTTTTTTTTTTTCCGTAACTTAATTATATTTTTTCAAATGTTCTTCCAATTTTTCTTTGCGCGAACTTTGTTCCGAGTGCTCATTTTTCCGCGCTTTTCCTTTACTTGAATCAACAAAAAATATCGTCGCAGGTTCATTCGTCGACAAGAGCGATAGATCTTTGCGAGGAAATCGCTGTCAGAATGCGTCTGAAGAGCAGCGACGGTTTCAGTCTCTTTGTAAAGATCGCCGATAAGGTATTCTCCGTGCCGCACGAATATTTCTTCTTTGACTTTGTTCACGAATTGATGGAATGGACCCGACAATCGAGACCGTCCGCGAAATCTTCCGGTTCGTCGATACAAGTTCAGTATCAAATTTTCTTCATGAAGAAACTCTGGGTGAACTCGTATCCCGGTCGCGATCCGAACGCTGATGAGATATTTTACTTCCATCAAGAATTACCGAAATTCTTGAGGGGCTATCATCGATGCAGCAAGCAGGAGGCTATCAAACTTGCCGCACTGATATACCGAAGCAAATACGCCGACAGTAAAGAAGAACTCGCAGATATACCGTGAGTAACGACAAAACTGAAAGAAAAAAAAAAAAAAAAAAAGAAGAAATCGGCTTCGGAAAATCTTGAATTTCATGATATTTCGTATCGTAATTATTTCCGAAGAAATAAAGTATACGGTCGACGGTATAAAAGATATATCTTCATATATATCGTAACGAAAAATTGTATATCTCATATATATCTTCCGGATATATCTTCCAGATATACGAAAGATAATTGTCAAATGATTAAAAGTAAATTATATATCTTGCGGCAAGAAAAGAAAAATTCATGAAAACGAAACCACCTATATGAGGCCATAAAAAGAAGAAATGATGAAATCAATTTTCTCTTTTTCTTCCAGAAATAATCTTCGTGAATACGTTCCCGCGGATCTTCTTCACATATTAAGCGGCAACGATTGGAAGAAGCAGATAATCTCTGTCTACAATCAGCAAACAGGTAAATCGAAACTCGTATTTATTTTGAAACCCAATAAGCAAAGAAGAAATGTCGAATAATGTTTTTTTTTTTTTTTTTTTTTTTTTTTTTTTTTTTTCGATCTTTTATAAAAAAAAGGAATGAGTGAATCCGAAGCGAAGTTGCAGTATCTTCAGCACATCTATCAGTGGCCGACATTCGGTTCCGCGTTCTTCGAAGTGAAGCAATCGACGGAATCGAGTTTTCCGGAATTGATGATAATCGCGATAAATAAACACGGCGTTAGCGCTATACATCCGCAAACGAAGGAAATATTGTCGATGTGGAATTTCACCGAACTGTCGAACTGGTCGTCCGGAAATACTTATTTCCATATGACGATAGGAAATTTCATGAAAGGACAGAAAATACTTTGCGAAACGGCGTTGGGATACAAAATGGACGATTTGATATCGTCGTATATCAATTATCTTCGCACGAGTCTGTCGAACGAACCGACGCTGAGACACTGAGAAGACTCAACGACGTCAGTTTGTAACTTAAAGTATTTAATATTTTGTAATGTGTAACAATAAACGAGTCATCGATGACTGAAATTTATAGACTCGAAGAAAATTTAATTTATCGATTAATTATATATATATATTTTTTTTAATTCGCTTCAACAGCGATTAATATTTTTTCGATTAAATTCAATTTCCCTTCAATTTTTTTTTTTTTTTTTTTTTTTTTTACAATTCAATGTCAATTCTGATTTTTTTTCTAATTGACCTAAAAGAAATGTAATGCACTGATTAATTTTATTTGATTACATTTTTTTTTCTTTATTTACCTCGAGCATCAATTATAATTTTTATAAATTAAATTGAATCAAATAAAAAAATTCAAGAAAATCGTATTTTCGATGATTATTTGAGTAGCAAATACGACTTCACGGATTTTTAATCACAGAATTATGTAGTATTTCTAGAAGTTATATGAATTTATAAGAATCAGCGGTGCGTATCTCACGGAGTTTTTCGCCGTAGATACGCCCGTCTGCTTCGTGACAATCGTTACACAGAAGATCCGCGTATAGATCACAAATTTCACAGTTGTCATTCCTAATATTTACTCAAGTCGGTCGGCACAATTATGACGAATCGAGTTACGCAAATACGTACAGGTGAACCGCCCGAGTTGGACTGCGAGAGATCAACGTCGTGGCGCAACGGTATCGATTCGATCGGAGTATTTTTATATACGTCGAAGACGAAGAAAAAAAAAAAAAATCCGACTCCCACATGCGAATTTTTCGGAGAGGAGCGATTTCATTCCACTTTATAAAAAGCCGTACAGTTTTCAAATTATTTCATTGTGATATAATCGATCTTGTGAAGAGCCTCGCGCAGTACGAAAGAAAAAAAAAGGATCGATTTTTTTTAACGGCGAGAGATTCGCACGATCATCAATATGCGTATAAGTGAGTAAACAACAGAATCGAAAAGAAAAAAATGTCTTTTTGATAATTATTAATATTTATTAATTATCTATTAATGTATATCAATAATTATTATTAATATTCATTACTCGCGTGTCGCGTTATTTTTGAAAATTTTTAATGTGACGTGAAATTAATTGAAATCTTCAAGAAAAAAATTATAATCGTGTAACAGGAATCATAATCATTATATATAAATTTATTTATTATTATTAAATTATTATTATTAAAAAAAGAATTTTTTTTTTGTTTTTAATATAAATAATGAGAATATCATGATTAATGCGTTAACGTTATGTTAATAATTGCAATTATGTTATAAAATTTTTTAAATTTTCGCTTCAATTTCGTGATATTCATTTATAAATGAGTTAATTAAAATTGCTTTTGCTGGTTGTTTCTGATTCATGAATTTCTTTCAAGAATCGTCTATTAAATTTACTTCGAAACGGATGACGTCACGCAATCTTTAAACAGCCGGTATCCCGAGATACCGCGAGATACCGTCACGTTATGTTTTTTTTTTTATTAATAACGAAACTAACAAGTCGTACTTTCAACATTTTTTCCGTTTGCAATTATCTATGCCATAATCGATTCATGTTTTTTGCTCTTTGTTTAAGTATTATTGATGGGTGTCATCACATGGCACGTGGCGAACTCAGTCGCTTGGCCTCACCGCGGAAATTTTGGCACCAAACCCGCCTACTTTTCCGATAGTTCCTTCAAGGTAAGCAATGAATCTGTAAATCATTATTTTCACACATCGATATAAAAAAAAAAATCCAATTCCAAAGAAAAATGTACGATCTTTGAGTCATTGTTTGGAATTAACCATTTTTTATTTCCAAAACTTTAACGTTTTGATTTGAATTCGGTGACTCAAAAATCCGTGTGTTTTAAATTGATCGGTTTGTAGCAAATCCAATTTTTTCTGATTACTATGATATCCTAATAATTTTCTCCTGATTTTCTTGACTTCGCTTCGGAAAAACCTCTTTCCTCGAAGCCTTAACATCTTTGGAATTATGGATCACAGAAAAAAATTATTTCATCAATAAAAAATCGTCTAATCATTTCTCCAAGGCGATTGCCGAAGATGCATCAGCGAATTTCGTCTACTCGCCGTACAGCCTTACGATGATACTATCCATGATTTCGTGGGGTACTGCCGGTTATACAAAATTACAGCTGCAATCGGTACTTCAATATCCGTACGAGTCTGTCCCTCAGAGAGACCAGGAAACATCCTTTGAGGACAGTTCTGAAGTGAGTCTTTTTCCAGAAGTTTGCAATGATTTGTACGATTATAGAATGCAGCAATTCTGTGTCTTTCCTTGCAGGAAACCGAAGGAGTTCACTTGGATTTGGCGAATAAGATTTTCCTGGCGGAAGGTTTCACGCCTAAACCTAACTTCAGTTTCATGCTGTCTCACTTCTTTAAATCTCAAACGCAGAGCCTTAATTTCGGTGATCCAGCCAATGCGAGCAAAGCAATCAACGATTGGTGCGCTAATCAGACGAACAATCGCATCAAGGACCTTATTCAGCCTGGTAAATGGATTCATTCTTTTTCCCTAATCTTCCAATCAGAATTTGCTGACCATCTTCAGGTTCTGATCTTTGGATCAGAATCTTATGATTATCTTCAGGTTCTGATCTTTGGATCAGAATCTTATGATTTTCTTCAGGTTCTGATCTTTGGATCAGAATCTTATGATTATCTTCAGGTTCTGATCTTTGGATCAGAATCTTATGATTATCTTCAGTTTCTGATGTTTGGATCAGAATCTTATGATTATCTTCAGTTTCTGATCTTTGGTTCAGAATGCTCTAATCTTCCAATCAGAATTTGCTGACCATCTTCAGGTTCTGATTTTTGGATCAGAATCTTATGATTATCTTCAGTTTCTGATCTTTGGATCAGAATCCTCTGATCTTCCAATTTCTGCAATTTCTGATCTTTGTCGGATTTTAACACAGACGACCTCGATAGCGATACCGCTCTCGTACTGGCGAATGCTCTCTACTTCAAAGGCACTTGGGCCAACTTGTTTGACAAAGACGAGACCGCATTGCTTCCTTTCCATGTGAATGAGACGACAGTAAAGCAGGTGCCGACCATGTGGAAAGTCGATAGTTATCATTACGGCGAACTTCCCGAAGTCAACGCCAGGTTCATCGAACTTCCATACAAGGTAAGGCGAAGAAATTGAAGACAACGCATGGATGAAGTTTGTCAACTGAATTAGTTCGACATAAATGTTTTCCGGGGGCATTTTGCAGACGAACGAGCAAACTGATCCGATCAGTATGTTCATCATTCTCCCCAACGAGATCAATGGAATCAAAAAATTAATTCAGGACTTTGACAAAGTTACGATGAAAAAACTTCACGGTGGACAGAAGTGGGACGTTAAACTTTTGTTGCCGAAATTTAGGATCGAAACAACGATTGATCTTGAAACTCCACTTGTCAAAGTGAGTAACCAATGTGATGACAAATAGATAGATCAACAAGTAAACAACGCAAATATGACAGGAAAATTTACGTAAGGTCATTGAAGGTTATTGACGACGAAATCAAACTATAACGATTCATCTATGTTATTCTGCAGTTGGGTCTGAAGGATTTGTTCGACCCTTTGGCTGACTTTAGCGAAATTTCTGACGATCGACCATTGAAAGTCAGCAAAATTGTTCAGAAGACTTTCATTGAGGTCAACGAGAAGGGAACCGAAGCTGCAAGTGCGACTGGTGAGTTCATCGAGTGTTGGAGCTATACGATTAGCTTCCATTCAATCAATACACCATTATCGCTTCAATACGCCCATTATTGAAGAGTCTTTGTACAATTATCTGGAATCGATAAAAAAACAACCCGATGAAAAATTGCTGTACGGTGTTTTAATAACAAAAAAAAATGACTTTTGCAGCCTCGCAGTTGGACAGCAGATTCCAGCATCAAGAGGAAGTTTCATTCGTCGTGGATCGTCCTTTCATCAGTATCATTGCTACAGAGTTTGGTGTTCCCATTTTCACTGCCGTAACTGTAGATCCGAGTTCGGAACTTTGAATTTGATGCTTCACACGACAAAAAATAAGATTTCGCAAGAATTTCAAACATTTATTAACAGTATAAAAATCTGAAAAAAAAATGAACTGTACTGATGCCATCAAGAATTTTGATTTTGCATAATAACAATGCAAAAATGTTATTAACAAATAAATAAATAATTAAAAAAATAGCCAATGAAACTTTTTTTTCTTCTCATTTCAAACGAATCTTTTGATTTTTTAGAAACCATATGAATTTCTTCAAAATTTTCATACATTTTTGAAAATCTCGTTTTTTCAATTTTTTTATTGATTATTTCTTATCGAAAGATTCGATTGCTCCGGGTTTTCATATCATATAATATTATCTGTTTTGCATCGTCTGGAAATAAACTACCGGTTCGATAATATAGAAAAAAAAAAAACAAAAAAAATCGGAAAGAAGAAATTTAAGGGCATTGACACCGTAAGGTTTACGGAAAGACTGGAAGGACGTATTTGCTGAAACAACTATCGCAGATAATTATGAAAAATTGTCATCTTTATTTGAGATTATAACAGAGTTCTTCGTTGTTACTTTCAACATTATACATTCTTAACATTTTACATTTTATTGAACGCACAGCGGTCAGGCAGTGCATATAAATCGTGAATTTCAATAACGAATTGATTCATTACATCGTATGACATTATCTCATCCAAATCTCACGTCGATGATATCGTAATCTTGTTGCGCGTAATGAGGAGGAATTTTGGTGCTATAAGTGCCGTCCAAAGGTCCACACAATCCGCTAACTTTTCCTTGAAGCTTCCCGTCGATAGCGAGCGCTACGTGATTTATGCCGTAAACAACCAACAGCTGCTTCCTTCTCGTTCGCACGACTATGTGATCAGTGACTTTTGTAACTCTGCAACGAATTAAATAATTTATCAAACGATCGAAAGAATTTAGAAAAAAAAATCGCATCATATATTCAATCGGTGGAAATGATTGATCGATCGCTCACTGGAGATTCCAGATGTTGGGAACATCGGGCGAATAAACCTCTTCTGTCGACAATACGTGAACCTCTTTACCGTCGACTATCACCCGAAAGCTGTTGTCCTCGCGCGGTACAATTTCCACTTCGCTTTCGCTGAGATATACTTTCACAGCCATATTTTTGCCAATCATTTTTCCGATAACGGCGTAATGATTGTTAGTGTGATCGCCGGAAATCAATGTCCACTTTTCGGACATATCGAATGGAACGCTTTGTCCATCGGCGGTCAGAACGGTCCGCGGATAGACCGAACATATTCCTGCGAAAAAAAAAATCATGAAATCGCGCGAAATTATCGACGGGCAACAAAAATTCTGAAATTTTTTCTTTTTTTTTTTTTGTAGATCGATTTTTTAATGCTTTCGATGTTTGAAAAAAAAAAAAAAAAAAAAAATGTCACGACAACAAACTTTAATTTACGATGAAGAAAATGGTAAATGAGATTTAAAAAAAAACTTACGAAGATCGTTATTAATGTATCTGGCCAAATCTGAAAGGGTCAATTGTGTATTTAGCAGAGGGAAGTACCAAACGGGAACGGCAATTTTTCCAAAACCGGTGAATCGCGACTTTTCAAAATCAACGTCGACGAGATCGTAGCTTTGCATAGGCGTCTTCACGGCTATATCAACGGTCTGCTTGTGTACCGTTATCTCGATAAGGTCTTTTTTTGAGAGAACATCCGTGAATCTCAGATTTGGCTGAAGATGCAAACGGAAAAGTTCTTCGACGTATCGGCTCAGGATCCCCATGCAGTTCGGTAGCTGAGAAGAGCAAAGAGAAGAGAACAACAGTATTTAGAATGCTTTCCAATGGGATAAAAATCTAATAAAAAGTTGCAATCATACGGACGAACCGTTTTGTTTTCGAACTCAAACTCGTACTTCATCAGCGTCGTGTTTTCTATAAACTGATTTAAACAGTTTAAAGTCTTCGGAATGTTATTCATCGGATTCGCGTATAGCGGATTCGCGATGTCTTTACTACAAGCGCTATCCGCGATTTCTTTTGTCTGTTCATTCGATCGTTTCCCCACAATGGTCAATATAAACCCATTATGCATCAGAATCAAATCATTTTCGGAATGTCCGAAAGCGATTGCCAAACTGATCGCTGCTTCTGGTAAATCCGTTCCAAATCCCTTTTTCGGATTTGTCGCATAGTCTACTCTCGCTGTGCCGCGCATCTGACGAGAGGAAATGAAGAAAAGCAAAAAAAAACAAAATAATGATAATAATAATTATTATTATTATTATCAAAATTATTTTTTTGATAAATTAAATAAAAAATAAATTAATCAAATTAAAAAATTTAATTAAAACCTTAAAATGTTTCTCTCCCACAGGCTTCCTTGTGAGAGTAAAACCCGCTTCTTTGACGCGTGCCTCAGTGAGATTACCGTAGACGTTGAGATCCCACGTGAGTGACGATTTTTTTGTTGAAACTGCTATTATGTCAGCGGAAAAGGTAACGTTGAATTTTTGGAGATCCGGACGTATTTCAGTCGCACTTTTGCTCAAATCGATCTAAAACAATCGAATGACCATTGACGATCGATTGATTATTTAATAGATGATTTTCCATCAAATTTTCTTTAATTTTTTAACCGCCTAAACTTTCAACTCACTCGAGAAATCGCATGATCGATACTCGGCTCGATCCTCAGGAGACTCCCGCAACTACGCACTTGCGGGGAGATTATCATATTTTTTATCTGCTGACGGGTTGCCATAACGGCGCGAACGATCCAATCGTTCCTAACAAATCGATAAATCCATTTTACGGTATAAACTTCGATGCGTATATTCAGTTAAAATGGAGGCATTGGTTCATCGTTCACGAGAAATTGAAGCTATGAAGATGATATTGTTTAATCTAATTTTACGCACCAATCATTCTTGTGTTCCGATCCGAACGCTCTGTACCATTCAGCGATTAGAGACGTTGATGTGACACTGTCTTCGCAGTCCAACGCAGCCATCGTGTACCGAAGTCCAGTGTCCTCGGAATCAATTATCGCACTATAAGATTTCTTCTCCGATGTACCGAGAGTGACGTCCTCGTGCGGATGACACCCAACGCACGATTCGATCGCTCCTCTGTCAGATATCCTGGTGATAGAAACGGAGTCTTTCGCGTGTATTATAAATCCACCAACCGATGTTTTGGAATTTGATATTTCAGGAAAGCTTATCGTCGCTCGCTGCAAATCCTTATGGTAAGCGACGTTTGCGTAGATCGGTATATTAATATCGGTAACCGTCGACCTTTTGACCGCATGCCACGTGCTTGCCAATGGGTTGTAAATTGTCATGGAATAGTCACCGCGTCTCCATATCCTTCCATCAAATTCTATATCCGTATTCATGCGCTCCATGGGTTTGCTGTAGTTGAATCTGACAGAAGCTAAGACTGGAATGCGTGTCTCCAGAATAATTGGAAGGCCCATGTCGCTCGTTATTTGCTCCTCGTAGAGATTATCGTAGGCAATGAACTGAATATTCCGGTCGCGACGATAAATCGGCGGTTTGATCGGATGGGCCGAACGGCCCGAGAGACTCCGCATTATCGCTTCCATTATGGCTTCGATTATAGCATTGAATACTTCTTCCCAAAATTTATTCCACAATTCCTCGTCGTAATGAAAAACGAAGACTGCGCGACCCTTGTGAATCAATATAAGATCAATGTGATAGTCTTTCAACGTTGGCATGCCCTTCGCGGCTTTTCTCAATATTTTGAGGACTTGGTATCTATTCTGAGGAAGTTTTTCACCGGCCATTAGAAGATTGAGTATCTTATCGAATCCTTCGATGTGCACACGAAGCTGCCAAAAAAACCGGTATATCGTTAATCGTCCTAATGTGCCGAATGGTAGGTTATGCAGTATTGAACTGAGTGACGATCTTTGTTATGTCCAATTCATTGGACGAGTAAGTTGAATTATAGGGAACCTATTCAATTAGGCAGCGCCTGCTAAGTCGGTTAATCAAAAAACCAATCCAATTGAACATAACCTGCTAAGTTGTATCAACAAAAACCAATCCGATTGAACAGAACCTGATAATAAGCATCTAAAACTAATCCAATTGGACAGAAACCGATAAGTTGGATCGTCAAAAACCAATCCAATCGGATCGTCAAAAACCAATCCAATTGGATCGTCAAAAACCAATCCAATTGGGTCGTCAAAAACCAATCCAATTGGGTCGTCAAAAACCAATCCAATTGGATCGTCAAAAACCAATCCAATTGGATCGTCAAAAACCAATCCAATTGGATCGTCAAGAACCAATCCAATTGGATCGTCAAAAACCAATCCAATTGGATCGTCAAAAACCAATCCAATTGGATCGAAACTGATAAGTCTGATCATCAAAAACCAATCCGATTGGACAAAACCTGATGAATTGAAACTCATGCTACCTGCCGAAGTACCTTCCGTTACTTTACAAATTGCACTATTATTTATGGTACCGACGATTTCGACCGCAGGGAGGAAAGTAAACAGGTTATTCAGTTTCTCCGCCAAGTAGGTAGACGAAGCCAAAGCCAATTTGCATGGGCGTGATTGTGATTGAGACTTATCTGGATGCAACTCATATGATCGTGTATCGTATTTAACATATGGCGCTCAACTTACCGCAACGTTACTGACAGGTTTACGGGCATCCGTGACGATGTGTTCGAATTGCAATACTTCCGGTACTCCGGTGACTTCGTTAACGACCATTCCCGTACGAAGTTTCTCCGCATGATTGTACTTTTCGTCTTCGTAGTCGAAGGAATACGCGGATGACAGAGGGTAGGGAACGGTATCACGAATTCTGGTGAAACGTATGATTTTCCTCACATTCTCGCGAAGACTCAGTTTGCACGGGTCAACGGAATTAGCGATTCCCTGTATCGTCGTGTAATGATAGTTGTAAAGATGCTCGTTACTCTCGTCCATCATAAACGAATGGATGCGTTGTATATCGGTATTGGTCATTGCTTGATGAATCAAAATTTCGTAGGCAGCGGTTCTCAACTTGATCGGTAGACTCTGATCGGCCATCACCGGCCACAACAAATCGAGAGCGTAGACGTAATTGCTCTCGATTGCTTTATCGATCGCCCATATCGCCAAAAGTCGAAAATGAACGAAATTTTTCGATATCTTCAGATCGCCACGAATAATCGGCGCAAGAAGCTCACATATTTTCGGCAATTGAACGTTCTTCAGGGCCATCAGATAAACGATTTTCATTCTGTAATCCTGCTCGGCTGTGAAATGAATACTTTGTTAACTTCCAAAAGACAAAACGACAATTGACCTGTAGGAAAATACAAACTGTTGATGTGTTCAAAGGTATTCTGAAGATACTCCTGTAGCGGATATCTGGCGCCTTCCGAAATTGAATTATCCTTGAAAGTTCTGCCAACCAATGACGCAAAGGACAGAATACCGGCCTTTCGTACTTCAACATGCGTTGCTTTATCAAGTTCCGCAAGATCACTCATTTTGATCAACAATTCGTGACTTGGCACCCGTACATTTAAGGGCAACTTGGCCAACATGACTACCGCTGTATCGTTGTCGATTTTGTGCTCTCGAATAATTTCGAGAGCGAATAGAGAGGACGCTGTTGTACCCACTTGTGGAATCATTTCGATAAAGATGTTCCTTGCAAGCACATCGTTTACTTGGTGTACGAGTCACACGGATATAGGAATATAAGTCTAAAGTATACTTACTTCATCGTGATATCTTCCATTGTCGTGGAGCGTTGACAATAAGTGAAAACTCGTCGAAAAGATGCAATGGCCATATAGCTCATCGTTTTTAAAATTCTGTTGATCACCTCTCCTTGCATTCTTGAATTCATTTCCGCGAACCGGTCGGTTTTATTCACATTGAGATGATCTTCATCGAGATAATTGGCAGCTGCGGTGAGCATTGTCTTTAGTTCCAATTCAAGAACCTCGTATTTAACGTGAAAGCTTCCTTGTGTGACATCAACAGCGGCGTCGAGCGCGTAGTGTCCTCGAGGTTTCGGATAAGTCAAGTCGCGGGTCATCAATATACCGAAGTAAGACATCGGTGGCAAAGTGATCGACTCGAATGGTATGGCGTCATAGAGAGTAAACGTCGCGCTGAAGAAATAAATTAAATGGACATCAACAAACGCACATTAAATTAAATGGACATCAACTTGCATCGAATGAATAATCGATTACTCACTTGGTAATTATGTAGTGAGGTTCGGATCTGGCGTTCCACGGTAAGTATTCATAGCTTCCATGGGCAATGAGCTTTTTGATGAAAATATCATTATCCTTCTTCTCGATTTCGATGTATCGTTTGCTCGCAATGTTTAACGATTCCTGAAAACAGCAATTGTCATTCGACCGAAATCGAGACAACAATTTAATGATGCAACGATTATTGCACTTACTTCCTTTTTAGCGTCACATCGCTCGCTATCAACGTGATCGAAGATATGAACAGGATAGCCACTGCATTTCGTTGGCGAGAAAAATTTATTCACGACAAACTCATTGTCGTTCTGTTGAATCTGATGATTCGGGTGGACGTCGTAGGTTACCGAACAGTTGCCGTGGATGGTATTCTGGTTATGACAACCAAAACAGACTGTTAGACTGGATGGGAACGAAGAAATTGACCGACGGTCGTTACTTACCTCTTTCGAGATAAAGGTATGAGGTTTTATCGGTTGATCAACTTTTATGTTCGGCCAATCCAACTGAAACATCGACGCTATCGCCATTTTCATGTTCCTCGACCACCCCGATTCGTTGGCGGGAATTTTCACACCTTGAAGCTAAAAATGTACTCGAAGTTAAGTGTTGAGTGTTGAGTGTTGAGTGTTGAGTGTTGAGTGTTGAGTGTTGAGTGTTGAGTGTTGAGTGTTGAGTGTTGAGTGTTGAGTGTTGAGTGTTGAGTGTTGAGTGTTGAGTGTTGAGTGTTGAGTGTTGAGTGTCGAGTGTTGAGCGTTGAGTGTCGAGTGTCGAGGGTTGAGTGTTGAGTGTTGAGTGTCGAGGGTTGAGCGTTGAGCGTTGAGTCGTAGTGTCGAATGTTGAGCGTTGAGTATTGAGTATTGAGTGTCGAGGGTTGAGCGTTGAGTGTTGAGTGTTGAATTTTAAGTGTGAAGTTATTGAATTTAGACACTGAAGGTCACGTTGGCACGATGGAACTACGAACTTACTTTGCCATCGTCGTCGTAGACGATCAAAAAAGGCTCCTGGATAGCGTCGTTAAGTTCGTATAACTTGTTGAAATATAAGCTTTCTAAAAATGAATAATAATCCGCCGTTTTTCCATTGTATATGAGACTCTTCACGTGCGAGAGTACCACGTAATATGCATTTTTTAATGATGGATCACTGGCGTCATGTTTCACCCAAAGGTTAGCTTTCAGTGCAAATCGTGAAGCGTAGGGCGTTGACTCGCTTGTACTGGCCGCCACATCACCGGTATAGTTGTAAACAACAATTTTATCACGAGGGAAGGGTGCTGAAGAAAAAAAAAATCAACAAATATCACGAAAAAACGATACCAATGATGATTATCATTTTTCTAAACCAGATATAAAAAATAAAAAATAGAAGTCGTTCTTAAATATTTGTTTACAAAAAAAAATTCGTTTTATATAAAAGAATATTAAAATGATGTGAAACAAATAAAAATTTGCGTTGGCAAGAATTTAATTCGCATTCGTTTTCGAGATATCGTATTCTGAGAAGTGGCAGTACCCGTCTGGCGGCGCACTAAAAAATATCTTTTTTTATTAAGTCCCTCACGCCAAGACGCCTTCGCGCGTCTCTTGATATTATGAAGAACTTACCGGGAACGGCACCGGAAATGGCGAGGCATGCCAACAGAACTGTCAGAACAGGAATAAAAAAAATAAAAAATAAATCGTTAGTTAAAAAAATATTTAAGGAAAATTGTGGAAGAACTCGCGGAAAAAATGGACGAATTACGGAAATTGCGAAGACTTACCCGATACCACGTTAATCGCGAGACTCATTGCGAATGACTGGTTCGGTACTGTGAGAAGCATTCTTCTTTTATAACGGACGCAAAAGTACTACTCATCTGCCCCTTAACAGTAGTTTACTCGGAGCTCCAAGACGATGATAACCCTGCAAGGTTATCGTTGCACGATAGAATGACCCGGGTGGGAAAGCCCAGCGCATCTATCTCACATCCTTATAGTCATATTTACCGGTCCGATGGCATTGAAAAAATAAAAACTGTTACACCATTATATATTATCTACTAATGAACCGATGATTCGGTTTGTTTCAATGTTAATGCCTATCCAATTGCCGACAATCCGCCCGACAGCTACATCGGTAAATTTCATTTGCCGATATTCCGACATATCGGTAAATTTCATTTTCCGATATTCCGACATATCGGTAAATTTCATTTTCCGATATTCCGACATATCGGTAAATTTCATTTTCCGATATTCCGACATATCGGTAATTGTCATTTGCCGATATTCCGACATATCGGTAATTGTCATTCGCCAATATTTCGCCATATCGGTAAATTTCATATAGCGATATCCGACATATCGGTAATCTTCATTCGCCGATATTTCGATATATCGGTAACTTTAATTTGCCGATATTCCGACAGATCGGTAATTTTCATTTACCAATATTCCGACAGATCGGTAATTTTCATTTACCGATATTCCGACAGATCGGTAATTTCAATTTCTCGGTATCTCCAAACTTTGGTATTCCATCAAACGGTTGTGTAACGATGAATATTTTTGTTGTTATTGTATTTAACACTCGTAAATACAAACAAATATACTGCATACCGATCTAAATAATCGACCGAAAGATTATTATGAAAAAGCGTGTACTTTATTGGAGTTTACAATATAGTTCTCTACCATTGTTATTATACATTCTACATTCTGAAAAAAAGTTTCTACATTCGTTTAAGCGTATATGCGGCTAAGCAATTAATATTTATTGTATCAGTTGACTCGTTTACTGAGTTTCCATTGTGTAATAATACGTCTAAGTCTCGGATAATCGTGTTGAATCCCTTCAGATATTCGTCGTCGTGTAAGATTGTCGAATCTTAGTAAGATAAGTGCCGTCCAAATGGCCGCACAAACCGCTAATTTTTCCTTGAAGCGCATAATCAATGCCGAGAGCGACGTGATTCAATCCGTGAACAACAATCACCGGAGAGAGTCTCATCTGCACTATAATGTGATCGCCGTTTTTCGTCACTCTGCAACGATTTAAAAGAAGAAACGGTCAAACGAATGCCAAAAAAAAAAAAAAAAAAAATCATAAATCATCTTTGCTTAAGAAATGATCGATAGAAGACGTACTTAAGAATCCAAGTCTTGGGATCATTTGGCACAAGAGCTCCACTCTCCGATTGTCCGATTGGCTGATCATCGATCTTTATCTGGACGCTGTTCTCCGCACTCGGGACGATCTCTACTTGATGACTTCCCGCGTAAACCTTTACAGCCATATTGGTACCGATCATCTTCGCGAATACGGCGAAAGACTCGCTAACGTGATCGCCGGAAATAAGTGTCCACTCTTCGGGAACGTTGAATAAAATACTCTTTCCGTCACCGGTCAGAACTGTCTGCGGATAGATGGAACACATTTCTGGAAAGAAACAAAATGAAATATTATGAAATCGATTGATGATGAATAACGATTTTTCGAAAAGAGATCGCTGCGATTTTACGACTCACTAAGCATGTCGTTGGTGTACTTGAACAATGTCCGGAGGCCGAATCTTGTATTGTCCAGTGGGATTTGCCAGGAGGGCCTGACAACCGGTCCGAAGCCGTTGAAACGCTGCTTTTCAAAATCGACGTCGAACAAATCGTAGCTTCTATCAGGCGTCGTCACGGACATATCAACGGCGTCCTTCTCCACCTGGTAATCCACGTTTATCCTCATATTTCCAGATTCCACATGATCGGTAGTGTACTTAAGGTTTGGCAGTAGTTGCGAGCGAAGGATGTCCTCGTAGTTCAGGAACATTGATGAGACATCCTGCGGAACCTGAGATAAAGAAGCGAAACATCAACAAAACTATTCAAAATCCCATCAATTTTGTCGAATCTCGTCATAGGAACCTTGTTATACGCCACGTTGACGGTGTACTTCCTAAGAGTCGTGTGTCGTATGACTTCATCCACGCAATTCATCGTTTTCGGTATCAAGTTCTTCGGATTCGCGTATAACGGATTCTGGATGTCGTTGCTGCAGGCGCCATTTGCGACGTCACGAGTGAATTGCTTCTTCTGCTCGTCGGATATCGAACCCTTTGCTGTAATCGTTATCAGAGTGTCGTCCCGTACGCATTGGTCCTCGTTGGTGCGCCCAACAGCGATGGTCAGCTTGCCGTTTGTTTCTTCCTTCGTGATTCCTAACTTCATAGGATCTATCGGTAGGGAAGAATAGCTCTTCTGCGCGTCGACGCAGATCTGATGGAAGTAACAAAAGAATATATGGGAAAATGTTTAGTCGAAGCAAAATCGGTAAAAAAAGTTCGAAGACTCCAACCGAGGAATATGGCACTCTATGGAATTAGACGGCATGCTAAGGCAAGCCATGTCCTCAGAGTACCATACCAGTTGCCTGGAAAATCCGATTTTTTCACCACCTCTGCTTCAATTATCTCCGGTGACCTCTGCAATGTATACCTTGAGATTCGTCTCTCCTGGTGTCTTTCTTGTGACTTGAAGCTTCGCGATGTTCATCAAGTGTCCCTGATCGACGTCAACGTTGAAATTAAGATCCCACGAACGAGCTGAGGTGTTGGTTGAGGCTGCGATAACGTCAACCGTACCGCGAACGTTGTATTTCTCGCTACCGAAGACGTGTAGAGTTGGATTTCGGTTATCCACGTCTTCGTAACTCGCGCGCATGTTGATGTCAACCTAATGCAATCAAATTATTATCTTCATCGCATAAATCTTTCCCTGGAATACGCTTCTTCAATTAACGGTCTTAATTTTGTCACTCACTCGAGATGTCGGATGAACGATACTCGGCTCGATCTTCAGAAGAGTACCGCAGCTACCCATTTGCGGAGAAATTATCAAATTCTTAAGCTGCTGACGCGTCGCCATTATAGCGCGGATTATCCAGGCGTTCCTTTTAAATCAACAAATACATGTTAATCCAAACTTCTGAACATCTAATGCTATGAAAATTGAATTATTTGCTATCCGATCGCGAAGAAAAATCGAAGCTGAGGAGTCATTAACGAACTTATATCAGAGACCGGGGCGACTTGAAACGCAGAGAATTTTAAAAAATCAGAGATTTCATGCATTACGGCATTCTAAGGAATCGTTTGTCATCTTTTGCAGTCCAATTTCGTATTCGTATTTGATGCCTGAAAACTTTGATTTTTTATAGTGTACCGCGTGTGTTGCATTTACATTCGATCTTCATACTCACCAATCGTTCTTCCGATTCGACGTGAGAGCTCTGTACCATTCTTCCATAAGTGTCACGGGTGTAACACCGCTTTCGCAATCGAATATCGACGTCGAGTACTGAAGTCCAGTGTCCTTAGAATCAAAGTTCTTCTCATAGTTCTTCTTCTTTGCTTCACCGAGACTCACGACTTCGTGATGATTGCACGTGGCGCATGATTTCCTGAGTGCCTCGATGTCGTCTTCATTTACAGTAACGCAGTCCTTCGCGTGAATCATAACTCCGCCAATCGAGAATTTCGTCGCCGGAAGTCTCGGGAAGTTTATCTTCAAGTTATTCGTTTCCGGGTTGTAGCCGAAGCTCGCGTGGAGCGGTACACTTACATCCATAGCTGTTGATCGTCTGATTGCGTGCCACACGTCTGCCATTGGATTGTAAATTGATATCGAGTAGTCGCCGTGTCTCCACATCTTCATGTCGAATTCCAAGTTCTTCCTTTCCGCATCAGTGTTGTAGTTGATCTTCAGTGATGTCATCAATGGAATACGAGTCTCCATAACGACCGGAAGACCCATATCACTCGTCACTTGCATTTCGTACAGATTCTCGTAAAGCATATGCTGAGAATTTATATCCAAACGATGATTACCCGGTTTCGTCAGCTGCTTTACGAACGTGTCCAGGAATTCTGACAACTTCTTCAATGATTGCTCGTTGTAATGATTCGCGTGAACGACGCGACCTCTCAACATCACGACAACATCGACAATCAATTTCTTTTTAGTTGGCATGTCGCTAGCGGCTCTTCGGAGCACTTCCAGGACATTTGTGTCCGACAAACCTCCCGGACTGACCATCAATTGACCAATCATCTCGTCGCATCCTTGAATATGCATGCGAACCTAAAAAAATAACAGGAAATCAACAATTTTTGGGTAAAATCTGTAAGCCATTTTAAAAAAATCGGCGGGGAGGAAAATTACAGAACGGTGCAAAATGGACACATAGAAACCTAAATAATTCAAAAAAAAAATTTGAGACATTTTTTAAAAATCAAATTTAATTTGCGACACGCAAATTAATTTTGAATTTTTAAAAAAATATTATCTCATTTTTCATAAAAAATAAAAAAATTTGTCCCTTCAATTTTTCGCTAAGTAGAATCTTCGATTCTTTTTAAATACATGTGTTTCAATTAGCCCCGGTGATCCCGCAATTTGGCATCAGACTTACCGCAAGATTGCTGACCGGCTTGCGGCCATCGGTGATGATGTGTTCGAACTGCAAAACCTCTGGTACACCGGTAACTTCGTTAACGATTATTCCCGTGTGAAGTTTCTCCGCGTGATTATACATCTCGTCCTTGTAATCGAAGATATGAGCGCTCGCCCTCGTGTAACGAATGGTCTCGTGAACCCGCGTGAAGCGCATTATCTTCCTGACGAGTTCGCGAAGATTCAGTTTGCAAGGATCCACCGAATTAGCGATTCCCTTGATCGTCGTGTGATGATAGTTGTAAAGATGCTCGTTGCTCTCGTACACCATAAACCAATACATGTGAAGGACGTCGGTCATCGTCGGCGCTTGATGCATCAATATTTCGTAAGCAGCGATTCTCAGCTTAACCGGAAGACTCTTATCGGCCATTATCGGCCACAAGAGATCGTGAGCGTAGTGATAATCCCTCTCGAGAGCTTTGTCGATCGCCCATATCGCCAGAAGTCGTAAGTGAATAGGATTCTCTGATATCGTCAAATCGCCGCGAACTATCGGCGCGAGAATCTCGTAGATCTTTCCAAATTGAATGTTCTTCAGGGCCATCAGATAGACAACTTTCATATCGTAATTTGGCTCATCTAGAAGATGAAGATAAAAAAAACCAGAAAAATCAGTATCCGTAACGATTTCTTCCGGAATGCATTCCGGAAGAAATCATGAAGTTTACGAAGTTAGGAATGAATACAAACTCTTCACGTGTTCGAAGAAATGGATGAGATATCCGTGAAGAAGAGGACTGTTCTCCGGATTCGGAAGGTTTTTGAATGTTCTGTATGCCAACGAAGCGAAGCAAAGAATGCCGGATTTTCGCACATCGGCGTTTATCGAGTCACCGAACTTCAGGAGATCTTCCATCTGCATTAGAAGTTCCTCGGTCGGTACCCTTACGTTCAACGGCAACCGGGACAACATATCGGTTGCCTTGATGTCGGGAATCTTGTGTTTGCGTATCATACTCAGAGTAAAGAGAGATGAGGCCGATGTGCCGACGTGCGGAATCATTCCAAGGAAAATGTTCCTTGCGAAAGTATCGTTTGTTTAGAATTTTTTGAACGATCGCAGAAAAGAAGATGAAGAAATCTGATGTATTACTTACTTGATCGTCGTGGCTTTAGCTGTGTTCAAGGCTTTGTAAGAATCATAGACTTGTTCCAAAGATTCGAGATTCATGTAACTCATCGTGTGCAAAATTCTGTTTACCGTCTGTCCGTGTTTCCAGTCGGGTTCCTTCATTTCCAGATGATTCTCATCGAGATAATCGGCAGCTTCGCCGAGCATTTTCTTCAGCTTGACGATAGTCGTCTCGAGATCGACGACGTGTCTTCCCTGAGTAACATCGATCGCGGCATCGTTCGTATAGGTTTGTTGGGGCTTTCGATACGTCAGATCGTAGATCATCGGCACATCTTGGAAGTTCATCGATGGCAGAGTTATCTCGTCTATTGGCACTACTCTCTCGAGAGCGAAGGTTGAACTGAAGAAAAAATCGAGGTATCGTCAGTTTTTGCACATTGCAAACAAATCAACGAATACTCACTTGGTAAGCACGTAGTGAGCCTCCGATCTGGCATTCCACGGGAAGTAGTTCGAACCCCCGTGAGCCACGAGCTTCTTGATCAAAATATTTTCTCCCTGTTTCTCGATCTCGACGAGTCGTCGACTCGCGACGTTTACCGGTTCCTGGAATCAAAGATCCGGGCATTCAAGCGTCGAAGATCACGACACATAACGATTTTTTTGCCGATTTTTGGCCGATTTTTTGCCGATTTTTTGCCGATTTTTGCCGATTTTTTCGACAGATCGGTAAACTTACTTCTCTCTTAGTCTGGCATCCCTCGTCGTCGACGTGATCGAATTCATGAATCTCAAAACCGGTGCAATTCTTCGGCGACGAAAATTTCGTCACGACGATCTCGCTGCCGATCGAATTGATCTGATCCTTGGCGTGCACGTCGTAGGTGACCCAACAGTCGCCGTGAATGGTATTCTGGTGGTAACAACCAAAGAGAACATTAGACTTATTGGCAACGGAAAATGTTCCCGTCGATCGTTACCTACCTCTTTCGAAATGAAGCTGAGAGGCTTCGTCGGTTCCTCGAGTTTCATACCCGGCATATCCAGCTGAAGCATCGATGCCATTGCCATTTTCATGTTCTTCGACCATCCGGCTTCGTTCGTCGGAATTTTCACACCTTGAAGCTATAAAATAATCTCTTTTTCAATTTCTTACACACCTCCTGTTATACACGAATCTCGATTTTTTTTTACACAATCAGAACACATAAAAAAAAATTTTACCGATAAAAGAGATCGAAGATTTTTATCGTTAAAAATGTTTTTTTTTTTTTTTTCGAAAATCGCTAAACGCTAATAATTTGCATTTACGCAAAAAGTATTCAAAATCCTTAAGAAAAAAAAAAAAATGTTACCGACCGAGTATTTTTACATTTCACAAAGTCGCAAAACTCACTTTGCCATTGTCGTCGTAAACGATCATAAAGGGCTCTTGAATAATCCTTGCAGCATCGTTTATCGGGGTGAGAACTTTGGTCCGCTGATAATGCGCCGCTATTCCATTGTGCATTCCAGTCTTCACATCCGAAAGAACGACGTAGTAGGCATTGGTCAGCGTCGGATCACTGGTATCATGTTTCACGTATAACGTACCTTCCAACGCGAATTGCGAGGCGTAGGGCGCCGGTTCGATTATACCGGCTTTCACATCACCGTAATATTTGTAAACAACAGTCTTTCCGCGAGGAAAATTTGCTAAAAATATACAAAAAGTCATTACAAAAAAAATTAATATAATAATAATTCTTATGAATTTACATTATTATTTATTGTCTTTTTTTTGCAATAAACAGAATGAATTAAAAATGAATACAAATAATTATTAATTTATAAATGAATAAAGAATGAATAAATTTAATAATTAGATTTTTTCATTTCTCGAAATCACGTATTTTTTTGATAACTTACCGGGAACAGCGCTCGCGGCGGCGATGCACGCCAAGAAAACTGATAAAAATTAAAAAAAAGATTAAACATTGATTCGAAAAATAAGTAGAATGTTAAAAAAAAATCGGAAGATGAAAAAAAAAGACGAAAGGACTTACGCGTAGCCACGTTTATCGTTAGACCCATTGCGGATGACTGATGTACCGCTGCGGTCAGCATCCTCTTTTTATAATTGCGCACACGACGAAATAATCGTTCTTCGTATAGTCGTGTAACTATTTGCAGAGAGAAAAAAAAAGAGTGCAGTCACCGACGATAACCCTGGATAGGGAGGGTAGATCTGGTGCAATCAATGCAACCGATAACCCTTTCCTTCCCGGTGCATCTGTCTCGTCTCTAAATAAATTACCGGTCCCATGACATTGAAAAAAAAAAAAAAAAAAAACAATAATGTGCAATTTCTGCAAGGTTCGCAAATATATCCTTCGGAAAATTAATTGATTTTTTTTTTTTCCGTTAATCAACTTGAACTTTTTCTTTGGCAGCCCGTTGAATCGGTCCACTTGTTGCGTATCCCTCTCCACGCAGTTTCGAAATTATCCCGCACGCGATTAAAAAAAAAATAAAAATGGCATTTGGTTTTTCCTGTTTAGTTTTCACACATCTTCGATTATTATCGTTGTGTCGTGTATGTATTTTAAAACCTCTTATCGTTCCCGAACGCGTGCCGTTGTGACTAACGCGAACTACGAGGAAACGTATAAATTGAAAATAAAATTGAACTATAGACACGGAAAGTACGACTGTATTATCGGCACACACTGCGCATCGACTGACGAAGCCATGCGACGAGTAGACGAGAAATAGTTTCCTCCTCTGATCCTGTGACGCGCTTTGGCATTGCCATTGAGATTGCACACGTGTGCGTATTGTACGCTATAGGAATTAACTGTGTTGACGATCTTCTCTCTCATGGTCACGGCGAAGTGAGAGGTAATCGGCGAATTGAGCGATCGGAGACGCGCATATAGTTAGTGTTCATCGCTATGGTCGCGATCGCGAGAACAACTTGATTCCTTTATTTATTCGTCTGTACGTGAAAGTTCCTCGATTTCACGTGTAGTATGTTACCAAAACATTTTTTTTTTTTAAATTTTGTAATACCAATTGATGGTTTGTATAGTAAACAAGAAATTGACGAAATATCTTCTGTATTCTTCCCTTCGATAATCGACTAATTTTAATTATATTTTATTTTTATTTATTTGTTTACATTTTTTTATATCTTACATTTAACAAAATCAAAAAAAAAAAAATAATAATTTTTTTGAAATTGAAATACATTTATTGAATGTCATAAGTTCAATGCACTTTATCGATGCACTCGGTAAGTAAATTTGCGAAATTTGCGTTTTCTCTCTTTCAAAATAATCGTAAATTTGATTTTTTTTTTTTCAATCTCTCCTCACACATTGGATTAAAAATAAAACTGTGTATGATTTTTTTTTTTTTTTTTTTTTTCGAATGAAAATTCTGATCCTTTCAACTGCGTATAATTACTCTTTCGATCGACACGCATATATTTATCGATAATTAAACAAAACAAAGCCGAGAGCCGTTCAATTTGTTAATTAACGAAGCTGAGAAAATCTCAACCAGACGACAAAGAATATATCGCGGTAATTTATTAAACGATAAGTCAGTCGAACATTAATCATTATCGTGTGCGTTAAACGATTGAAAGTCGCGATTTAGTAACGATTCGAAATATCGAATAGTTTGTTATGAATCGTTTTTTTTATTAATTTCTCACGCCTCGCTATCCACGCAGAGGCTATCAGGCGTTGTTTCTAGCGGTTGAATGGCTAAGGCGACGAAAGTTTATCAGTTTACCAAGTGACTTTGCAACACAAAGTAACAGTTACATTAGCGTTTTATTACATTTTCCGCCGATTTATTACGTAATTCTTACGTAACGCGACTATCTTCTTATGCAGCGCTTTTCGCGCAGTGAATGAAATCGTAATTACTGCACGAAAAATGCCGCATAAGAAGACATTAAGAATCTTTTAAGGGGTATTTTGGATGTATTGATATGCTGTTGCTGTTGCGATAAGTCACCAGTTTACTGCATTTTGCTACTCAGCAATTGCTCTGTAGGAAATTCTAACATTATTGGCGTCCATCTTTTTTTTTTTTTTTTTTAATTAAAATTTTTTTTTTTTACTGTTTATCGAAGCTTTCCGATTAAAATCCATTATTAACGTTCTATTAAATAGAGTATATCATGCAATCGCGTCGGTTTTTCCAGTTTGACAACAAAAGAATTGCGGAAAGTTCGCGAATTGGTTTATCGTCAATAGCGCAGCAAAATAAAAATCGCCGACGCTTTCTCGACGCGTTTATTTCCGTCGCTTCGTTTCTCGCTTTCTGATAAATCCGTGTATCGTCGCGTAAGCGTATTCGGGATTCTCGGGGGGGTGAACTTTAATGAATAAATAATTTGTAAACACTTTTTGTAACGAAATAATATTTATTCGTGTTTCGTTCCGCAATCGACATTTGTTTTTTCAACAAATTTGTAGCTATTTCAGTATTTCACATTATCATCGATACAATATACGAATATATATATTCATTCAGTGTCTTCGACCAGATGCACAAAAACGACACGCGAGTTTCTGGAAATTTCTTCGTCGTTATCGTTTAAAATGAATTTGTAACATTTATATCCTAAATACTTATAAAATACGTTGTCTTCTTATGTTATATAAGATTGTTCTGTGGATAAAATTTCGTTTATAATAATATTCTGCTTGCGTCGTTAATATAGTCGTTTTTGGTTACATATTTTCGCATTTCTTCGAAGTTTTCTAAGTACTTCCGGTCAAAAACAGATTTCAATTTTTTTTCGGTTACTCGGTCGGTAATAAAAACCGTAAATCATTTTTTTTTTTTTTTTTTTTTTTACACGAAACGGATATGAATTCAACATCATTCAAAATTTTTCTTTTGTCCGGAAATCGTCAATGTCTTAAAAAAGAAAAATTTACCTAAAATCTTCGTTACCGACTGCGGTAAAACTTTTAATAAGTAATTCATATCACACCCCCTTAATTGGTATTTATCATAAAATATTCTTTCAATTTCGTCAGCGCTCGGTGACGATGAGAAATTTCGTTTTTCACCGCATTCGGCAATTGCGCGTAAGTTTCCGTGTAACCGTCCGGTTGAAAAATCGGATCCCAACCAAAGTCACGTGGCCCCTTGGGACTCACAATTCTACCCTTCGTTCGTCCCTCGAAGAGAATAATTGGTTCTTCGATGTTTCCGGATGAATAAGCAAAAGTGCACACAGCTTCCGCCGTCTTGTCCTCCCAACCATCCAACATCCGGTAAAGACCTTCCGGTCCTAATTTGTCGAGAAACCATTTTATATACGGTCCCGGAAGTCCCTTCATCGCGTTGAAACACAGACACGTATCCTCGACTATAACCGGACCTTTTATTATCTCAACTGCCGCGCGACATTTCGCCCGACTGATGTCGTCAGCATCCCCTTGATATTCCGGAAGATCGATTTTTTTATTGCTCAATTCACGAGGAAAATTTTTGCCCAATATCGCGATTACTTCTTCGAGTTTTTTCGCATTTCCGGTCACGAAGACTATCGACTTCGACATGGTCTGCAAAATGCGCATAAATCGATTTTTTTTTTTTTTTTTTTACGATCATTGATTATTTTTTTTTTTTTTGCATTTACAGCAGCGTGCGATAAGCGATTCAATAATATCTCATGCAAGCGCCGAACAGCACATGAAACCGATACTTCCGATTCAGCGAATGTTTGTAGCGATTATTATCATTATTATATGCATTGGATTCGGCGAGGAATAATTTTTAGTCGTAAAAGTTGGTAGCAATGCAGAACTGCATGAATGGCCCAGTTACTGATCGCGTAAATAACAACACTCAGTTAGATAATAATGAAAATTATTAATTTTCAAACTATAAAAATGCAAAAAATATTGTTATTTCGCGTGTCGATCGATTGGATATTGTTTTGGTTTGCGGGAAATATAAATTGGAATGCAATCCACGTCAATTACTGGGACACGATCAGTCACTGGGTCATTTCTTGTACACAAAAAAAGTTATTAAAAAAAACAAAACAAAAATATCCTTTAAACTTGTCGAGGTACAGAACACTTTTTAGTATTGAAAACTTACGTAAATTTTGACGAAATGACAAATGCAGAGCAATTTTCTTGATGCTGAATGGTCGATGGTCAGCCGGCGTCCAAAAACACGCTTGTTTCATGCACAGCGTGGACTGCTATAGAACTGTTGCCAATGGAATAAAAAAAAAAGTGTTTATAATTTATAGAAGATGTCTTGGTTTTTCGATTTAAAAAAGAGGTTTTTCAAATTTTTTAAATTAAATCGGAGACAATTATTATAATAATTTAATTCATCAATAATCCATTGGTATTCATTTAATATTTTATTGATTAAGAATATATTTTTTTAACAGGAAAAATAAAGTTTTTAAACGAATACGCATTTATATAATAGTTACGCGAGATTGATTCGGTTTATTGATATATTCGAAAACGTATAATTTTACTCTCGAAATCAACATTTTTTTCTTATATAATAACAAAACACTTGACAAAAATAATTGTACTTGAACTTTCCCTCCAAATTTAACGCGTTGCAATTGCATAAAACACGCCTCCTAAAGTAAAAAAAATCACTTCATTCTTCGAACACAAAACTCTTAATAGCAGAACAAAACAATAGACAATAGCAATTGTGTATAAATCTCCTCTGAAAACTTTTCGCGCCGCAGATGCACAAAACACGCGTTACGAAAAAAATAAAAAATGAAACAAAACAAATATAGTTTTCTCACATTTGCAGCAGTGTCCCGTTCTCATGTCCCCGCAACGATCAGTTCCGACGTTAACGCCGCGTAACACACAGAGGCAGTAAAGAAGCCCAAAAGTGTAACAGCGATCAAAAATGCCGAGTCAAGAAGTCCTGACAACGAAAGTGGTGGTCCATCCGCTGGTATTACTCAGCGTCGTGGACCATTTCAATCGAATGGGCAAAATCGGCAATCAAAAACGCGTCGTCGGCGTTTTATTGGGATGCTGGAGAGCCAAAGGTGTACTCGACGTATCAAACAGTTTTGCAGGTTAGAAACTCACTCTTTACGAATTACAATAATTAAATATTCCCTTTCGCCTTGTAACACAATTTTCAACTCTCATTTATTAATCTCAAGTTACTTGTCATCGATTATCAAATCGATCTTTTTTTTTATGTTTTTCTTTCAATTATTCACGTATTTAAAGTTCCGTTCGACGAGGATGACAAGGACAAATCCGTGTGGTTTCTCGATCACGATTACCTCGAAAACATGTACGGCATGTTCAAGAAAGTTAACGGTGAGTCAAAAAAAAATTATATTTTCGAATTTTCGATCGTCGATAAAAATCGACATAACTCGAATTTTTTTTTTTGCAAAACAAAAATTATGTATTAAAATTTTCGATCGTTTATGAAAATCGACTAATTTCAATATTTTTCGTTTTTTAACAAAATTTTTTTTTTTTTTAAACATTCTATCGTAAAAACTAACAAGTTTCGTTTTTTATTTTCTTTTTTAATAATAAAACTAAAAATTATTTCATAGCTAGAGAAAAAGTCGTTGGATGGTATCACACCGGACCAAAACTCCACCAAAATGACGTCGCGATCAATGAATTGATCCGAAGATATTGTCCAAATTCTGTACTCGTAATCATCGACGCAAAACCCAAAGATCTCGGGCTGCCGACTGAGGCTTACCAAGCCGTTGAAGAAGTTCACGACGTAAGAATTTTTTTCTGAAATTAATCTGTTGCTAAATTAACTATTATTATTATTTAAAAAATTATTTGGTAGTTTATAAAAATGTATTTGTCGTAAAATGAATTTATTGATCCAGTATTACTATTTTATATATTATTTTCCGTTTATTAATTTGTTTATTTTTTTTTTTTTTATTATTTCGTATTTATTGACAATTTTTTTTTTTTAATTTTTTTACTGTTTTTCTTTTTTTTTTTCGTGTTATTAATATATTAATTCTGTTGTCAGGACGGATCGCCGACGTCTAAAACGTTTGAACACATTCCGAGCGAAATCGGCGCGGAAGAAGCCGAAGAAGTCGGTGTGGAACATTTGCTGAGAGATATCAAAGACACGACAGTCGGAACGCTCAGTCAGAGAATAACAAATCAATTACTCGGCTTGAAGGGTCTTCACGCGCAAATCCGTGAAATTAGGGATTATCTTCTACAGGTAATGAAAATCATAAAACGATTGTCGATTTATTCGATTAATTCGATTAATTTTTTCTTACTTATCGGCGGAAAAAAATTAATCGTTCAATTCATTAATTTCTTTCATCTAATTTTTTTTTTTATGTTAAAAATATCGATATGACTCGTAGGTAATTGATAAGCTATTATTTTCACGATTTTTTACTTTGCAAATTGTTAATTTATCAATTTGTTTTTTAACAAAACGAAAATTGCAAAGTTATCGTTATTCGTTTTTTTGTATCGCAGGTCGGTAGTGGAAAATTACCTATTAATCATCAAATCGTCTACCAGCTGCAAGATATCTTCAATCTTTTGCCCGACATGACACAGAATACATTCGTTGATTCTCTGTACGTCAAGACGAACGATCAGATGCTCGTTGTCTATCTCGCCGCTCTCGTCAGATCCATAATTGCACTTCACAATTTAATAAATAACAAGTTAACGAATCGCGATGCGGAGAAAAAGGAAACCGATAAAAAAACGGAAACGAAGAAAGACGAAAAAAAAGAGGACGACAAGAAAGACGAGAAGGAAAAAGCTAAAGTGAAGTGAAAAATAAAGTAAAAAAATACCATTCGTCGTGACGGCGAATTCTGATGGGCGAAAATTTTACGCGATTCTAATTGGAATCTCGAGAAAAAAAAAAATCGAACGGAAAGAGATACCGTCGATTAACAAAAAAAAAAAAAAATTGAAACTCGAGAGGACTGTTTTCATATTTGTTGTGTAATAACAGTAAAAAAAAAAATGCTCCGTCGGAAAATGTACAGAATAACTTTTTTTTTTTCTTTTTTTTTTTTTTTTTTTTTTCGAAAAAAATTCTTATCCACGCAAACGAAACGAGAAACGTCGCTTTACTCGATTTTTTTCTTCGCGATTTCGAAGATACAACTCGAGAAAAAAAAATCGATTGAACAAAAAAATAAAAATAGAGAAACACAATTTTTTTTTATATTTCAGTATCCGTTCATCGCGAAAAAAAAAAAAAAACGTTTTTTCTAATCTCATTATAGAGGATTCTAACAAATGAAGAAAAAAAAAAAGTCGTAGGCATTGTATTTTGTAAGAATAACATTAAAAAAAAAAAATTAAAAAAAAATGTTTTGCTTCTCAACGACAAGCGAAACGAAGTGCGTTATCAAGAAATAAAAATGAAAAATTAACACTCAGATATTTTTTTTATTTCTCACTTTAGACGCGTTTCTCGCTTTATTACGACTATGAAAAATATGAATTACAATCCAATTATTATTAAGAAAGCAAAAATACGCCATCAAAATTTCATTTATTTCTATTTATTTTATTTATTTTTCTACAATATTTACTAAAATATATTAGACAAGTTTCTCGCTCTATTAAAACTATCAAAAAAAAAAAATGAAATTAAAAACAATTTACAGTTAATTAGGAGAGTAAAAAACATTCAAATGAAACATTTCCTATTTTTTTAAATTAATTTCTACAAACTTTAGAAAAAAAAATGATTTTTGAAAACTTTACAAAGGAAAAAGAAAAATTCACGATATGAAAAGTTATCCTCAAAAATCTTTATTATACAGAATTCATGAAAAGAAAAAAAAAAAATTTACAACATCGCAGAAAAAAAAAAAAAAACTCTTTTTCCTCAATAATACAGTTGTATCGTCGCATACGCCTGTAGAATCGTCAAACTCCACGAAAACCATCCAATTTTTTCTGCAGCACCGTTATTAATTTGTTCGACAACAGCGACGTACGGCTCGATGCTGCTATCGTTATAATTTTTGAAATACCAATTGAAAGGATTATCTTCGATTAACCGAACGCTCTCCTCCAGCGTCGCGTTTCCCGCCGTTTCCACCAAAATAATCGGTTTATTTTTCCCACCAATGTCCGCTTTACTGTTATTTCTATTCGCGCCTTCGTCTCCGGCGAATTTTTCACTTCCATTAATCGCGAGTCCAAGAAGCGGCGAAGGAATTCGTTCGATCGTCGATCGTCCGGACGGCAATTTCGGAATCGCTGACGAGGCGGGAATCTGTCCCCCGGGAATCAGCAAAGCCGACAATGCCGAAGCTTCCAAAATTTGGTTATTCTGCGGTGTTGAATTCGTCAAAATGTCTTCCTCCGCGCTAACCGTTCGCGTAACTTCGCTGGTCGACGAAATTAATTGTCTAAAACTCGAATCTTCCGTCGTCGCGTAATCGTAATCCTCATCCTCGGCGCTTATGTGTTTTCCGGGCGGCAAACGCTCCTCGAGATCCCAAATACTTATTTTTTTGACTCTCGAAGTATTCTCAATCTCTTCAATCGAAGAGTTTTCTTCATCTTCTTCTTCTTCTTCGTCTTCTACTTCTTCTTTTTCATTTTCTTCCTTTTTCTTCGTAACTTCCAGAGAACTAAGAGTCGTCCAAATAACTGTATTCGTAACTTTTCCCTCGTTATTCGTTTCCTCCGAAGCCAAAGAATCTTCAGAATTCATAATAGTTGTGTTGGAAGAAGAAATTTCGATATCCGGTTGACTTTGCGGAATTTTTTCCGAATTTATTTCCGGTTTCGTAGAATTCGAAGGAACGCGACGGGGACTCGTAGCGCTCGATAACGCGGCAGCGTCGTTTCTCGCGGTAGTTAATTCCTCGCGTTCTTTCGGCGGATATTTCGTTCGCACCGGAAGTTGATAAATTTTGTAACTTTCCGTCGCTGGAATTTTAGGAATTTTTCTTCTCTCCGGCGGTTGTTTTACTCGAGTTATCGTCGCTGTGCGATTAAAACGATTCGGAAACGTTTCGTTTCGCGTTTTTCTCTCGTAGACGAGACGGGGATCGGGAATCGGCACGAAGCCTCCCTGTCCTTGCGGAAGGGGTACGAAACCTCCGCGATGAATTTCCGGTTCGGTTGGCGGAAAAACTCTGTAACGTCCGCGTCCCGGACGACCTGTGGGACTATTGGTATCTTCTTTTCTCTGCGATTTTCTTGAACCCGAATTTCCCCAGAGATTGAAATTTAGAGTCGGCAAAGGAACGCCGAAGAAAGTAAAACCGGAACTGCTGGGAGACGGAGGAATTGAAGAGTTTTTCTTCTTCGTTGGAACCGTCGGACGCATCGAAATAGGATTCGCGAGGGTTGTTGACGATGTAATGGGGTCGGGAGCAATCGTTTGGAGATTTGTAATGATTACATTTGACGATAACGACGACGAAGAGAGCGTTTGCATCGTTGTCGATTGGGATTGGGATTGAAGCGGATTAACTTCCGGATCGCTGGTGTTTCCGTACTGATAATCCATGTAGTCGTCGTACAGAAAGTAATCGACGTTCTGAGAGGATTGAGGATCCTTTGGGGGATCTTTGAGATGCATCCACGATGGGGCACCGTCCGGTGGTCTGGTCTCGTAGACTGCAGAGATTGGAGAAAATTTATTAGTGTTTCTTTAGCTTAAGTTATTTTTTTTATTGTGTTTTTAGGATTTTTTTTTTTTTTTTTTTTATAATGTTTTTTTTTTGTTTCGCGAAATTTAAGGGGAATATTAGGCATTTTGATTTTGGGACTCTATTTTGAAATTTTTTTTGTCGATTTTTTTTTTTTTTTTTTTTTTTTTTTTTTTTTTTTTTAACGAGAATAGGAATATTATTTTTTAAAAATGACTGTAGTGAGTGAAAATTGATTTTTTAATGATACTCACGCGTCGAAGACATGAACGACGAGGACTGATCGATGGTTTCCGCCTCGCAGCCCGGATGGATGGGTTCGACTTGTCTGGAGCGTCGACAATCCTGTCGCGACAATCGTATCTCTCTGAACAGCGAACCGTCCGCGCATCTCGGACCGTCCGACGAGGCTTGCTGCAGCCATCCCCTCAGCCAAAGCATTCCGCAAGAACACGATAAAGGATTGCCATCGATGTCCAAAACAGCGATATTCGATCGGAGCCTCTGAAACGCTTTTTCCGAAACCGAAGTCATACGATTGCTTCGCAGACTGAGAACTCGGAGTCTCGGCATGTCGTTGAACGGCGAGCCTTGGATACTGCAAATTCTATTGTTGTCCATCTGTCGAATTTGTTTTTCGAAAGAAAATCAAAATTAATTGGTTTCATTGCCTCGTATGCGGTGCATTTTTTTTTTCTGTTTTTTATAATCAATTTTTTTCGTGAAAAATATTGCTTTTCGTCTATCGAATTTTTTTGGTAAAAAAATTCATAAATCGTAACGCCTCGGATTTCGAAAATTCTATTAATTTTCCATCAATTTCTTCGTCGTATGAAATATAAAAAAAAAAAAATTTAATTATCGCCTTCGATCCTAAAAATTATTTTGTTTTTCTAACTAATGGAATTCTTTTGAACAAAATAAAATCAAAAAATAAATTAATTACATTGTCTTAATTTCCGGAGATTCCATTGTTTTTCTTGCAGCTAATTTTTTTGTAAATAATATATTTAAAAATTAATTAATTTCCTTGAATTCTGACAATTCTATTGTTTTCCATTTAACGATATTTTTTCTGCGAAACAAAAACTAAAAATAATGAATTTGCATTTCGTCGGATTCTGCAGATTCTATTGTTTTCTCATTCACCGAATTCCTTTCTACAAACTCAACGTAATCGATTGCATCTTCAAGTAAAAGCGAAACCAAAAAAAAAAAAAGTCTATTCAGAGAGAAGAATAGACGCGAAAGGATAAAGAGAATCTGTTTTCATAGTTTCGCGTTGCGGCACCTCGCCGACTATCTCCATAATTAACTATGCGCATCCGAATAATTGTTATCCCTCGTAGCATAACGAAGAGATTACGACTTTAATGGGAGGGAAGTTTCACTCTTCGCGTGAAAGTGTCTTCGAGTCTTTAGCATTATTTTCATCTCCTCCTCCGCGTTCTCCCCGCCGCTCCTCTCGTTATCCCGCGCGTCGAATCTCTCGTGAACGCGTGCAAAAAAAAAAAAGAGTGCGTAACGCAAAGAACAACAATTTACCTTCAACTCGACAAGCCATTCCATCGCCGCGAGACTCTTATCAGAGACGCGGGACAAGCGATTGTTACTGAGATCCAATACTTCCAATGATCTCAGACTTTCCAATCCGACGTAAGCGATTTCCGGCAGCTGATTGTGACTCAGATTCAGAAACAACAAATGCGGAACGTTGACGAAGGCATTCGCCGCGATTTCGTGGATACGATTTTCCTGCAATTCGGCACTTTGTAGCAAAGGCAATTCGGAAAACGCTCCGCTTGGTATCATCTGAAAATAAATGAAATTACATTTTTCGAAAATAAATTTTTTTATTACGATTTTTCTTTTTATTGCATTTTTTTTTATTAATTTCGCTTTTTTTTTTCTATTTTTTTTTTTTTTTTATATTTGTACCAAAAATTTTTTCCGATTTTTTTTTCAATTTTTTTATTAATATTATTATTAATAAAAATTACCCTTAAACGATTTTTTCCGAGTCGCAAAGCCTGAAGTTCGGGAAGCGCTCTTACAGCGTTTCTCTCGATTACTCGCAAATCATTGTTCTCCAAGTCTATGAAACTCAATCGTGGCAAACGATCGAAAGCTCCTTCGCGAAGTTCCTTTATCTTGTTTCGCACGAGTTTAAGTTCCAGCAATGAGGTCAAACTGCTCAGAGTATCCGGCGACAGAATGTTAAGCTTATTGAAACTCAAGTCGAGAACCTCGAGGGACGTTAATCCGTGAAGAGATCCCGGTAACTCGGTCAGCGTGTTGTGAGAGGCGTACAACTCGCGGAGATTTCTGAAATTGTTAATTTTCCATTTTTATCGTTCAAACTTTTTTTTTTTTAGAATTAATACTTTTTATTTAAATTAAATTAAATAAAAAAATTTAATAAATTTTATTTAATTAATTTTTTTTTTTTTTTTAGGATTTAATTTTTTTCTTTTTTTTTTTACAATCGACAAATATTCGTCTAATTCCTGAATAACGAGTCTAATAGGTGCGAATTAAGAATTAAGATTATCAAAGAGCTTAAAGAGAGTTAAAAGAATGACGAGAAGGCGCGCGCGTGTTCACCAAAGTCGAAAAAGAAGGCGATACGCCCGGTTGACGATAGACAAACGACCGGTAAGTTTTTCAAGCATTACAACCCGTAGGGGAAAAAAAAAAAAAAAAAAAGAAAGAAGAAGTTCAGTCGACGGAATTGAGAGAACAACAATATTAAAGACAAACGCGACGAAGAAAAAACTTTCTAAGTTGAAACAATTTGTTGATTGCGCAATTCGTAACGATTACGAGTTACGAACGGTCGCGCGAGTGAAACTGATTTTTTTTTTTTTTTTTTTTTTTTTTTTTCAACTCGCAAACGCCTCGAGTGCAAAGTGAGTGAAAACTGCAACAAGCTATATATATCGAAAAAAAAAATAAAAATTAAAATCCTTTCTCCGTCGATTATAATTCTTGTTAATCGCAAAAAAAAGAAAAATCCGCAAAATGCCGCGTCTCACCGTGTAGTGGCGAAAGTCGGATTGGGTATTTGCGCCAAATTGTTTCTACTGATATCCAATCGCTGAAGTTCCGTATTTTCTTGAAACAAATCGGGTCTTATGACTTCCAATCGATTGCCGCGAAGATTAAGATCCATCAGCGATCTCAGAGGTTTAAGACTTCTTCCGTGAAGCGAAACGAGACGATTGTATCGGAGATCCAACTGATCTAATCTCGCGAGACCGTCGAAAGTTCCGTCCTCCACGAGTCTCAGCGCATTGTATCCGAGATTAAGTTTTCTCAGAGCCGCCAATTCGCTCAGAGTTCCCGGCGGTATTCTCTCGATGCCGTTAGCGCTTACGTCGAATGTTCTTAGTGTCGGAAGCGCCAAATCCTGCGATGCGAGACTCGGCAACGAGACAATTCGATTCATCGGAAGATGCAGATGTTCGATATTTCGCGGCAATCCGGGTACCACTTCCAGCAAACGATTCCATCCGACGTCGAGTTCGTAGAGATTAACGAGATGACGAAAAGTCAGAGGATGAATTACCGAAAGCGCGTTTCCGGAAACGTTCAGATGTTCCAACGCCGGTGTAGACATGAAAGATTCCGGTTCCATCATCGTTATTCCGTTTCCGCTGAGATCGAGACGTCGAAGATTCGGCAAATTTGACAACAATCGCGGCTCGAGATGACGGAAATAATTCTCCGAGAGATCCAAACCCTGAAATTTTAGAAAATTTATGTTATTTGCAGTCCTGACGCGATTTTTTTTTTTTTTTTTTTTTTTTCTGCATTCGGAAGAATTTGCCAATTAGACATTTTTTTTAATATTTGAAATTTGGAAGCATTTACATTTTTTTTTGTTTTACATTTATAATTATCTGGAAAACATTTTTTCGTAATTTTTGCAATAAGAGACGATTTTTTTTTTTTTTTTTAAATTCACTTACATTTTTCGCTATTTATCGAATTTACGATGAAAAGTGACTTTTCTATTTGTTTAATATTGAAAATAGTTTATTTTCATTTAATTTCGTGAAAAAAAAACTGATTTGCAATACGAAATTCATAATTTTGCTGTGTTGCGTAAAGCTTTGTCCGCTATAAAGCCGAAAATATTACGTAACAAAAAACGTATTTATTTTGTCACTGAAATAACATAGATTCACAGAAATAATTGTATCACTCGTCCCGACGATTTCTACAAGAAAAATAATAAACTTACGTTTTATTATAGACGTAACTTTGCGAATTAAAAAAAAAAAAGTTGTGAAAAAAAGCAATGTAAACATTTTCGATAAATAATTTTTTTTCACTGCAGTCGAGTAAATTATTTTTAAAAATCAAAAAAACTACAAAATTTCTCGATTATTCCCTCAGAATTTCGTATCAGAAAAAATTCCATGAAATTTTCAAATTTTTCGTGTTTTTTATACGCGTAAAAAAGCTTACGATCTTTTTTTCCGAAAAAAAAAAAAAAAATCTAAAAAATTCCAATTAACCGGATATATATCTGATTTCCGGCAAAAGCACTTACCTTCAAACCCGGTAAATTCCAGAAAGGCGTTTCAAGAAGATTAGTCAAAGAATTATTTCTCAATCGAAGTTCCCTAAGCGCCGGCATAGCGGCGAAAGATTCTCTCTGCAGAAAACTCAATCTATTGTGATCGAGATGAAGCCTTTCAAGAGTCGGATGTCCTCTCAGCGCGCCGAAGGGTATTTCTTCGAGAAGATTGTAACTCGCATCCAAGAATTTCAAACCCGGAAGTGCCTCCAGCACCGCCCTTAATTCGTTAACGTGTCCGAGTTGATTGTCAATTAAAAAAAGTTCTTCCAAACCGCTTCCGGTTCTTTGAAGAAAGAATTCCGGATGAATTCTCCGTATCCGATTGTAACTCAAATCCAAAACTCTCAAAAGGGCTAAACGTTGAAAAGCTCCGGGTAAAATTTCGCTGATAAAATTTCTCGCTATTGACAAACGATTCAACGACGGATTGTCCACAAAGCTGCTTTCCGACAAACGCGTTACGCGATTACCGTCCAAATTTATCATCGTCAAAGCGGGAAGATCGACGGTCGCTCGACCGACGATCGACGCATCGGCAATCATATTGTCGACGAGAGAAATTTCCTTCAATTCCGGAAGTGCGATGAAAGCTCGCGGATGAATCCACGCGATACCGGATTCGGTTATATTTACGAGAGACAATTTTCCCAAATTTCGAAATTGTCCGGCTTCCAGTCGCGCGAGTCTCGGACTTCCGAAGACGTGGAGTTGTTCCAAATTCGGTAAATCGCGAAAATTCATCGGTGATAATTCGAGAAGAGACGGTGAATTTACTTGGAGATAACGAAGTTTCGAGAGGCCGGAAAATCGCGGGAGTCTCTTCATAGATTTGCTCTGAAGTGTTATCGCCTCGAGACCCTGAAGATTGTCGAGACTGTCGACTGGAAGTGAACGCAAATCGGGTTCGACGAGAAATAATTCGAGAAGAGAATCGTGAAGACCTTCCAACCAACCGGACGATACACGTTCGAGACGATTGTTTCGTAGCATCAGACGAAGTACACGAAGCGACGTGAAAACTTTGCCCGGTAGACTCGGAAGATTGTTGTTCTCGAGAATCAACTCGTCGACCGGACGCGTCACGTAGTGACTCACGGCGTTCAGACCCTGAAGAACGCTCGGCAATTCGCTGTGACTGCACCTGCGAAAAGATAAACAAAATTATTATTCGTAATTTTTTTTTTTTTTTTTTCAAAATCAAAACATAAAAAAAGAAAAATTTCGCAAAGTTTTTTTGTTAAACTGTAAATCTCGTAATTTGCTCCAAAAAAAAAAAAAAAAAAAAAAAAAATTTCCGCACCATATTTGAAATTCCATTCCGCGCGTCGAGCATCTGCACGGTAAGATTTTCTCCTGCGACGGACATCCGTATTCCTGACTGATCTGTCCATCAACGCTGACGAAAGTTAATGCGACGATAGCAGCTAAAATCAGCAGGTGTTTCCCACCTTCCGGTGGCTCACCCATCACGCATCTGGACTCTCCTTATGACTTCTTCCAGTTTTCTTCAACGGTTTTTTTTTTTTTTTTTTTTTTTTTTTAATTTCTTCCCGTATCACAGTCCTCTTCGATTCAACGACAACGACGACATATCCCGACCCTGAAGCGAGCAACGAAAAGAATATAATAGATTTGTCCCTAAATAGCGAGACGCGATGCAATTAGAAGATAAAAATCATCTTCAATCGTCTCTCAGCTTCCGCTTTACCAAACTAATATATCTTCTTTTTTTTTTTTTTTACGCGTCTATTAAACGTTTCGTAAGCGATAATAAGTGTTTCTTCGAGGACGCGATGTCGAAATTTTCTTCGCACTCTCGAGGTGACTGAGCGAATTAATTGGATTTCTTCCCTTCTAAATTTAACGCCATTGAAGAAATTGCTGTACCAAAAATGTGTGTCATATATTTCAATGCGAAACGAGTGTTTTAACGTGACGTGAGTCACGTGGCTTTCGAGTAAAAGATCGCGAGGCGGAGGAAGAAAAAGACGAAAAGGAAGAAAAAGAAGAAACCTTCGAGGACGACGACGACGAAGATAGGGGAATCCCCTTAGCGTACCCGGCGACACTCGTCACGCTGTATCCCTTCGCGTACTTAACACGTATGCGTCACGGTCGCGAACGAGAAAAATTGATGCCCGCGTACCGTAAGCGAAGCCAAAGACCGCTATGACAATCAGCGGTACAGCGGTTATAATTATAGCTGCAAACACATCTTAAAAATCCTAAGTTAACATTTTTTTTTTTTTTTTTTTTTTTTCGAACTATATACGTTCCTCGTGTTACACACACTCCGGGAAAACGATTTGATATTAACTTCCTCAACGGCAGGCGAGAACTTGGAATTATTACGGTAGTGGAAATAAATGACGAATAGAAAGGGCGACGGGGATATATCTGATAGATATTCAAGATAGTCTCGGGTCTTGAATTTCTTTTTACTTATTATTCGTGAAATTTTCGTCGATAGCGCAATCGCGAGATTGTAGAAAAGATTTTTATATTAGAAATCAATTATTTTCTTTTTAGTTAGATAATTATAATTTTTAACATGTAATGGCATTTTTTTTTTATTTCAAATTTTTCGCGGTGTTAATAATCGAAAAATTGATTTAAAAATTAAAGATATTTCGAGTTGCGACATCAACTTATCATGAAAAAAAAAATATCGTATGCAGCAACAATAATTTTAAAAAAATGAACAAATCAGCAAAAATTAAGTTAACGTTAAAAAAAAAATTCGTTAACACATCGGCACAATAAAAAAAAAATGAATGAGCAAAAATCAATTTAACATAAGAAAAAAAAATTCGTTAACACATCGGCACAATAAAAAAAAAAATGAATGAGTAAAAATCAATTTAACATAAAAAAAAATATCGTTTACACATTCGTCACAATAAAAAAAAAAAAAAAAGGAAAATTTGCGCAATAAAGATGAAAGTGTTTGTAAATAATGGGGGAAATAACCCGCATAGTCCAGTCGAGGAACTCATTTAGACCCCTTCGAGGTATAAGCGAAGTGAGAGTGAAAGTGATTCGTATTTCCTGCATTATTTCCCTGAACCTCCGAGTCTCGCGATTCCGATCGTTCCTCGTTATGCAACGTTGCATTAAGGTCGTGAACCTCCCGAAGAAAGGATTAGCTTACTGCCCGTATATGCATCGAACAATTGTTGCATTCCGGAATGAATAACAGAGGAATAGATAGATAGATAGATAGATAGATGCGAACGGACAGCTGTATTTCGCAGGTGAAGCGTTCGTAGAACAATTTCCACATCGGGGTCACGTTGTCGCGATTACCAATCGTTCAGGAAACAATCGACGCAGTGCGTGAAGAAGAAGAAGAAGAAACAAAAAAATTGGTATTCGTACGAAGGATCGTCGTTGGGTAATAATGGTTACAGGTGCAGTTTTATAGCGTTAATCGCACAGTGATTGGCAGATTATGAAACCGTAAATTAGTCATTTCGAACTCCGAGGCGATCGAAAATTATTATTGTGCATTCAAAATTTTTTATAAATTCAAAAAAAAAAAAAAATGGCTGACATACACACATTTTTTTTTAGACGATATTATCTTCTATTTTTCTTCTTAAAAAAAATTCCGAAATTTTTTAATAGGAAATTTGAACGTTTTTTTTTTTTTTTTTTTTTTTTTTTTTTCAATAATAGACGATTCCGTCAAACATTTCAACATTTTGAAAAAAGGAAATAACAACGATACGAACATCGATATGAAAGAACGAATAACAACTCTGAAGAATTGCGTTTTATTTTTTTCCGTGACAAACAGATCGAAACTTTATTCATTATTGATCCACCGATCGTCCATAATACCATAATAAATATTACTTGTGAGTTATCTACGCGAAAGAAAAATCACTGCAAAACAATAAAAAAAATATAACAAATTGCTTGTTTACCTGGTTAACGACACTCCGAAGTTACGCACTTAATTTATCCAACGATCGTCGAAGCGCGCGATAAAACTTAACAAATATCGGCTAATAATTCATAAAAGTTTCGAAAAAATAAACGATAACATCGATCAATTTTTTTTTTTTTTTTTTTTTTTTTAATAGTCACACTTCACATTTTTATTTATTTATTTATTTCGAACTAAAAATACGATTCCCGTATTATCCGATAGAATTTTTTTTATTGTTATTATTAAAATAGCGATAAAAACGGAAAATCGTCTGTACGAAGCTCTACGCGACTTTGGTAGTCGACTGTCTCGTTACGGAGAGGAACTAAGTGTATACAAGAAGCGGAATAAGAAATAGTGTGTCCAGTGGAAGGTGTGGGTGATGGTAACATCGGGGAACCTACGAGGAGGGAAGTCCCAGGTGCACGCGCGTTCGTTCGTTCGTCAGGGGTCCGTGAAGACACACCATGACGACTCGGTGCTTTAGATACTTAGCGGGGGATGCTATACGCCTCGTGTTTGTTTTATACTCCATACATATACCTTTATATATGTATATTGCATTATTGTATAGTATATACCTTTAGCTTTAGGTGAATAGTATAGCAAAAAACAGAATTGCGAAGTGCGTATCCAGACACCGTGAAGACACGTTTCCAGGAAATATTTCCTTTCGTCTGCGTACCGGTAGACGAATGTACCAGTCTTTGATCGCATCCTTGTTATCGATCCACGAGGATCGATATATTTTTTTGTTTTTTTGAAATTTTCGATAAAATTTCGAAAAAAAAATCGATGTTTGGTAAATTAATTTTTTTTTTTTTCAATTTGACATTAAATACGAAATAAAAATCGTGAAAATTGGGAAAAAAAAAATTTGATCCAATTTAAGATGAAATTCGAGATAAAATTTAATTTACAACGCATTATATATATGACGTAAAATTTTACGAAAAAAAAAAAGTATAAAATATTAATGTTATTATTGCAAGAAATTTGAACGAATTTTTTTTTTTTTTTTTTTAACGACACATTTTTTTTGAATATTTTTTCGCTTCAGTGATCGGGGCGAATATCGTCGAAAATTTGTCATCGCGATCGGTAAGATAGTTAGTTAGTTCCCTACGATGAAACGCTTTTGTATCATTGGTCGTTCAATGGAAACGTTCGCACAGACAATTGACCATCTCGTCAGCTAAAGTTTCATGGAGCGAAACGTTACGACCCAATTGCGCGCTAATACTGTGTTTATGTTCAGAAATACGAACGCTTTTCGGTCGGTGAATTATACGTTTTTCCTTTATATATTTTTTTTCGTTTGGACGCGCATCGTTATAATGTTAGACGCGGATATTTATCGAGATTTCCGGAAGAAATTTATTAACGAAGTGTTGATAATCGAAAAATATTAAAATTATATTTTATTAAGAAAAACGTAAAAAAAAAAAAAGAAAATAAGTCGTCCAAAATATTTGTATGAAATTTTCGATTTCACGAAAAGAAAATTGTAAACAAAAATATTATTATTTTTATTGTTGCAATTAGCATTATTATTAATCAATATTATCAAAAAATGTATTTATTATTATTATTATTTAATGTTATTTGCCGCGATTTTTTATGGTAACACGTGAATTTTCTCGACAATCCATCGAGATGTAAAAAAATAATTATTTTGAAAATAATAAAAATCGGAGCGTTTCGCAAAATTGTCGAATTTTTTTTTTTTTTCATTTGTTTCGAGATCTATGGCCGATTTTTTAAATACCGATCGCGAATATCCAATTTTCATGCTATTGAGCTTAAGATTGGCGATACTATTGACTCGATAAAAATTAAAAAAAAAAAAAAAATTTAATTAAAAAAAATTTTTTTTGGATATTGAGGTGTTGATAAATCGTAAAATATATCGATGACTCGTCATTGCTGGTTGCCGGGCAAAATCTTTCGGCGATAAAGAATAACTAGATGAACGGAACGGCAGTGAACTCAGACTATGACGTGATGTGAAGAAAAAAAAAACTCGAAACTCGTGTCAGAGACGGACGGTTTCGGGGCTCAGAAACCGGAATCTCCGGGGCGACGCGATTTTTTTTTTTTTTTTTTTTTTTTTTTTATCTCCAGAATCGTACGACCAAAAATCGACGAATCTCGATGCTCCATTCCGAGACAAGCCTCTCGTTTCGCCAATGAAAAAATTCCATTCGACAGGCGCATAAATTTTTATTTAGCGTACGAAATAGAAACTACTCGGGGTCTGTGATGTATTGCGCGGAAAGAAGTTTTGCGGCTTTATCCATTGCGCGCATAAAAAAAAAAAAAAAAAAAAAAAAAAAAAAAAACCGGTATTTCGTCGTCCTTTGCTCGCCGAGACGAGATCCCGATGTGACGATTATTATAACGCGATGAAAAGTAAAATCCTTCGTACGTTAAATACGCATATATTCTCGTCTCGGTGGGGGGGATCGTCGCGATTATCGAATCGCTTTTCCATCGCGAAGGCCTCGCGAATAAACTGGTAAACAACCGTCATAAATTTATTCCGTTATTGCGAATCAACATTATCGGCTATTAGTTTATTATCGTTTGAATTACGAGAGTCTTATAAAATTTTTTTAAATTATTTAATTTCGTGATTATCGATCTTTTTAGTCGATTCAGATACGTCGATATAAATTAATGAAACGAAACGCTGAGGATCTCTTTTCATAAAAAAATCAACAAAATTAAAAAAAAAAACGAATTAAAAATAATAGTTCATAATAATAACAATATTAACTGATTAATTATCAGGAGAACCGAATTATTTTATTACGAATTAACGTTATTAGTTTAATCGGAATAAATTTACGAGAATTGGATGAAAATTATTTTTTAACGATCCTATCATCGCGTTTATCGATACATTTTTATTTTCAAGGGAATCTTTGTGAAAAATAGGAGTTAAAATAAAATTCTGAATTTTTTTTTTTGATTTTTCAATTATTACGAAAATATAACGAATCATTTTTTTTTTTTTTTTTTAGATAAATTTCTTTTCTTTTCCTATTCTTGTCGGAACTTTTCGTAGTATAATACACGAGTCTACGCATCTATCCTGTTATTCTAGAGAATAGTTCCTCCACTCCTGGACCGCCGTCTCCGGCCGCAAGAGAGACATGAGAACCTAACAGGTTTTCAAAACGCACAGCTACAACATAATATCGAATAATTACACGTGTCTTGCCGGCTGCGGTCCGAGATCAGTAGTTTATGGACCGTCAGACCGAACTGGTATCGATCTCACGGGGCTGCGTACAGCGAACGAAATTCCCGATTCACTTGGGAAGCGTCTCATCTTTTATTTTTTTTATTTCAATTAATTCGTTTTTCCGAAAAAAAAAAAAAAAAAAAAAAAAAAAAAAAAAAAAAAAAAAAATCAGTATTTTTGTTAGTGACTTTTTATACTTTTTATAGAATAATTTTCTATTGTGATTAAGAATCATGCTGTGCCGAAAAATTCTACGATTAAAACCAACGAGTTATCTTGTCAGTAGAGATTTCAATGCCGGTGCAAAAATTTTCGGAGCGACTCGCAATCAAAATGAATTCGAGAGGACTAGCAAACCGCCGAGAATACTTATCACTGGTAAAAATATCAATTTTTTTTTTTTTTTCAGACTCCATTTTTGACTGTTTTCGTTCAGTGATTTTTTTTTTTTTTTTCGAAAAAAAAATTGTTATTTTTTTCCAATAATTTTTCAAGTTTCAAAATATTTTTTTATTTTTCAATTTTTTTTAGTTCATCTTATTTGACACTCGTGCGGAGGAATATCAATTTTTTTTTTACTTCCGACTCCATTTTTTACTGTTTCCTGTTCAGTGAAATTTTTTTTTTTTTTTTTTTTTTTTTTCCGAAAAAAAATTGCTAAATTTTCTCAATCATTTTTTAATTTTTTAAATATTTATTTATTTTTCAATTTTTTTAGTTCACGTTATTTCGCACCCGAGCGGAGCGTTAATTTCGTAATATCTAAACGCTCTTTAATGTCGTCAGGTGGTTTGGGACAACTGGGCACCGAGTGCGCAAAGTTATTGCGAAAGAACTACGGAAAGGACAACGTTATCCTTTCGGATATAATAAAACCGAGTGACGAAGGTATCGCAAACGGTCCATTTATATTCGCCGATATTCTCGACTTCAAAGGACTCCAGAAAATCGTCGTTAATTATCAGATCGATTGGCTTATACACTTCAGCGCTCTTCTCAGCGCCGTTGGCGAACAAAATGTTCCTCTCGCCGTACGCGTTAATATCGAAGGTACAAAAAAATATTTTTCAAAACAAAAGTGACCATTTTTTTTTTTTTTTTTTTTTCATAAATTAATTTAAAAATATTTTTAAAATGTTTATATAAATAGTTTTGAAAAAAAAAAAAAAAAATTCTTTTTTATTAAAATAATAATAAATCATTTCAGTTAAAATTCTCCGCGAAAAACGAAACATCGTCACCGTTCCATATCTTAGAAATGAATTTTTTTTATTTTTTATTTTTTTTCATAAGCGAATCTCTTTTCGTCTTTCTCCGCGTAACTATATAACTATATCAATTAACGTCGTGTGTCGAGAAAGTATTTTCTACCAGTACAAGAGAAAGTATTTATGCTCTTCTAGTGTAATATAACATCGGAGAGAAAAAAAAAAAAAAAAAAAAAAAAAAAAAAAAATGATACGAGAGTCCGAGAGACAACGACGATTAACTCGAATAACTCCGAGGCGCCGAACTGTGCAAACTGACAATTTCTTTTACGAGACTCTTGACGACCGGGCGGAATATACCGACAAACGTGAAAATAATTGGATAAATAATACCTCCGACGGAAATTTTTTTTTTTTTTTCTTTTTTCATCGCAATAATTTTTATACTTTTAATTATTTTTAATTTAATTAATTTCGTCGACTTTCGAACACTCGAGGAATGCACAACGTTATGGAATTGGCGAAACAGTATAATCTGAGGATTTTTGTACCATCGACTATCGGCGCCTTCGGACCCGACTCCCCGAGAAATCCAACGCCCAACGTCACCGTACAACGACCGCGAACCATCTATGGCGTTAGCAAAGTACACGCGGAACTTATGGGAGAATATTATCATCATCGCTTCGGACTCGATTTTCGGTGTTTACGATTTCCTGGCGTTATCAGCAGCGATCCACCGGGCGGCGGTACCACCGGTAAGTTAATAACAAAAATCTCCGATCTTTTTTACTTTAAAAAATATTAATAATAATTCATTTTCGGAAAAATAAAAAATTTGACAATTTTTTTTTTTTTTTTTTTTTTTTCTTAATCTTTTCAAAGATAACTATTTTTAGACTTCAATGAATTTTTTTTTGTAAAAAATCGAAAAAATTGTATTTTAATAAATAATGAAATATACCAAAGGATGAGAACAAAATTCGCGACATTTTTTTTTAACGAGAAAGCGCGCGAAGTTATTATAATTGATTTCTCGCAAAAGAATCTTTTGCGCGGAAGAAAAAAAATTAAAGAAAACAATTTAAAATTTCTTAATTTTCTGGTCGATTTTTTTTTTTTTTTTAATTCTTTTGTTTTATATCAGGAAAAAAGAATCGTAAGCCGTAAGACGAAAAAAAAAAGAATATTTTTTCTCGATATAAGAAACGCGAAGTCCTATCATTTTTCGCGATAACTGGAGCGGCATACGGTATATACTGCTACTCCGCGAACGGTTAAAGATAATTGCGTAATTCATTCGTCGGTAATCGATCCTTTTTCAAGGACGAAATATGTTTCTCCAGTGAAATTGGAGAAACGAATCGTGGAGACCGTACGGTCAACGGGCGTGTGATTGCCTCGTTATTTATCTCGTTAAATTAATTCGAATAAATAACGTCGTTTCCGAAGAATATGATATTCGACTATTTTTTTTTTTTTTTTTTTTATTATTATTTTTTTATTATTTTTGTTATTAATAATATTATTGTATTATTATATTTATTATAGCAATTTATATTAATTTTTTTTTTATTTGCGCGTTGATTAACGTTTTTTTTTTTTTTTTTTTTTTTTTTTCGTTACTTCGCAGATTACGCAGTTGCGGTTTTTCACGAGGGTCTCGTCAACAAGAGATACGAATGTTACCTCGAGCCTCAGACTCGACTGCCGATGATGTACATCGAGGATTGTCTCAACGCCCTTTTCCAATTCTTAAACACACCGAGCGACGCCCTCAGACGGCGAGTCTACAACGTCACGGCGATGAGTTTCACACCGGAGGAACTCTTTTCCGAACTTCATAAACATTATCCCGATATAAAAATTAGCTATAAACCCGACGCGAGACAATTGATCGGTAAGATTCATGCATTTTTCATTCGGAATTGCGACGGTATAACTGTATTTTTTTTTTATTTTTCATTTTTTATTTTACTGAAATTCTTTCGTTTCTTTCTTTCGTTAAATTTTTTTTTTTTTTTTTTTTTTTTTTATCAAATTTCCCGACCGTCCGAAAAATACTTTTGATTGTTTTCGTTCAATAGAAAAAAAAAAAAAAAAAATCCGTAACATTTCATTATTATTCGATATTTATTATATTTTTTGAACTCCGGAAGTTCTCAATGCTTTTTTATGAAAGTGTTACATTTAAAGTTTAATGTAAAAAAAAAGGAAACAATGCAATTGACTGATATTAATTATTCACAGCCGAGTCGTGGCCTCAGGTATTCGACGACAGTGAAGCGCGTCGCGATTGGGGATGGAAACACGAATACGATCTCCAGAGGCTCGTCGAGACAATGGTGCGCGACGTCACCGAGAGTTTCATACCGAAACTTCAATTCAACAAAATCAACAGTTACATGTAAAGAAAAAAAAAATATTAAAAATCAACGATTATTAGATACTTTTCTCATCCCATGAAAATTATATTTTGAAAATATACCTTTGGCGCCCATTATGAAAATATGTTATTAGACAGAAAAAAAGAAAAAAAAATTATTATGCGTCTCTTTCACTCATAAAGAAATGAGGAAAAGAAGAAAAAAAAAATCGTAACAATTAAATTAAATTAATGTTGTTATACAATAGGTTTCGATAGTCTGATGGCTTTCGGCTTTTGAAACAAAAATTCAAATTAATTTCAATGTTTTAAATTAATTTAATTGCAAAATTTTTTTTTTTTTAGTTAAAAAATTATTTTTTGTATTCAATATTTTTTTTTTAAATAAATTTTTTTTTTTTTTTTATTGAAAAGTATTTTTTTTATATTGATATAATGCATTTTCATCGTCGTTGCATAAAAAAAAAATTGCACTCACCTGTCGCACGATTGCTTCTCACCAGTACGCGACTCCCATATCTTCGTACAATTGAGCGACACAATCGGTCAACATCTTCTCATCCTCTTCCGTCTTAACTCCGAAAGCATTCGGATTCTGAAAATATTTCGATTAATATAATGTGAGAAACCGTTCCGCGTTCAGTTGGTAACAAAAACTGTAATAAACGTCGTTTTCGAAACCATAAATATTGAATGAAAATGAAAATTATATTTTTTCGCTTTTATTCCGCGGAGAAGCGTTCGAGAAATTTAGATAAAAAATTGTAATCCAAAAATTAAAAAAAATTCCAAAATATAGAATAAATTTTTAAAAATCAACTTAAGGTAATTCTGTCGCTTAACGTTCATTTCGCATAAGTTCGAGAAAAATGACAGAAAATTGCAAATACTTATCGATGGTATAAAAATCTGAAAAAATGCATGCATATTAAAGATACTGAAAAGATTAATTTTGCATAATAATAATTCCAAAATGTTATCAACAAATTGATGAAAAAATTAATTGGTCAACAAATCTCCCGGAAACCCAACTTTTTTTTTTTTATGAAAATGATTCGTTCATTTTTCTGTATACGTATGAATTTTTTCAGATTTTTCAATTTGCTTCGAATTTTGTGTTTTTTCACACATTTTTTCCATATAAAAAAATAAAATTCAAAGCAAATTGAAAAATCTGAAAAAATTCATACGTATTCAGAAAAATGAACGTATCATTTTCATAAAAAAAAAAAAGTTGTGTTTCCGGGAAATTTCTTGACGAATTAATTTTTTCATCAATTTGTTAATAACATTTTGGAATTATTATTATGCAAAATTAATATTTTCAGTACCTTTAATATGCATGAATTTTTTCAGATTATTATATCGTCGAGAAGTATTTGCAATTTTCTCTTATTTTTCTTGAACTTATGCGAAATGAACGCTAAGCGACAGAACTATCTTAATTTCTATGGTATGTCTATCGATTCGAAAATCATATTTTGTTAATCGTACCGGTGCATCAACCGGTACACTTTTCGGTGCACTGTTCGTCCCTATAATTTGGCAATCGTCGTCCGAATCATCGGGAACATCAATTATATCGATAGTTTGACTCTTATCGTCCGGTTCAACGGCTGCATCACTAATATTTGTCGTATCGTTTGAAAAATCGATCATTATACAGTCGTCGTCGGAATCAGCGGACATATTATATACGCCGAGAGATTGCAAAAGCTTTAGCATATCATCCGATAAATTCTTCGGATCCATAATTTGACTTTCGTAGTCCGAGTCATCTGTGCAATCGGAACTATCGCTTTCCTCGGATTCCTCGTCTAAAATTGACAAAAAGAATATTATAAAAAATGCGACGAGAAATACTCAATTTCTTTTTTTTTTTTTTCTTTTTTTTTATCGTTGGAAAATGCGTACCGACGTTACGTGCGGAAGCGACGGGCTTTGGAAGAATCTCTGCCTCCCCTTCGTACATCGTTACGCTTTGCGTGTAAAAATCCATCGGTGTTTGGATCGTGTGATATATCGGATCTTCGTGTGTCGCTTCGAAATATCGGGCGCAAGCGTCGGCACATTTATTCTTTTTTGCCATATTGATGATATCGGATTTCGCTGAAATTTAGAAAATTCATTGATAAAAAAAAAAAAAATTATTTATGAATTGCGAAAAAAAAAAGGAAATTGTCCGGAAATTTACCGGAAGGATCGATGTTCCAACGAACGAGCATATTGCTGAGATCCTCGATATCGGCGGTCGCCAATGGACATCCGTGGAAATCCTTTCTACTCGGCATCTCTTCGGCAATTTTACGACAAGTCGGCACAGAATAATTTATCTTCGATCCTTTCAGCCCGTAGAGATGTTGAAATCCATATACGTATTTTTTGTTAAAATCGGAATCGGCGATGTTTTTCGTAAATTCGCTTCGGTAGAATTCAACCGCATCTTCGGCAGGAATTCCCATCCCTTTTAAATACAACGTGTACTGCACGCGCGCCTTGTAATGGAGATGATGAGTCTTGCGAAGTCCTTCGTGAAGCCGTCGCATACACGGCGGATAAGACGTCTCGGCGAGCTGATGAAATAATCAAATTAATTAATAATCGTCGATATTTATTGATTTTTATCAATAACTCGCTGTCCGATAGGTAAAAAATTATTTTTTTTTTAATTGTTTTTTATTATTTGAAAAAAATTGCGCGAAGTAATTTTGCAAATTAAGCGAAATTCGCAAATCTTGAAAATTGCAAATTCGCACATTGAATTTTTATCATTTTTGCTTTATATCAGAAAATTCACGAAAAATTTTATCACCGTATTGATTCATCGTTGCGCAATTTTCGAATTAATTAAAATCGAAATACTTTGAAAATTTAAAAATTGTATATTGCATTCTTAGTTATTTTTTTTTTTTATTTATTTTTTTCCGGAATGCGCAAAGTTTTCTCGGCGAAGAAGCGACGATATTGTGTACAAAAAAAATATAAATAAAAATTCAATCTTAAAAATTACGCGACGAGTAAAATTTTACTTTTGACAAAATAGCGAAATAAATTTAAATATACGCTTTACCTCGTCCAAGTCGTCGACACTCGCCTTACCGACCTTGAAAGATACGGGTTTCGTGAATCTGAATATTCTGTTGACGGTTTTCTTTATTGCGTGAATTCTCGGATCGCTCAGTTCTTGTCGCACCGATTTCCATTTCTGCAGTAACAATAAAAAAAAAAGGAACAAAAATTACGATAAAAATGTTATTATCGCTCAGCAATTTGATTCGGTAAATAAATAAATCTTATAACAACCTGAACTTGAGATCTCAGAAGAGTTTTGTACTGAAATTCAAATGCGGTACACATCTGAGATTCCGTAGCGTACGCAATGCCTGCCTTGAGATACATTCGTCTTTCTGCTAATATCTCGAGCGCCGGAACTTTGAAGAAATTCGTCTTATGGAATAACGACGGGTGTTTCATTTCTCTCTTTAGATACTTTTTCATAGTGTTTTTCTCATCCGCGGAAAGCTGTGAAAAGTACAATTAATTATACTGAGAATTTAAAAAAAATTACGAAGGAAAAAGATATTCATTTTTATCGGCATATTTTTCTTTTTTTTTTACATTATTTTAATAATTCGTTTTTTTTTTTTACCGATATTACAATATTTAATTTTTTACATTAATTTCATATTTACTTTATTAATCATTTAAATAGAAATAAAATCAATGAGATTTTATTGAAATTTGTTTTTTCTTCAATTATCATTATTATTTGATAAAAAAAAATGATTATTTTTTAATTTAATAACATTTAAGTAAAAAATAAACGTGAAAACGGCAAAAAAATTTAACAAATCGGCAGAACTTACCATTGTATATCCAAATTTATTTAACTTGTTAAAAACGCGAATTCCGCGAGAATTCAGAGCCGATAATCGCCATTTGAAGAGATTGAATTCCGTTTCTTGAATCCAATTTTCCATATCGCCGGCCTGCGACATGCATAACAGCAACGTATACTGCGAGAGATGATCCCTTCGTCTCGCCTCGTAACGTTCCTCTGTATGCACTTCGCTGTAACCTGTTCCTTCGCATAAATCCGCGAACGACTCGTATCCCGAGACTCTGAGTCTCGCGATCAATTTTTTTCGGCAATGTTGCGACGATCTTTTATCGTTTGCTTCGGCGATTTCCTTCACCGTTCTGAGGACTTTGAAAAAGCAATGATAATTAAATAGAATTCAAATTCGTGAACATAAAAAAAAATGAAAAAATTTTAATTAAAAATTAAAAAATAAATTAAATGGAACATTAATTTAAGACAATGAATTGATAAAATTGTATTTTATACAAAAATCGACTGATCAATAATTGCATATCATAGAATCCAAAATTCAAATAAAAATAAACGGATCAATAATTATATGGAAAAAAAATACATATATATTTTTTTTGGCGCAAATTTTAATTCTGTTGAAATTTTTTGACTCGATAGTTCAAAAAATAAATACATATCAAAAAAAAAAAAATTGAAAAAAAAAACAAAAATTTGGAACAAATTTTTACGAAACGGATAATGATTAAAAAAAAATTGAAAAAAAACTTACTTAATAGTCTGTCGACTACCAATTTCTCTAAATCGTCGAAATTCATCCAACCGCATGGCGCCGTCTTGTACAATTGTAAATCGTGTTTATAGTAAACTTCGGCGTTTATAACGACTCGTTCCATCGCTGGAATCTTTTTTTTGCATCCCCCTTGACTCATGATGACGATATGCCATGTAAACGCCAAAACTGCTTCTCGGTTACCAAACCTGAAGCCAAATATAAAAAAAAAAAATTTTAATTTAACTTTTACTGTAAAAAAATTGCGGCAATGTAAAAAACAATATATATAAATACGAAGAAATGCGAAAAAAAACGATTCAATTGAAATTAATGTTTTGAAAATTTAATTGGCGAATCGACGAAAGATCCGAATTTCAAGGATCAACGGCGAGCAGAAACGGCGAAAAAATTTATTTTGAATGTTTTTCAACGGACAGTTAGTGTTGTAAATTTATTTGGCGAATCGACGAAAGATCCGAATTTCAAGGATCAACGGCGAGCAGAAACGGCGAAACAAGTTGTTTTGAATGTTTTTCAACGGATAGTTAGTGTAACAATAACTGTTCGATACTCACGGCAATTGCGATGTTTTTTAACCGCAAATAAATTTTCTTTTTACACTTCTGTAATTCGACTGAATAATATAATCCGATATGCGAATGAAGGGGTTTAGTATCGGCACTGAATCTCTTCAATTAATCGAAATAATGTTCCGCGCAAAAACTTTGTCGATGTTATGACAACGACAACCATCGAGTTCTGGCGCGCGCGGTACTCGGGGCAAGAAGAAACCCACGTTACTCTGGCGGTCAAATATCGAACCTCTTAACGTGCATTTTCATAACTTCCCCGCCGTTGTTGAATCTTTTCATAATAACGATACCCGAGTAATTTGTGGATTAAATGTTTATAAATGATCGAAATTCTTTTTTTTTCTTTGCTTTTCAACCTCAATGGACATTATGTGAATCGTTACACATCGCGTTACAATGAAAAACAATTACCGCGGTCGATAAAATGACAAAAAAAAATGGCGGGTAAATTCTGAAAACTGATTAGCAAACCTCGAATTTTTAAAGTAATTCGATTTTCAATGTTTTCAAAAATGTTTCGCTTCGATTATAATACGAAATTGATATATTTTTCAATGTATAATGTCAATCCGTTATTTCGATGTAAAAAGGTGTAAAGAAATAAATTCGACAAAAAACATCGAAAATTCACTGTTTCACGAACGTCCGTTTATTTCTATCTATTATATTTACATCACTTATTATATTTCAGCCGTTCAATATAATAATAATAGTTTCACAATAAGGACTTAGTCGAGGGTACATATTTACATATCTTCACCGTCTTCACGAACAAAAAAAAAAAACAAAAAAAAAAAGTAAAGCGTTAATCGCGCGTCGCGCAGTCAATAACTCCGCGACGAAGGAAGTATCGAACGTAACAAAGACTATCACCGTGTTTTTCACACTTTTATCTTTTTTTTTTTTTTTTTTTTTTTTTTTCATTCATTCATTCATTAATTCGTGAATTTACGCTTATTTCTCATTTTCGACAAATATTCTCTCGAGAAATCAATCAAATGAAAGAAAAAAAAAAAAAAAAAAAATGAAGAAAAAAAAACGAACGGTAAGTATCGAGGAACATTTTTCGTCGTTTGAGAGTCAATTCTCTCCTTTAACGAAATCGTCACGCTGCTTTTAGTAACATTTATATAGTAATATATCGTTAACCGATATCGGAACACGAGGCCGTTATGTATTTCAATTTTTTTTTTGTATTTCCTCTGTTTTTTTTTTTTTTCTCTTTTTTTTTTCACGCGGAGATACGGAAGAATCCGGCGTTATCGCCGTTAATTTTTTTTACGACATACAAAATACAACACAAAATAAATTCGCGGCTCTCTATTATTTTTTTTTTTTTTCAATTCATCACATCGTAAAAAAAAATCAATTTTTTGAATTTTCGTCTCAATCGATGCGAATGACGATCGAGAATTTCCAGAATTTGTTTTTTTTTTTTTTTTTTCTCATTTCAGCCGGCGCTCGAAGGCGCGGAATTCTTATTGATTAATTTATGTATTTTTTTTTTTCCTACGCGCGATTGCAGACGAAAACGATTGGAATTTTCTATTTTCTTTTTTTATTATAATTTTTTTTGCTTCGTTTTCGGTAATTTTTTTTTCATAATTTTATCATTCATTCCTTTCGCGGATTTTTTTTTTTTTTTTTTTTTTTTCAATAATAAAGTTTTTCTTTTCTTTTTTTTAATAGTAAATTTTCTTTTTTCTCGCGTCTTAATCAGTCTTGAATGCGATTGGTCGATTCCGGAACGAGCTGATCGTGAGTCGACGATCTTCCGGTTGTCTGTGAAACGCTGCGCAATGGTTTTACAAGCCAAGGATGCCGCGGCACGTCCTCGGATTGCGGCCTCTCGTTGGGTTCTCTCCTCAGCAATGCGCGAATCAGGCATCTCGCGCGAGCGCTCAGCGCGTCCGGTACGGCGAATTGTCCTCTCGAAATTTTCGCGAAAAGAGAGGCGTGTTCCGCATCGTTAAAGGGATAACGACCGACAAGCATCGTGTAGAGAAGAACACCGAGAGACCATATATCGGCGGCTTTACCAGAATATGCGCGTCCCGAGCGCAGAACTTCCGGCGCGACGTATGCCGGACAACCGCGACGATCGGTCAACTTGTCGTCGCGTTCGTCGACAATCACCGCATCTTCCAGACTCTCGAGGCGAAGACGCGTTCTGTAAAAACAAAAGAAAAAAGAAATTGTTAATTATCGTTTTTTTTTTTTTTTTCACCGATTAATTAAATTTTTTTAATATAAGAATTACAGTTGTTGGAATGAAATATATAAGATTTTGTTATAAAAAGAAATAAATATTTTTTTTGTAACGTTCGTCAGTTTTTTTTTTTTTTTTTTTTTTTTTTTTTTTTTCAATATCGAAAAAACTGAATTTAATAGAAAAAGTTAAAGTTTTGTCAATTATTAATTGCGTCAATAAAATTTATTGAAAAATTTTAAATTTTTTTCCGATTAGCGTAAATTCACGATTAAACAGACAATTTGTTCAATTCGTTTGTGAAGTACAAAAAAAAATTAATATCTGATATTTACTAATATCTATAATTAATTATGATTATTATTATTTAAATAACGAGAATCGAATGAAATTAAGACAAATTTTACGGTCGCGTGCTATACATACGTTTGAATTGTGGGGTACAGCGCGGGGGAGAGATTTTACACGTTGAGCGCGTGACGACCGTAAGGCATTCAATTTAGCAACAGTCTTTGACGATTGAGACATCGAGCGAGAAAAAGAGACAGAGAGAGAGAAAGAGAGAGAAAGAGAGAGAGATATTCAACACGCTTTTGCCATTGGCAAACCTCTCGCCAGTTTGCTTGGATAAGAGAGTCCCGCGCAACGGACGAGTGGCGAAAGTAAGGTGCCGTCTCTGTGAAACACACAGAGAGACCCAACAGCCCACAGCCACCGAACTAAAGAGAACTTCTCGTGTCTCGTGTACCAACGATTCATTCTCTACCCTTCGGGTATCAAAACGCCGCGCGCCGTTAGATCGTTTCGTTGTTCTTTGGGCTTTTAAACGCAACCAATAGATCGCGGAGAAACAACAACAACAACGGTGAGGTGCGGTAAAGTCGGAGAGAAAACGAGGAGAATGAATTCTCGTTGCGGATTCGATGCAACGAGTCGACCGGCTACACAACGCGGAAGTGCAATCGTCGTGGAGAGGTGTAGCGGGCGCGGAGGCGTGCGAGTATAGTTACGCGTAATAATAGCCGCGAATTGGCTAAGTATTGGGTAACCGACTTTTTGAATTAATCGCATTTCTGGATTACGACGATTTTCAACTCTATTTATACATTTTTATCGGTATTTATACATTTTAAGGGGTTTTTAATTTTTTTTTTTTTTTTTTTTCGTCTATTCTGATTATAGTTTCGGGTTATTAGCGGGGAGTACGGAAATTTGATATCGATTTTTTTTTTTTTTTTAATTTTCGTAAAAATTCGATTTTTGGTAATAAATGAATAAATAAATAAATTATTGCAATTTTACATCGCGAAATGAAATTTTTTTTTTTTTTATCAATGTGATTTTTTTTTTTTTTTCGGAGTTAAAATTTATTTCTTTAATACATCGAGCGATTCAAGTCGAAAAAAAAAAAAGTTTTTTTGTACGGAAATACATCGCGAAATTATAGAATCGCGTTGTTGCGACGATCAAACAAGCGATGATGACAAATTATAAATGAAAAAAAGGGGGGAGGAGGAGAGATGCCGCGAAAGCGAGAGAAAATATATATATATATGTATAACGTGTGACTGTTTACTGCCGGTCGGTACTTTCTTCGCGAAAACTTTCACCCGATGAATGACGAAGACGTACACGCGAATGGTACCGAGTCTCGCGTTCACGGGTTCAAGAACCCTCTCTCCCCCCGCCCGCGCGGGAGAGTGATGCGGCGCAACCGAACTCTCTGATGAAAAATTCTAGTGCGCCGGGGTCTCGACGAGAGATATCCCTCGCGTCCCTAACGTGGCCTCCCGTCGCCCGTCTCTTAACTAACAGTTGCGAAACTCAACGAGAGCGCGATGACCGGACCATCGAACCTCACGGACTCCTCTCTCGCGGCTAACGTGACTACGACTATCACAGATAAGTTGCAAAGTTTGAAAAAAAAAAAAAAAAAAAATTTAACGCCAAAAAAAAAATAAAAAAAAAATTTGGAATTGAAAAATGAAATTTTTTTTTTATTAATGAAAATTTGAATTTGAAAAATTTTAAATTGAATAAAATTCTGATTTTTTCTAAATTTCGAATTTGATAAAATTTTCAATATTGGAAATTTCGAATTTAATCGAATTAAAAATTTTTTTTTTTTTTTTAATCGATCGATAACTACGCGAGAAAAAAATTAATGATAAATATGGATAACGAAATTTTGTATTAGTCGACGAAATGTTGAAGCGAATTGTCGTCATGAACCGAGGAAAGTGCCGTTGGATGAATTCTATTAGTAATTCGAATGGAAAACGCAGTGCGGCTGAGCGACGAGTGGAGACGAAGAGGAAGGGATAGCAGGAAGCTAAACATTGCGCTGAGGTATATACGAGATTTCGTTATATCTCTACGGTTCCCAATACGGTTCCCGAAAACTCGTTGTCGCGGATGTTTCCCCGAGAAGGTGGGAGAGAAGAGAAGTCGCAATGTAAAACGACCCAAACGCACGAAGAGAACCCGTGTGTGAGTCTCGAGAGAAGAACGGCGTCGCTAAATCCGTTGAGAGCGTCGGGTCGGGTTCGACGCCCGGGAGCATCCGCGAGACGGAAACTACTAGTCGAGAAAGAATGCGTTCTCGACGAGACTTGTATATTAAACTCTTTCAAGATGAAGAAACGTCGAAAAAAAAAAAAAAAAAAAAAAATTAAACCAAATTCGATCCTCGAAATACTTGAGTCATAAAAAAAAAATCGATTTTATATGATTTTTACAAACAAACAAAAAAAAACAATAATTCATCATTTAAAATAATTTTTTTTACGATTAGTCGGTTAATCGTGATATATTATAATAATTTTTTTTTTTTTTTTTTTTTTTCGATCTATTTGTACTTTTTTTTTTGCTAAAATTAATTTTTTTATAATTATTCCAAAAACGAATCGCGTGATAAAAAATATATATTAAATTCATAAATTAATTTTTTTTTTTTTTTTTAATTAAATTATTGATAGCCTTCGTAAGTAAGAAAACGTAAATAAAAGTGTAACGTAAATATAAAACGTGGAAAAGGGAGGGGAAAGGAATAATAAAAAAAAAAAAAGAATTCTAAAGGCCCCTCGGGGTCTACCGCGACCCGGTAAAACAACCGCGAGAGGCTCACCTATCGCCGTGTTTCTTAATTATATACGAGAGTTTCAAAACTCCTGTGAGCAGTCGATGAACCAATATGCTTTTCTGACTTGCAACATGTAAGACTCGCTACTTGCTTCCCCTTTCCCCTCGCGATCCCTTCCTTCGCTTACTTCTTTAACTCGATTGCCCGGTTATCCCGCTTATTGCTTCGACTTCTTCGCCCCATTCGCTTCTTAATCTCTATTCTCTATTTTCTATTTCGTTTTATTCTGTTTCTCGCGTTCCTTTTATCTCGTTACACGCGACAGTTTCGTTACTATACTTTTACGCGATCCCTTTACATTTATTTCGCGTTATTCGGCGTTCGCCGTTCGATCGCACAGTCGACCGGTTATATTAACAGAATCGTTTGCCTTTACGTATTATTATTATTATACGTACGCATGCGGACAGATATTTGAGGGCAACGTGTGGGAGAGAAAACACGTCGGAACGAATGAGACTTCTCTGGTTTCGTAGGTATTATAGGGAGGCGAAGCCGTTTTGCCGCCGCGGCAGCTACGGTGCCGCAGGAATGCGAGCGGCGCGATTGGCCAATAACGACGAAGCATATACGCGAGAGACGCCGAGGCTCGGCCCTCGATATTTTGCAACAATTCCAACGATTAATTTGTAATAACGATTCCGAAAAAAATTTTTTTTTTTTTTTTTTTTTTTTTTTACGAAGGATTTTGGAAAAATAATTTTAACGAAAAGGTGATTTTTTTTTTTTTTTTTCTTCATGGAAATCTCGCGTATCGTTATCGCAATCGGCAAAGACTCGAGTGTTTCGAATCGCGAAGTCTTTCGGACACCGGGAACGCCGATTATTATTAAAAACGCGCCGCGGTAATATCTTAGCCGGTAATTGGAAAGCATAGATGTGGTGCGCGCGGGGGGCACTTCGATAGTTCTCGCGAGGGAATAGAGTCAACGCACCAGACGAATTTGCCAACCGAGTCTCGACGCCGGGGGTTCGAGTTCTCTCTCTCTCTCTCGTTTCGTTGTTATGTTGCGCGCCGCGCATACATGCGAATGCAACACACAAGTCGTGAAAGGGGAGCGGAGCGGAGGAGTAAAGGGGACGCAAATCGACAAGTAAACTTGTGGTGCAACATCGCCACCAGGAAACGAAACGGGCGCCGCGGCAACGCCTTCCTATTTCAATGAAATCCAAAGCGTTCTCTTTTCTTTTATTTCTCACATTTCTTTTTTATCGCTTTCCGCAATTTCGTTCATTTTATCCAACGAGAGGAATTGACAAACTTTCGATCGTCGAAAGTTACGAAGTGCGAATTTCACTCGAAAAAAAAAATCGAATATTTGTTCAATGCAATAATTCGAATGTTTTTTTTTTGTACTTTTCGATTTTTTTTTTTTTTTTCGGATTTTTTATTTTTTTTTTATAATTAATTTTTAAAAGTTCCGAAATTTCCGAAATTTTGAATATTTCCAACGCCCTTAATAACGAAAAAATTGTAACAATCATAATCGGCGAAACAAACGTTACAAAAAAAAAATTTTTTTTTTTACTTTTTTTTTTACAACAGATTTTAAAGAAAAAAATTGTAAAAATTTGTAAAAAAAAAAAAAAAAAAAAATCCGGAAAGGATTCGCGAACTTACCTCGCCTCGTCGGCAAAAACGAATTTTCTGAGTTTAAGATCCCTGAGAACAACGCCGTTCTCGTGGCATATGGCGACCGCTTTGGCCGCCTGACGAAAGAGTCGTCTGGCCTCCGGCTCTCGCAACCTTCTTCTCGCCCGGACGTAGGCGTGCAAATCCCCGTGGTGACCCTCAAGTAAAAGATAACGACGACCGCCAGGAGCGTCGACTACTCCTGCAACACCGCTCGCAGCCCCTGTGCCTTCCAAACGCAGATGCGCTTGTAATAGCGCCTCGCCGCCTCGATCGCCCGCCGCTGTTAATGCCTACGAAAAAAAAAAAAAAAATTTATTAATTACAGTTCACGAATTAAGAAATTCAACGATTTGTTGAACGGCTCAAGAATCCAAATTATCGTAAACTTAATTACACGAAATATAACATACGAAATTTATCAAAATAACTTTTCATCAACTTTCGAATTTAAACTGAAATTCACTTTTTTTTTTTTTTTTTTTTTTTTTCGAAAAATTCGATTTTTTTTTTTTTTTTTATTAATTACTTCGATTATTGTTTTTCTTGTAAAATATTTCGATAATTTAATTCGTACGAAAAAGTTATGAAAATTGTATCAACTAAAAAAAATCGAAGAAATAAAAAAAAAATACAAGTAGTTGAAAAACTTGGATTTTTATCGATCGGAAACTACGTGTTCGGTGCGTAAGCGGTTTTCTAAGTAAAACAAATCTTTGCCTCGATTAGTACGATACGGGAGAGAGATTGCCTTTTTTTTATTTTTTTTTTTTTTTTTTTTTTATCATCTTCGCGATGTTAGAAGAAGCGACGTTACCTACGGCAGAATATCGCAGTCGGAAAGGAACACATCGCGAGTTACGTCAACGTTGTAAATGCTCCGATCAGATACAAGGCCTTGCGGCCCCGATGTCGCCTCTGTAGGTACGGGGAGCAGACACATCGGGTACCGCGCGCACTGGTGTTTCTCTCTCTTCAAGTTATGAATACACAATCGCTCGGCCTATCGTACACAACCCCGTTATTCATAATTCATAATCGTTTCGACCAGCGGACATTCAATTTAATTGACGATTGCATGTGCCCCACGTACGTTTGTAATTGTGTATCTTTCGTATAAACTTTTTTTCATATCAACCCAACGATTATGTCTTCACAATCGCCAATTTCCCAAGTCGATTTTTTTTTTTTTTTTTTTTTTTTTTTTTTTCAAAACTCAATATTACCGAATGATTAATCACGGGTAATATCTCAAACCTCAATGTCTCGGACTCAAAAAACATTTTCATTAAGTCGTAAAAACCGTTGCCACATCGTCTGCTAAGAAACGGAAGCCTCTTTGCCTCATTCCTAACCGTTTAATACGCAAAACGATGTGTAATACGTCCCCTTCCATTCCTTCGCAATCCATATTAATATCGATAGCAATGTCACGGATACAAAGTATGCAGAATTATTCAGAATACATTTTTAACGTGTAGTGAGGTGGTAGTTAGTACTTTTCCTTTTAACTTTTTTTCAGTAAAGCTAAGGAGCCGTATTGTTAAACGAAAAAAAAATTGATATGTAACACGTATCATATATCGTACACCATATATCGTATATGATATATCGTATATGATATATCGTACATGATATATCGTATATCATATATCGTATATCATATATCGTATATGATATATCGTATATCATATATCGTATATCATATATCGTATATGATATATCGTATATCATATATCGTATATGATATATCGTATATGATATATCGTATATCATATATCGTATATCATATATCATATATCGTATATGATATATCGTATATGATATATCGTATATCATATATCGTATATGATATATCGTATATCATATATCGTATATGATATATCGTATATCATATATCGTATATGATATACCGTATATGATATATCGTATATGATATACCGTATATGATATATCGTATATCATATATATCGTATATCGTATATCATATATCGTATATCATATATCATATATCGTATATCGTATATCATATATCGTATATCATATATCGTATATCATATACCGTATATCATATATCGTATATGATATATCGTCATATATCATATATTCTGAAAAGGAATAAAATTTTAAAAATAATAACGAACCTTAGCAACTAATTGTTGTCCGGTATGTACGTCGACGCATCGATATAGCGAACTGCCTTCGGCCGGTCCAACGAGAAGAAATCGATCGCCCAATATGGTTGGACCCTGTTGCGGCGTTGGCACAGGTTCGCAACTTGGAAAAACGACCGGTGGCGATACGACCGTTGTCTCCTCGCAGTTGACCGGCTGATTAATATCTTGATGCCCGTTTGGACTGACCAGGAACTTTCCATTGTTCGTACGTGTCACTTGTAGGCGCAGAGGATGCTGACGATTTGCCAATCTCATATTGCACGAGCGGCCTTTCAATCCTCTCACACACTTTGCTTTACCGCTCTCTTTAGATTCTTATACGATTTTTATTTAGGCACAATTTTTCCTTTCTTTTTTTTTTTTTTTTTTTCACTCACTCGCGAGCGATTTTGTTTCGTATATCAACTAAACTTAAACACAAATTTTTTTTTTTTGCTCTATTAGCCTCGAGAATCTCGGTATTTGCGTTTTTTTTTTTTTTTTTTTTTTTTTTCAGCAATGTTTCGTAAACTGTTTTTGATATCCTCGAGATGGAAATTTCAATGAATTCGCGTTGAATATCATGGAAATATCGAACACTTTGATGGTTTAGAAAAAATGTCTTTAATGATTTTTTTTTTATTTTCTCTCTCCTAACTATCTAAGCGAATAACTTCATTTTTTTTTTTTTTTTAATGCTTTTTGTACACTTTGATCCCGTGAGGTATGTTACTTCATCGTAACTTTGATGCTCGCGAATTTCTCGAATGGTGCGCTGTTTTTTTTTTTTTTTTTTTTTTTTTTTTCTTCTTGTGGTTTTTTTTATCACAACACCTCCAGGTAACTCGAGTATAATATTTTTTATATATTATTATTATTATAATAATAATAGCATTATTACGATGATTTCTATCACTTTGTGCGGTTTTAAACAGTCGTGGAGAATATTTTTAACTGTTTAAAGGTCATTGGACGGAAATAATAGAGATATCCTCGGGTCGATAAAGCGGTCGTTTTTGTCTTCGCAACTCGTGTTTGTCGAGTCTATCTGAAAAATATCGTAAAAACAATAAACATTAGTTAATTACTTGATAATTACTGAAGATAATAATAATAATATGCAAAAAAAAAATGTTAAGTTAATTACTTAAAGATAATTTCTAACATATAAATTTTACGATAATTATGATATCGTTAATACAACGACAAAGTAAATTTTATAGTAAAACTAAAAAAAAAAAAGAATAATTGCAATTTTTTTTTTTTTTTTTTTTTTTTTTCATTTTTCATTGTAAAAATAATAAATATAATTAATATGGAGACAATCGATTTAACGATTCGATTGATATCGAATTAATCGATTTAATTCGAAAGAATTTAAAAAAAATTTAATATCAGTCGAAATTTCATTTTTTTTTTTTTTTATGCAACTGATAACGTAAAATCATTTCCTGGCAATACATCGATTGAAAATAAATGAAAACTCTTCGAAATAAAAAAAAATAAATATTATAAATTTAGTTGCTGATTTTTGAGGCGAAAATAATGAATTGGGAGGATGAAAAATCAGTTGGAATAATAGGCAAATGATTCATCGCTGAAACACAATATGCCGAAAGAACTACGAAGTGCGAAGGCAAGAGAATCGCACGGGGACCGTAGTCGGTACATGACACAGAGTGGATGGCGATTTCAGCACACAACTCAGGGATATAATACCCGCCGCTCGGCACGTTTCGACATTCGTTCACAGTGTTGTGCAATTAACCGACAGCGAGTGAAGTGAGCGCACGATCGGGGAGGGGGCCGCGGGGGATCCTTAAGGTCAGGGGTATCGCTGGAAGGTGGTTCGCACGAACGTGCGACTTACAGAGACCTCGCGATGTATTATAGCGGCGATTTTTTTTTTTTTTTTTTTTTAACCTTCGAATACGCGTCGAGTACCGAGTCGGAAAAAAAATACTAATGATAATAACGCTGTATATGTTTCGCAATAAAATGCACTCTAATCTATCGAATTTAATTGAATTTTCGTCAGTTAATATAACCTAAAAATTAAAAAAAAAAAAAAAATGATTTATACGATATACGAAAAAATGTGTTTAATCGATAATTTTTAAAAATGCCAAAAAAACAATAAGTTTTTATTTTATTCGACAAAAATGAATTATACATATATTTTTTTTCCAAATCGATCGAAAAAATGAATTTTTTTAATAGAATAAAAAAATTACTATATTGATTTTTAAATTCGTTTGCAATTGACGCACAGATCGCGGATGATGTATCGGGATATCCATTTTTTTTTTTTTTTATTGACGAATGACGATAAAAATTAATCGGATACACAAAATCTATGAAATTGAGAGATACAACGATCGCGGCGATGACGAGGTACAGCGAGGCGCGCTTCTCCGTTCTGGAGAGTTGCGCGCGCATATTCACGGCCACGCAGCCGATAACTCGAAGAGTTCGATGTTCATTATTTACAGTTCGTCTGTATGTACGCCGATGTAGTGCTCGGAGAACTGCCGTAGCACGAGGTACTCGTTAACTTATAACTCCAAACAAAAGAAGAAAATTGACATGTCAACGTGTTAATTTTTTTTTTTTCGTGATATTAGACTTTACGAAATAACGCAGTTTTGCGAATTACGAGAAAAGAACTACAATTCAGTCGGAATATTCTTCAAATTGATCGAAAACAACGAATACGATTTTGTTTTTTTACGAAACAATCGATCGATTAAAAAAAAATGATTTAGAATACACGAAATTTTGTTTTCTTTACTTTAAAACGTTTAATAAACTGTAAATATAGTTATTAATCGCCGAAATGAATGCTCGGTGTCTCGAATGGAGGTTATGTTCGCAAATGTTCAATATATCGATATTAAATCGACTTTTTCTTTATTATTTTCGCATTAACTTCAACAAACATTTTTATTTCATGAAATTTTTTTATTTGCCGAAAGATTTTTTTTTTTTTTTACAATATCGAGTTTCGTAACAGGAGTAACTCTACGAAAAAAAAAATCATAAAAAAAAAAAAGTTTCTCGGCCCGAATTACCGCCGAGAGTGTGTATCCCGACCGAGTAACATCGATACTCGGGGTTCTCGTATTTCATACTCTCGACCTTGCGAATCCCGAAGCTCTAAAGTAACCTTATAGCCTCATGAAAAAAAAAAAGATCGAAAAAAAAGAAAATGTGTTCAAAACTTAAAAAAAAAAAAAAAATTCTCGACTTCGCGAATCTCGAAAAGTATCGAACTACCAGTGGTAACTTTATCCCGTAAAAAAAAAAAAAAAAAAAAAAAAAACTATTAAAAACTTGCAAAATAAAAGAAAAGAAAGCATAAAGATGACTCCAACAAGTGTTGCGATGGTCCGATCCTCGCGTACAAGTGTCGAAGACCGTTAGAGTAATAAAAGAGTGCGCGCGCCTATCTGACGAAATTGGGCGAGTGGCGGTTAAAGCGCGTTGCGTCTCGTTTCGTTGTTCGCGTTTCGAGAGCTTCGAGAGATCTCGCGGGGTGACGAAACTTCGTCGGCGTGTATACACGACGACGACGACGACGATTCAGACGGGATAGCGGCGTCGATGGCGCGCGGCTAGTAGCGAGCAGATATCCTTCGCTAAGGTCAAAATGGCGTCGTGTTAACAAACGAGTGAGTTTTACTACGACTGCCGCGAGAGAACGTAAAAAAAAAAAAAAAAAAAAAAAAAACGCGATTTTCAGGCCAAACGAGACGAGTGTCGCGCGAGATATCGAGTTGCCTGCGTTGCGCGCTTTCGATGCGGTTATACGTTACGTACACACGTATTTATGTGTATATATATATATATATATATATATATATACGATATGTTCGTCGATTGTGTTGGTAAGTTTAGTTATCATAGACAACGAACGCGATGATGGCAGCAAGAGACGCTTGCGTTAGACGAGCGACCGGCTTCAGTTTCTTGAGACGTGTGGCAATAACATTATAACGTTATAACACAGAAACTTTGAAATATAATAGTATATAGAAGAAAAAAAAAAAACTCGAGGGGAAGCAATGAAATAGTATTGACAAATGGGGTCATGTCTTACTTTTCAGACCTCGAGGTCACTTTTTCTTTTTCCCGTTTTTTTTTTTTTTTTTCGTTCATTAACGCGATAATTCGTAGAAAACATCGCGAGATCGAAAAAATGAGAACAACGATTAAAAAAAAATATCGGGATTTTTTTTTTACCCTCGAATTATTGATGAATTTTGAGTTTTTTTCGTGACCTTGAAATATTTTTATTACGATATAACCTACAAAATAATAACAATAAACTTCGACAATTCCGAGGAAAAAAATTGTAATACTTGTTGTATGAAGTTTATGAAATGCCTGCAAAAATCATGGAACTCTCAATAACGTTGGAATTATAAAAAAAAAATCAAAAATTTTGATTAAAACGGAAACTTACGAACAAAAGCACAGTGTGTGTTCGACGAGTTCAATGACCTCTGGATAACGAAATTATAAATAATAAACAATCTCGAGGATTTTTTTTTTATGTTTGAATTTCTGTGATTTCTTTTTATTGACCTTGAAACATCGCAAATGCTATAATATTTAAACGACCCGAATGTTCCGAAAAAAAAAAAAAAAAAGAAAAAACCGTTTAACAAAACTCACGAAACTTTTCACTGTTTCTCGTAATCGTTGAGAAAACAAAAGCCCGTCTCGCCGAAATATTCGTCACGTTGTCATAGCGTCACGTTAATTGGGAACGCGTACACATGACGATAACGCCGAAAGATAACGCGGATATTTCCCATGGTAAGCGCCGAGTACTGGGAGTCGCGAAGCGCAGAGATGGGAGAGGGGAAGAGTGGGGGAAAGAGCTATTCATCGTCACGTCCCAAGAATTCACGGATACGTTCGAGACAACAGTAATTGAATGCACCTATAGATCGGCACAACACTGAATTTCGTCGAAACGATGCAAAAAAAAAAGGAAAGAATCGTGTGAAATTAATTGTTTTTCCTTCGATTCAACCGATTGACGCTCACAGGGAATATCCGGCACGGATGTAAACACGTTAACCGCGCGAGTCGCCAGCTACGACCACTGGCGGTTGCGCGCGCGCGCACGCGCCCTCCCGCCCGCCTTATGGCTAAGTACGCGGGTAGGTCAACGAGGATCACTGCACTTTGCACTTTACAGAGCGTGATACGAGAGCTCTCCTACACGTTTGTGTACAACGATTACAAACTCTGTACGTTTTACACATACGATACGGATTAAGCGAAAATAATTACGAAAAGAACGAAAAAAAGCACCTCTCCATCCGTTATTGCGAAACGAACGAAAAAAAAAAGCTGTTATCGACGATTCGTAAACAAAACTACGGTGTCATCGGGATAAATACATTTCCGACATTTTTGTTTTTATTTCTAAATTCATGGATTTAAAAAACGCGAAATTTTATTCGTTCGATAAATTATCGAATCGATCTTTTTTTTTCGGGATTGCCATTGAAAAAAAAAAACTTCGCGACAATGAAACACGATAACACGTTCGTTGCAATTTTCCGCAAATTCACAATTATGGTTTTTTTTTTCGAACAAAGAAAAAATTATAAAAACGAAACACTGATAATCCCCAAGCGACGAATTTTTTCAAATTACCTCGAATATAATCCTGTATGTTGCCGTCGCCGTTCGTTTCTGAACGGTGTAAAATCGATGTTGGTTACTTTTTTTTTTTTCGCTGCTGACAGTAGTTACAACCAAAGCGATGACGAAGTTAAGCTCGTATTCTTCAGGGTCTTCCCAACAAAACGCAGGTTTCTCACTTGACGCAGAAACTTTCGATTAAACAAATTTTAAAGAACGTGATTTAAATTTTTTGTGTTTTAATTCTCGAATCGATTAAATTCCTTGTTTCAAAATCCTTGCGTGTATCGTTCTCAGAAAATTTACCTCTGGTTTCTTTATTTATCGATTTATCGTATTTTTTTTAACACTCGCGAATTTCTATGTTTTTTATTCGATATTAATCGAACGCGACCTTGAAAAACTGACAATAAATAACGAAAAAAAGAAATTACTTCGTTTTTTTCACGTACGTGGCGCGTCGAGGAGTCGAGATCACTCGAAGGTAATTTTTTTTCGTTTAACGTGAGCGAGAGGTTTTTTATATTTCGAGAATACGAGATTTTTGTTTCGTTGGAATAGTAATTCACAGACGCGAAAAAAAGAAACGAGACGGAACAACGCGGCCCGATGCGCCGGCCTCCGCTCAGAAACGACGGCGACAACAGCAGTAGAGCAGAGATAAGCAAGCACCGACTGTGCACGCCATTGTGCAACTAACGACTGAACTGCTACTCTCGCTGTCTCGCTGCTACGCTGGTCCGCTTGCCCGTCGCTGGCTTTGCCCCCACCAGCCGCCGCCAGCGCTTCGACACGTTTGCGCCGGTAGGACGAACCAGCGTCGTGCACGACGCAACGGCAATGAATGAAAAGCAGATAAATAACTCGTCAATTAACCGTCAAATGACCATATTAAAAACCATCGGCCGCAAAAAAAAACAACGTTTCGATGTTCCTTAATTCCTAAATTAATACGCGACGTTTAGTTTCAAATAAAATTTTAAAAACTCGTGAATAAATTCTCAATAGTGAACGAGCCGGCCAAATGTGTTTCCAGGCTCGACGCGCATGCGCGGATCAACGAGTTCTCCGTAGGTGCATTGTTTCGTATCACTTGCTCCCCCCCCCCCACGATACCTTAAATGTATAACAGTGACAAGAGGAATCGCGCGAGTATACGTGGGCCCGAGTCGCCGATACCACGTTGACAAACCTCGTCGATGCGATTACGAGAATGTAACCCAAGAATTAACAGGCTCGTATCTTTTTTTTATACATTTTCTCGGCGCACGATTAAAGCTCCGCTGATCGCGCGCAATGGGCACCACTGTCACGAAACCTCCGCGTCGTATGCCGACTCGATTGAGTAATCGATTAATATTCATATTTGGATAGACTCGGGGGATTTTTTAAAATTACGAGTCGTACGGAAATAATGATAACGGGGGAAATACTGAATGATACTCCCGGGAAATTCTGTTTTAACAGGTGGAAAGTTTTTTCGACGTAGTTAATGATTGTATCGATAGATAATGTATATGTATATATAGGTATATTTAAACTACGCAATCTTTTGGTACCTTTGATTGACATTGAAAGGCGAGATTATCGGCACTCGCGGACCCGAGGTAATCGATCGCATTTTCGCAACAATGAACTACGTACTTGACCGATTTTCTTACGCATGATTGATCGATTGTGTTTCGAGGAGGAAAAAAAAAAGTTTTTATCGTCCCCGTGTACATAGATATGGGTTGTTTCGTGCGAAATTGATCTTTTGCTGTGATAACTCGGGAATCCCTTTAAAAAGCATGATTTTAATTCTTATCGCGGTTATTTCATTTTTTGCTATACTTTGACAGAATTTCGATAAAAACTCGGATTTTCAAGGTGAAAGTAAAGTTTTTACCGTCCGCGCGCGCGTATATGTATACAGGTTATTCCGTGCGAAATCGATTTTTAACTCTTATAATTCGGCAATCCCTTTAAAAAGCCCGAATTTAAAGATAAAATTATGATTTTAATTATCAATGCTATTATTTAATTTTATTTTGTATACTTCGATAGAATTTCGATAAAAACACGAATTTCCAACGGCGGAAATATTTTCGACATAATTTCGCGTAGTTCTTGTTGTTAAATACATTCGACGCGATCGCAAAAAGATTAGAAAATCCGAAGAAAGGGAAGATACGAAGCGCATCGTAGCGTCTCCGGTAGATCGCTTGCATTCTGTGTTTGTATAGCATATATACATAACTGTCGCACATATGTAACGTCTACTAGACGCGTATGCATAGGGAAGGGTCGTCGCGATGACGTTGACGCTTGACTGGTATATTACTACTTCTGAAATGTCAACAAGCGCCGTTATAGCGAAACCGGACGTGCGTTGCGGATGACGTGGTGACCGATTAGACGATGATGAGACTTTCGGTACGAAATATATATACAACCGGATGTAATAAAACAAAAATGTTTTATAGCATTTTTTTTTTGCGATAAAAAAATACAAAATTTCCTATTATTATTATTTTTATTATCAGTAAAATTTTTTTTTTAAATTAACTCAGAAAAGTAGACGTATTTTTTTGTTATTAATTTTTTTTGGCGGAAAAAAAATTTCGAGTGTATTTTTCAATATGAAAATTCAATCGTTTCCCGACATATTCTCAATAACTATTTTTTTTTTTTTTCGGAAGCGAAAAAAAAAACTTTGCAGTGAAACACGAGAATGTTTCTTGTTTACGAGATTTGAAATTTACTCGCGACAAAGCGTCATAAATGTTAGACGAGGCTGCGATTGCGTGGTATTTGGATCGTCGTGTATACACTTCGCCCGTGAAAAGTCAACCGATATAGCAATTCTGTAATATATGTACTGCGGGCTCCGCACACCCAATGTAGAGAAATCTTCTCTCACCCGCTTCACGACGCTTATAACATTGAATTTCCAAACGTACGCCGAATGTTAGTCAACGTATTTTTTAAAATAGAATCGATGAATAACCCGCGAGATCTCTCAGCCCTGCGCTCTTTTTTTTTTTTTTTTTTTTAATCTTCGATATATCGCGCGAAGTTTTCTTTTATCTCGTCGTCTCGTTGTTGCTTTACTATGTTGGCGGGGAATTTTTTTGTTTTTTTCTGGAAACGCGAGAGGGCGCTATCGCCGACCGACGTGTTTTGCGAGTTATTAATAGTTTAACTCGCTTACGCACTTTAGCGTCAATTATTTTCATCTCGCGAAAGTTTCGACCGACAGCGTCGTTTATCGATCTATTTTTAGAATTTTTCGTTATTTTTAGAAATAAATTTTTTTTTTTCGCGACACGAGAGAAATAGAGTTTTTCTATGCACTTGAATCGGAAGCTATCGGATTTTCAGGTTAGTCGATGTTTTCTTGCGTTTATTGATTTTTTTCCCGAGTTTTCGTTGAGAAATATCAATGTTTTTTTTCTTTCCTGAATTTTTCGAAATATTTTCAAACTTTTTCGGTCGACTATTTTCCACATTGAGATAATGACTTTTCTCGATGTATTTTCATTCGATTAACGATTATTTCGATCGTAAATATGTTTTTTACCAAAATTCTGTTTTTTTTTTCAATTTTTTCTACTTAACCTATAAAAATGTCGAACTTTTGCGATCGCGCTTTCTTTTTGTCGCGTCGAGACAAACTACGCGTTTCTCGATATGTATTTTCTTATCAGCGATGTCTCTCTCGTCTGTAATGCGAGCGCCGCATTACGCCAGAATCGGCGTTGCGTACCTACGTGACGCGAGACATGCTGCTTCCTCTTGAATTTTTTTTTTCGGCGTCACGAGAACAAAAGACCACCGAATCGAAAAAAAATCTTTTCGGTGGGCAAAGATAAAGACTCGTTAGATCCGCGCGGTTGTATATGTATCGCGGCAACAATTTTTTTTTTCTGTCGCGTGACAGATCGACGAAAGCACTACGAGTGCGTCATCGGGATATTCGAACTTTTTTTTTCGACTCAGCGCTGCGCGTGTTTGATGTCTCGTACGCCTTCTTTGTCGATCTTTTGGTTCATATTTTACGTATCGAGATACATATATACATATAGTATACTGTATACAGTTGAAGAGTCTCTCGACGTTGTAAATACGATAACTAATACACGAGACACGACTTGAATAAATCTATTTATCGATCGAAATAAAGACCTTCGACTTTTACGAGTATTACGCTGTAATTTTTTTTATTAATCATACAAATTACCCGAAGATGCGTTTTGACAAAATACATCGACGCTATTTTTCTATAAACAATAATAATCAATAATATTATCGTCATTATTATTATATATTTTACAATTCCCCATAAAATAGATCGATTTTCTTCAAAATGGAGGTGAAAATCGATTCTGTAATAATCATAATAATAATAAATATTAGAAAATAAAAATATTATTATGATTATTGTTGAATAAATTTCAAATTTTATTTAAAAAAGAATTACAGTATATTATAATGCATTGTAAAATAATATAATAATAATCTTATTGTTATTATATTTTATCATATAATAAATAGAATTTTTTTTCTAAATTAAATTTGAAATTAATTTAATAATATAATACGTATTATTAAAAAAAATCATATATATTCAATCGTTCGAAGCGCATCTTTGCGTTGCACTTTTCGAAGTAATATTTCGATCGATAATGCAATATTTGCTACGATACTTCGTAAAACAATGACAAATCACCTCGAATCATCCCTAAACGCGCCTAATTATGATTCATTCTAATAGCTTGCATCGTGACTCGGAGTTTTTCCAACGATACTCGCGGTACTCGATACCTTTGCCTTTTGTTGCATAATATTGCATTTTTCGTTCGCTACGGCTTTCAAACATAAAAAAAATCATTATTACTGCGTTATCGATTGAAAAAAATTAAAATTCCACTCGACGCTTTCGTGACTCGAAATATTAAAAAAATATTATTATTATCGAAACAATAAAATTACGTGAAAATAATGCGAAGATTCGAAATTAATCGATTTATAGTTGCGATTCTCGAATATTCCATCGCTATCCATTTTTTCATCTGTGTTATTGTTTAATTTTCGATTATTTTTGATTTTTTCAATTTTTTTCTTCAATTTTTCAAAAATCATTATTTCCTCGTGAAAATTATCGAAAAAAAAAAAATCCGCGAAACGCCCACAAAAAATTGGTTTCGTCGTTCTAAATGAATTTTTTCATCGTTCCAATTCCCGAATATCGTAATTTTGTCGTTTTGTCTCTCTCTCTCCGGTTAAGGTAGTGACGACATCGCGACAACGAAAGATTCATTCATTAAAAACGTTCCGATAATATCCAATTACGAAAACGTACAAAGTATACATACTATACAGAGTAATGTAATATTAATGAGTTATTAATATGTTTTTACGATAAACCGATCGCGTCGATTATAAAATACATTGCAAACACAATACATGCGTCACGTCTCTTCATTTGTCGCAATGTTTTCGTCTATCCGTCCGTCCGTCCGCCTGTCGATTTATCTATATTTCGATAGTCGCAACTACTGTGTCACACGTATAATGAGTCCCCGTGGAGGACATTCGGAAAACCGCATAGATATATTGCTTTATACTTACCTTAGCTATCGCGCGCCTCCAGTCACTGTGACACAGTTCCGTCTGCGAAGCCTCAATACTGCAAGGTAACTGAAGAGGTTCGTTGTCTTTGCGCGTTATACATCGCTCACTGTTGCCACTCTATACGAAATATCATCGAATAATTATCGGCAAAATAATTTAATTAAATTTAAAAAAATAAAAAATTTAAATTATTATAATAATAATTAATAATTAATAGTTGTTAATAGTTATTAATTATTATTATTATTTATTTAAATTAAATTAATTTAATTTTTTTTTTTTTTTTTTTTTTTTTTTTTTTCATTCATTTATCGAAGATTTAGTCATTTTTTTTATTTTTCAAACTCCGCCAACGCGATGTTTCAAACGACATGGCAATCGCGATAAATTTCGTAAAATTTCGTAACAACTTTTCGTTGTTTCGTTTGGACTAAAATTGCGCGAAATTGCATGAAAGATATTGTGGCGCAATATCGCGATATCAGAATATTACAAACGATCGATCGCTTGCGATTTTTTTTTTTTTTGTACTTTTTTTTTTCGATTAAAAATTTTTTTTTTAATTTATTTGAAAATTGAGAAAATTTTTTTTACGATCACGTAAAATTGTTGGTTGATAAAAATTATTACGAAGACGAAAGGTATCGAGAAATGTACGTTGCGTTCGTTTTGTTTCGTTTGTAGTTGAGAATCAGAGAGGTCGGAGTCACACAAAGATTCATTCATTATATACCGTACTATTTACCGTACTGCGTCGAGTGTTACAATAAGTAGGTCCACTTCCGGTAGGAGAACGTCAACTTCCCAGTAACGTCGGCTCCGTTCCTTGTGAACTGTTTATTCTATATGTATATATGTATATTTTTCTTTATATATACATACAAATAGACATATATATATATATATATGTATACGTGAAATACACTAAAGTAGTAGCGAAGACTATGTTACAATCCCCGCGAGTACTCTACACGATACGGAAAAAAATCGTCGCGGCTAATAGTGTGCGGCAAGTAACACTTTGTGTAAAAAGCACACGCGTGACTGTTATCTGTCCTCAATATGGAGACTCACGGTGAGAACGAGAAATTCAATGACGAGCACCAATATTGTCCCCGAAGAAACTTCGTTTTCGATCTCATGAACGAAAAAAAAAAAAAATCGTAAATCGTTTCGCAATAATTTTTGTATTTTTTTTTTTTTTTTTTTTTTTTTAAAACGCTTATTTTGGGTGACGAATTAAAAAAAAAATTATAACCGCGCAACTTCCGGTTTGGAGTTCGAATTTTTTTTTTTTTTTTGTTGAGATGAAATACCGGAAATTGAATTTTTTTAAATTTCGATGAAAAATGATTGATGTAATTATTGCTTCGCGATGTATTTTAATGATTGACGATTATAATCGTTCGAGAAAAATCGATTAATCGAATGCGCAAAGTTGTGAGAAAATTTTTCGTAATTTTCGATAAATTGAATCGTAGAAATGAATTTATTTAATTATTGAAAAAATATAGACGAATATAATGAATTTATCGGAATAGTATGCAATGTTTGAAAATAATAAATTAAATAAATAAACGGGGCGTGGGAGTTGACGATAACGCGACCGCATTCCAGAAGACTGTTGTAACTGTTCGAACGAATTGCAATTTGCAGGATAGTCGATATACGGTATAATAATGACGCTGCTGCCTGTGAGTTAACATGTATATTTAGCAATTATCCGGTTTTCCTTTTTTTATTCCTCCGCCCCCCCCCCCCCCCCCGCGAGATGTAGTTATTTCGCAAAGTATATTTAACTCTGCGAAATAACATTGAGATTCGTTAAACATCGCCGCAACTTTGTCAAAGTACAGTGTTACGTGCGAATGAAAAAAAAAATGAAAAAAAAAGCGATCTATTTTACACTTAAGCGATTCGATAATTTCTCACAACAGTTTGAATGCAAATGAAATCTAAAGGCGAATCCGAAGGCTAAATAAAATTGTTAAGAATCTCGAAGAATTATTCTAGAAAGCGTAAAAACGCTTTGACCGTCAAACAAACCTATCGAAGTATATTTTATTGCGTCGACGATAAACGAATGAGGTTTCGAACTATTGTTCAATTGCGAACCAATTAAATTTCCCGAGTTTCTTGAGTCGCCGTTTCTCCAAAGATTTTCAATGTCAAACGATAAAAAAATGTATAATTTACAACGATTTTTTTTTTTACATTTTTTTTATTAAATAATTTGTTACTATAGAATATTTTATTAGAATATTTAGTTTTCTATTATCAAATTGAATAATTTTTTTTTACGAAATTATTATTGAATTAGAAATTTTCATTGGCGTTTATTAAATTGTTAGGAATTACAGAATTTCTATAGGATTACAAAGTTCGAAGGATTCCGAATGTAGAACATCGAAAATAGAATTTATAAACGCAGGTATACAAGCAAATAGAGATATATATATATAGATGGTAATTGTTCAATTCGAAGGATTAGGTGTATAACGTCCGAAAGAGCGTAACGAAAGGTGTAAAACGCTTAGGTAGTTTATATAGAACACCGAGAACGAACGATGAGAGATCCTGCGCTACCGCGCGACGAGGGTCGACCTCGAACGAGGTTGCGGCAACAACGTCCATTCACCGTGACATCCGTTGACTACACCACCGACGAGTTTCATGGACGAGTAAGCCACCTCCTCGGATAGTCATCGATAGCTCATCGCTACTCTTCTTCCCAAATTTTTCGCAAATTATTATTTTTTTGGCAGCTAAAATTTTTTTTACAAAATTTTTTTTTTTTACAAAAATTTTTTTTTTTACAAAATTTTTTTTTTTACAAAATTTTTTTTTTTTACAAAAATTTTTTTTTTTACAAAATTTTTTTTTTGACAAAAATTTTTTTTTGACAAAAATTATTTTTGACAAACATTTTTTTTTGACAAAAATTTTTTTTTGACAAAAATTTTTTTTTGACAAATATTTTTTTTTGACAAAAATTTTTTTTTGACAAAAATTTTTTTTTGACAAAATTTTTTTTTTTTACAAAATTTTTTTTTTTTACAAAATTTTTTTTTTTACATAATTTTTTTTTTTTACAAATTTTTTTTTTTTACAAAATTTTTTTTTTTTCGATTTTCTTTTTTTTACACTGAACAGCGCGATAACATATTTTAGATCGGTTTTTGTGTGAATAAATGTACATCTGCATCCGTAATTTTGAAACTCGATAATCAGCACTTCCCTCGCTGAAGATCGTTTCCCCCATCAGCGTATCGTCGAAAATAGCATAATTCCATTCTCGCGGTTCTATCGCAGCCGGTTGGAATAATTAGTCGCGAATTCAGCGTATACAGAGTCGTACACATCTACATCCGGTTCGTTTAGTCTCGCGTGACAAACGTCGCTCTTCTCTTCTCCAATCTAATCGACTATATCGTGACCTATACGTCATAAATTTATACACATCCGGTACAGAGTTTCGCCACATCTCTATTATCCGCAGCATTATTACGTTCGTCGATCCCTTAAATCCATTATTTTTTTTTATTTTTTTTTTTACGAATTTCGAAATAAATATTCGACTTCCGGTATTTCAAATTATTTATCTTACGGTCCTTCCGGATTTCTGAGATAAAAGTCGTGAAAATTTTTCATCATTATTTCATAACTTTCTTTCGATGTTTTTAAAAAAAAATTTTTTATCGATCGATAACTTTAAAATGAAAAAAAAAAAAAAAAATCGTAATTTCCAGTTAAGTGCACCTGCATCCGGTAAGCATCGTAACTTTTCCTCCATTTCCCCGAAATCGCATCTCGTCGATATTTTTCGTACCTTTCATCACCGACAACAAAACTCTAATTTTCGAACATCTGTCCATCGATCATTCAAAAAAATTAACCTCATCGAAATACACATATATATATATATATATTCGCAAGAAGAATGTATACAATGTGTCGACACAGTGTACATTCTTGTCGAGAGGTACAATTTCTCGACAGAATTTTTATATTCCACAGGGTAGGGTTCGCCTGCTTCTCACTGAGATATCGAAAGACTTCAGCCTCTCCTTCGAAGTTATTGCCCGTGTGCTGCGCAAAACAAAATGTCAAGTATCGCAATATCTATCCGCGTCTATATGTATGTATAACCGTCGCGGGGCGGTCGGTGAGAGGGGCAAAGGGAAGGGAGGGGTTTGGCTAATGCACGAGTGACTTTGCTCTCGAGCCTTAGCACGCGATACATTGATATTGCTGAATCTCTTGGGTTTTCATGTTTACATATACATATATCTACATATATATCTATATATATATGATTATTTAAACACATACGATCGCTAAGGATCGTATTATTCGGACTTACAGTGTTGTATAAACGTTAAGCGTTTCTGTTCGCGTATAAAACGCCGCGCATGCGCACGAATCGAGCGCAAAAGCGCCTACGAGAGATGCTCGGGACTCGGGACAACGAACCGGTGAAAACTTTCAAAGCCGGTTTCGAATATAACGAAGAAATTGCAAAACTGGCTTCGGTTTTATATCTCGTCACGACAGTTGTGGGCTGAAAACGCGTTACTAGACACGGAAACATTTTTTTTTAATTTTTCACGTCGTCCCCATAGTCCATGTAGCGTTGAAATAAAATTTTCGATATTTTGCGAAAAAAAAAATGCGATCGAAAAAAATGTATCTGAAAAAGAAGCGTAATAAAGAAATTGTATTAACGAAAAAAAAAAATCATTTTTATTATTATTATTTATTTTTTACGAGTTTCCAACACGATTCGAAAAAAAAAAACATCAAAGAAAACCGCAACAAATTTTCCCCCTTAAATCGCTAATTAACTCATTTCTGTCTGTTTCTCATTATTCACAAAACCTTTAATTATACAATCGTCAGTTCCGAGATCACGTGAAAAATAAGACATTTTTTTTTTTTTTTTTCGTATTCCGAAAATCTTTCGGGCACTTCCGGTACACGATTGTTTCTTAATTGGTTAATTAGTCATCCGTTCTCATTTGCCGTTCGACGCTCGCTACGCATTGCCCCCTCTGTTCTTCTCCACAGAAACCTATATATAAACCTATATATCTCATGTATATATCTATAGCTTCTACGTGTGTCTGTAAAACGCGACTAAACTTCGAGCGAAGCTTTTCGAGGCCATAAATCGAAGGTCTCCGTGACGCGGACCCGGGTACCCGCGTGGCGTTTGTCAGGAGGTCCGTAATTACGTGCCACGCGCGCTCCTCCGCACGCACTCATAGGTACCTACACTTTGCCACACAGTGTAGTCGTTCGAACGAATCCTCGTCGCTTAAGCTCCCCGTCCGTGTGCCCCCCGGTGCATCCTGTTGTATCGTCATTGAGAGCCGAGCGGCGAGCATTGAACGGACCACAGGACGCACCGATGCTACGAGACCGGTCGACCGAGAGATATACTATACAGGTTTTCGATCTTTTGCCTCTCGTCCCTCTGCCTTTTCCCCTCGGTGTGGCGCCCACACGTATTTTACCTCTACGGTCCTCGAGCGCTTCGTCCTCTCGACCTCCGCGTATACAAACTATTCTTCGAAGGCTCGACGATTGCTGAAGCTTCGACGACCGTAGCGAGAGAATTCGATACCCGGAATACGAGATAATGGAAAATTGCTTTTGCTTTATGGTCGCTGATGGTGAAGAAAAAATCTTGGATACTTGAATTTGAGAGGTTAGAATCCCCGTGAAAAAATTGGTAAAACGATTGATGCGATCGATCGAATATATTTGAAAAAAAAAAAAACAAAAACAAAAAAAATGGCGTCGGTTTTCATTGGTTTTATTTGTTAATCGAGGATTTGTATTTATTTGTGAAAAATTAGGAAAAAATTTAAGTAATTGTGCATAAAAAGTAAAAATATACGACAAGACGCGTTGTTTTGTTAGGGGATTTAACGAGAACATAATTTGTTAACGAGGTTTGTAATTCTCATTTAATTTGTTGATAACGCAAAAATTGCGAGAAAACAATTACAGAAACTGATAAATGTACACCAATAAAGTCAAATAAAAACAAAAAAATACTTCGAACACGAAAAAAAAAAATCTCGAAAGGAGCGAAGAAAATGGAGGGATCACGAGTCGAATCGCGGCATCTGGGGGCCGAAACGAAAATAAGGAAAGTCGAGAATAATGGAAGAAGAGCGAAGGGGATGGGGAGGGGGGGGGATGCAACAATGATGCGGTCGCGACCGCTCGTCATCGTTCTCATTTTCCATTCCTGTCGTTGTGTCTAACTGTGGCAAAGCAGGACATGCAAGCGGTGCGCGCGAGGATCTTGCGGCCATCGTGAGGCAAGGTGTGCGCTCGCAAGCCAATGTACCTTCATGACGACGTATATATATATTCCAAGCAGCAAATATGTACCATCTGTCTGACTCGCGCGTTATTTTTGTTATTTTTTTTTTTTCATCACATTTTATTTACATTTAAATCTGCATAAGAACCTTTCGATGTTTCTTAACCTACAAATATGGATAACATTTGGAGTTCGCGGGGGATATTCAAAGTCATAAGTACGATTTTTACGTTAAACTTGATATTAATAACGCTAAGCAAGTTTTTAATTTGTTTAAATAACTATAAGACTACAAATAATAATAATAAAAAATTAAGAATTTTTTACGAAGAAATTTGGAAATAGCTGAAGAAAAATTCACCAGATATTAAAAATTTACCGAAATTTCGAACAATTTTTCATATCTATCGATCTGTTATTCTTATTATTATTATTAATTATTATTTTTTATATCTTTTTTGTGATTAAATTTGAAATAAAAATTGCCGGTAAAAAAGGGAAATTTTGAAATTTTTATTTTTACACAAAAACTTCTATTCTTCTTTACGAAGACTCGCGAATACACATATATTTCCGAATATAGCATTTCGCAAACGGATAAGACGTGTACGCTACGTGACCCGAGTTCTCGACCCGACAATGTACATTCGCATCGTTCTTATTTTTGCAATGCGTCTTTTTTCTTCTCTCTCCGCGTCTCCCGTTATCCTTCTCTTCGTTAATTTTCATTGAGGATCCCAGTCGCAATCTTCGTACAGACTGCGATATTCGCAGGTCGCTGTTCGTTGTAACAGCCTTCTACTTACGAAATAATCGCAACGCTGTACATCGCGGATTCGAAGTAATGAAGATTTCAAACGAACTTCGAAATTGTGAATCTCGGAGAAGCAAAACCCGAGTCTGGTGCAACCGGAGCATCTATTTTCTAGAGGCGGTTATTCGGAAAGTGTGCAATTCAAAATAAACTGAAGACACCTAACCCTGTTTTTCAAATAAATCAGTCGAAAAATTTGTTTTTTCGACTTTCACAAAAATTTTTCGAAAATTTACCGAAATGATAAAAAAAATATTTGATTTTTGTGTCGGCTGAAAGAAAAAAGTCATAATGGCAAACATCGCATTTTTTCGATGTTTTAAACGATTTTAATTAACCTGAAATAAAAATCTCGAAAACTTTTTTTTTTTTTTTTTGACAAAACAAAATTTATCTGCGCGGGAAAAAAGAAAGTACAATATAAGTCCGCGAAACCGTTTGACCTGAAAAACACGAGGGAGATATTCGCAATATCCCGATTTCATTCACACTTCCTACATCCCCCACTTGTCGACCGCTCTCTCGGGTCCCAAACCGCGATCACAAATACATTTGTACACATTCGTCGGGTTTGTGTCTCGAGCGCCACCTTCTTCTCTCCTTTTATTCATCCGTCGCGCGAGTTATTTGAATAAAAATCAAATAAGAGAAAGAAGGAAGCAAACCAACAGGTTAACTCGCGCGCGAGAGTCGAGCTTCTCACTCATGTGAAACCGGATAACGTGGGAAGTCGTGTGTCGCGTCGTACGACGCAGTGCAATATAAAATAGAATGACAGAGTGATGAATCGAGGAAAAATAATCTTTCACGAGTATATATGCAAATCTTAAATTATATCGATCGACGAAATGATATAAATTTTACGAAAAAAAAAAAAAAAAAATATATGTTTTTTTTTTTAACCTAAAAAAAAATATTTCGCGTCGTCAATAGAAAACTTCGCCGCAACCAAAATATCGTCGACGATCTCTGCATTGTACCAAATGAAAATAAAGAAATGAAAAAATTTGATTGCGTCATTCATAATTCATCGTATCCCATATCGTCGCGTATCAAAACGGTTGACAATATACCGTGGTATGTGTGCCCTACAAGTATATAACACGCGTGCGGTACACCCAACGCTATTATTGCACCAGCCGCAAACTATCGTCGTAACAGCAGCAGCGGCAACAGCCGGTTTGGATTACGCGATCCATGCATCGACGAATCGAGACCTTTTTTGATCGTTCGCGTCTGCTATACTTATTGCTACTGTTGCCGCTGCTGGAGGACACGACGCCGCGGCGACGCGTTTACCGAGCGAAAAAGTGTTTGTAGGAAACGAGAGCGCGCGGGGCAACGGGGAGCACGCGAAGTCTGACGGTCATACGATGGAAGGCCACGAGGCACGACGAATCAGGTGGTGTGCCTCCTGCGCGCGTCTCGCCTGTAGTCTGGCAATCGCGCGCCGCCGCGTCTTTTCGGTCGGTTATAAATGGCCATTCGCAAATAAGGATTAATTAATACTTCGTAAACAATTCAAATATTATTATTATTATTATTATTTCGTTAATACTATTATTGTTATTATATTAGTGGACGAAAAAATAAATGTGTTTAAACTTTAAAGAAAACTTACGAATCCTCTGTAAGTCCCTTTCGTAGCTTTCAAATAAATCGACTCGGGAGCGCGAGACACTTGTTGCTTCGCATTTCTGTTCTATCGATTTCAAAAGGAGTAAAATATTTACGATGTTTTACTTCGACTTTCGAAGTATGGATAGACTTGTTGGTGAATTAAAGTTGAAACTAAAGTATTATACAGACGAAACTGTAGAACTATAATTGTAGTTGTAGATTCACAGTTGGATCTACAGATTTATAATTAGAATTGTGATCGTTATAGTTGGCATTATAGAACTACAGTTAGAAGTATAAAATTAGACTGTCGTATTTGGGACGATAATAAAAAAATTCTTAGTGAAAAAAAAACGTGTCTGATTCATTTGTTTTTTCGTATTTATTATTTCTTCAAAAAAACAATAATAATAATTTTTCGTAATAATAATAATAATAATAGTATTTTTATAATATTTACAAATAGATCGTAACGAACAAATGAATAAAATTCTCTCGATAAAAATTCATCGAATTTATCGAAATTTATCAGATGGAATATTATTTTCGACTTGAAATATCATTTTTTTTTCACACGGTGTTGAAAAATATTGATAAATATGCGAGATAAATCAATAAAGCCTCGTGATCGGCAACATCCGTTTAATGCAATACTCACGTGCCGATAAAAAATATCCGGTACTATGAGAAGGAAGAGATTGTTATCGTGATATTGGCAAATTTTTTTTTTTCGAATTTTTTTCCCTATTGATGACTTCGGTTCGCGCAGCTTAACTCACATCATACTTCGAGCCGCTCACGAGCTTCGCTCGCGATATGCGCGGCGTTTTTTCGCAATCGAAACGAGTCTCTCTTTCTCTCGCGATAATGCGTGAATTATTGGCATTTCGCAATAAACCGGGGAGAACCGCATGCATCAACCTTCGGGAGTTGTCTCCGTCGTCTCAACGTCGTATTCTTACGTATGAAAACTCACCTGACCCGCGGACTCGTCTTTATATTCAATTATCTGTACGATATATATATATATACATATATATATAATAAATACACGATAAACTTCACGAAAACAAAAAAAAAATCTAAATTCTACGCCTCCGAATCGATATACATACATTTACTTAGTATTATTGTTATTATTCATAATTTTATACATCGCGATAATAGTAAAAAATAATAATAATAATAATGATTATTTCAATTTTTGTTTTACTATTACGATTATCGTGTTGACTGCTTTCGAAAAAAAAGAAAAATTATTGCCGCGTAACTTAAAAGTACAATTTTCTCTAAGACCGATAGCTGGGAGTATGGCGGCTCCTGTAATCCGGCTACTCGGAGGCTAGTTATCGTGGAGGGTTTGAGGTCGGGGTCAACTATTGGTGCGGGATCCATGTCGACGGAGCGTCCGCACTAAGCTCGCCATCAATATGGACACCCCGGAGGAGTCCAGGGTGGCCAGGTTAGCTAAGGAGAGGCGAACCGGGTCAGAGGGGAAACCCAGCAGCCAAAAGTCTCTGTGGCGGGCAGTAGTGGGATCGCGCCCCGGAGTGGGACCGTATTAGTAGCCTAATCAATATGGTTCGACCGATAACTTTTTTTTTCATTTAACACGATACTTTAACAATTTACGAACAATATGGCGATTTTTTAAAAAAATTTTTTACACGTTTGTGCGGAATTTTTTTTTTTCGAAGAAATACGCGGGAAATGCGGGTCAGCAAATTGGTTCATTTTTTTTCGGAAGACGGAGTATTTAGGTTTATCGAAGTCCTAATCATTGTGAATTTGAATGTTTTTACACGTTCTTTCGAAAATATGGGGGCAATGCGGGTCAATGTCTATTATAACCTTTTATTTTCGAGGATTTTAATGTTTTATTGAAATATTAATTGTTACAAGTTTATTTTTACATCGAAACGATTACAATTTAACATTTTTTTGTTACATTTTTCGTATTTTGATAGGTTTGGCGGATTTTTAAAAAAATTTTGTTGCGGAGTGTCGATGTTCACATACTGACGTTGCGATACCGCTATAATTGAACGAATCAATATTAATTTTTGCCAAAGTACTGTATGGTTAAAGATAAAAAAAAAATATAACTTACGAAATAATTTCCGCGTATTTCTGGAATTGCGAGAAAAAAATTGTACAATCGACAAAGTAAAAACTGTACAAATAATTTCTTTGAATGATTAAACATTTATTTAACAATCTAACGACAAAGAAGAGGTTAGAAAAAAATTTAAATATAGAATTATCGTAAGATTTGATCTATTCGATAAAAAAAAAAAATGACGAAACAATTTACTCAATATGCGAATGAACAATTGTGTAAATTACGAAAAAAAAAAAAAAAAAAAAATATCGTGCAAATAATCGAACGAATGATTGGACAATTATTTATTCATCTAACGAGGAAGAAGAAAGGACGACATGGCACTGTAAAACGAATGTACATTTAAATGCCTCGTAAGATACGATTCAGGCGATAAGAAAATTAGAAATAAAAAAAAAGAAAAGATGACGAAGAGGTTAAGGTATTTCGTCAGAATTCAAATTAGTCCGGAAGCCGTACACACATGTGCGTGTGTGTGCCGTTTTTTTTTTTTTTTTTTTTTTTCTACGTATTATAATTTATACGGCGCGATGTATAAATAAAAAGAATGATGCAATTTGTGAAATACATCTTCAGCCCTCGAATTGCAACTTATTAAGAAGTTATTTATTCTATTTTCTATCAATTATTGATAAAACGACATTCAATTTTTTTTTTTTTTTTTCGATTTAATTTTTTTTTTTTTTTTAACGATCTAATATTTTGTTCGCCTTAAATTTCAGTTTAAGGCGTTTTTCGTTCGCCTGTTGAGAAATTAATTATCGATTTAATTTTTTACCAATTTGAATTTTTTTTTTAATAATCGAATATTTGTATCGTCTTCGAGTCCATTTGACTCGGTGCGTTAGCCGGCGAAGCGTCTTTCCACTCGACAGTGTGAGCAGTCGACGCTGCTTATTGCGTCATACGAGAAAAAAAAAAAAAAAGAAAAAAAAAAGGCTCAACCGGATTGGCCGGTCGTCAAGCGAGCGCCAAGGCCTAGGAATCGATTCGATAATCCGCGAAAAAACGAAGGCCCATCCATAAATAACGAATTGCCTTATTCGTATCAAACTGTACGAGAAAATACGCACTGTACTTTATATACGTTATAATATTGTATCCGATAAAGTGACTACCTGCCGATTTTTACTTTTTTTATCATTCCTAACCTCTCATTTTTTTTTTTTCGTAATTTTATTCGATCGAATTAATACAATATGATCGATTATTATTATTATTATTTAAAATATTAACACGTCAGTAAATCGCGCAAGTAACTTGTCTATTTTTCAATTACGGATTATTCAGTTGTTATTTTTTTCGTAAATTTTAATTTTTTTTTTTTTTCACAATAATAATTTCACGCACCTGTTCGATATTTTCGATTATTTGTCACGTATGTTTCGTCTTCTCGTTTCTGCGTTGGTGGCTCGTTGAACACGTTTCAGTTACGTTTTTTTTTTTCTTTTTTTTTTCACGTTTTTATCACTTTCACAATTCAGCCGTATCGAGATAACGCGGTAATCAACGAGGAATGGTGTGCGCGCGCGTGCGCGCGCGCGCGAGATATTGTTGACGAGGTCGCGAGTCGGGTTCGCGCGAAACCAGATGACATCGTTGAGTAAAATGTTGAGTAATATTGCAGGGAGAAAAGATACAGAGAGAGAGAGAGAAATAGAGAAAAAAAAGGAAGACGTTGAGTTATAACGAACTACGCGATCCGTCATTCTCAAGATCACTTCCCGGATGTCAGCGTTTGTTAGCGCATGACGCGACTTCCGGCCCGTCCTCTCAGCGCTTCGGATATATAGTACTATCTATCGCAACGATATGTAGTAATATTTACATACTCTTCGTGTTCTATGCGACAGTGTAAACCACGAGAACAAAGTTGAACTTTCTTTTCGTGTTTAATTATGAATTAAAGTCCGAAGACACGAAAAAAAAAAAATTGTTAATGTAAAAAAATTATTAAAAATAAAAAAAAATTATTATAACGATTTATTTATTTTTATTGAATTATTTAGTGAAGATTTTTTTTTTAATTCATTCATTTGCTTATTTTTCTGAATTAATGATCACATAAATAATAAAATCGATTCGTGAAAAATGTCGAACGCATAAAAAACTCCCACTTTTTCCCGTTTTTTTTAATTAAAATACTACATGGAACACGAAATTCGTAAATTCAACATATCGAACTTTGATATCATGCACTGCACGTCTTTGAAATTTGTGGGAAATTTGCTGACTGTTCGGAAATTCAATGACGTTCTTTCCTCGATGTGTTTTATTTTTTTTTTTTTCGCCCACATTTACCGATATTTTTATACGATAAGACAAAATCTTTAGTGCCGACGAAAAAAAAAAAAATCGTAAAGAATACTATATTCTAAAAAAAAACGAAAAAATTCAATCGAACGATCGAGAAAATACTGCTGTCCACAAAAAAATGCAATCGAGAAATAAATTAAGTCGGATATTAGTTCGAGGAGAAGAAAAATATATCGCTATGGCTTCGGGTTGTTGTGTTGCGCGCGTAGCGTTGAGAGTGATAATTAGAGACGAAGAAACTCCTCCGTTTGACTCCTTTGTAGACAATATCGCGTTACAACGTCGTATGTTGGAAGGCATTTCCTGGAGTTCTCGAAATCCGAAGCCATACTGGGGAGAGCGATGCAAAGAGAAAAGGGGAACTTTACCACAGATAAACATCATCCAATGCCCCACGTACTGTTTTTTTTTTTTTTTTTTTTTTTTTTTTTTTCATAAATAAATGATTGTTATATCCAATGTTTTTTTTGCACCGCTCACCATAATTCTTCGTTTTATTTTAACATTTTCCATTTTCTATTATATTCTATTATATATATCGATTTTTTTTTACTCTCGAGAAAAAAAACCGCAATTCATTGTGCACTCAGTAAACGAACAAAATTTACAAGAAGCAGTACAACGCCCGCGTAGCAGTACCTTCGGCGGATTAACGGACTCTACTCTCGTCGAGTTCCGTCGAATATTCGTCGTCTTTTTTTTTTTTTTTTTTCCTCGCGGACTTAGCATCGCGCAGAGGACAAGAGGATCACTGGATTTGTATAGAAAACGTGTATAAGCTACGAAGGTATACAAGTTTAGCTCTACAATACATCGGAACCCCGAGAAACGGAAAGGCGTATCTGCATCGCTAGTAAATACCCAAAGTCCTTTCGCCTCTCGGAACGGTTGTTATAATAATAATATCGTACATAGTATACACACAATGAGTCAGTCAGCGGTCGACAAAACCTCGTATAGGTTATGGCACGCTATACAAAATGGGAGAAAATAACTACATATACCTGACGAAAACTACGAGAACCTTTGCGACTTGCAATCCTGCGGTTCGGAGTTTACAGCAAATCCGGAAAAGAGGGATTTTCCGAGAGTGAAGAGGAGGTGAAACCTTATTGTGTGCGAGAGAGATAGCGCGATCGATGTTTACGGCGGAGCGAGAGAGAGGCACTCGATAACGTGTTTCACCTCCTCTTAAGGAAACGTTTCAATAAGCCGGATGTGTTTTGCAGGGGGTATATATCGAAGGATTCCTTTACGGTCGACTTCCGGGACGAAATATATGCCGAGTCTCGTTTTAGAATACAACTGACGGTGATAGTCCTTCCGGCCACCGAATGGTTCGACTATTATATATATATATGTATAGGAAAGCGGCTTTCGACGGGGATTCGGGAAAAGGGCTATTTTTACAAGTTTTTCTATAGTAATTTCTTTTATTGGTACGAATCTGAGTTAATGCATTCGATCGACTTCCGGAACAAATTACGGATGAAACTCGTTTTTGAATAAAAATAAAATCGATAGCGATACTTACTTCTTCCGGTCGCTGAAAAATTTGGAGATTTATTTTCGGTCGGTATGAGAGATGCTTTGGGGAGAGAATTTGAATAAACGATTATTTTAGGAAAGACATTTATCGAAGAGTATTATTACCAGGAATCTTCGGATAAACAGATATTTTTAAGAGTTTTTTTTTCAATCTATCGAAGTGTAGGACCTTTATTTATGAAAACTTCCGGTTCGCAGTAATAAATCGTTATATTTTTTTTCATTCCGATATAAAAAAAAAAAATTATTTTTCTCGCAAAAGTAACTTGATGAATAAGATCGAAAATATTACGACGAAGATATTTGAAAAAAATGCAATTTTTTGAATAAATAAATATATTTTTTTGCTGTTTACTTGCACTCGTTGCAACGAGGAAAAAAATTGGAAAACCAAAGCTCCGAGACATACTTCGCGCGATGAAAAAAGTTATTTATCCTTCTGTCACGAGGTGGACTTTCGCAAACGCGGAAATGCACTCCCCGCGCACGCGCCTTGGTGCATATTTAACGCGACAGTGTTTGCGTCGTATGCGCAACGCAATTTATACGAATAGATATAGATACATCTTACTATAATTCTTCTTTAGAATAGATTAAAAAAAAAAGCAATTCAGTAACGTTTCACGTACGTGTTTACGAACGACGCTCGGCGCATCGGTATTTGTTAGTTCGTCACGTTCGCGTCCCTCGCCGACACGGGTCCAGCTGTCGTCGACGATGACGCTATACAAGTTGCCCCCGAGAGTCGGATCGGCGCATCGGCAAACATCTCGGAGAATATTTATTCAGCGTTCGTACACGGAAATGAAGATAAAGCACAGTAACGAGCTGAGAAGATTAATACTGGTATCGAAGATAAAGACTCTTTTGTAATTTTAGCTGACGAAATTTTATTTCAAAATCGAAGACGTCTACAATAAAAAAAAACTCTCGTGATGCATTTCAGGCTTTTATTGATATCGCAGGAAATATTTTCTAATTCTTTAATAAAAAAAAATTCTTTGGTTATGTTTCGTAAATATTATTATTGTTGCTTTCCTTTGACAATTGATATTGTTAATAAATAATTCAAACAACGAAAAATGCATTTTTTCAATCGTTTTATTTAGTGTTTAGAATCATTTTGTTTGACCCGCAAAATACTTAGTTGATTTTTACAGAAAAATTAAATACAAAAAAATATTACGCGCTACGCGGATAATACAGTCGACATTTATAGAAACGAAGTAACCTCAAAAAAAATTGTGCAATATATTTCCAAACGAGGAAACTTCTTTTCAAAGTCGACTTTAGACTCGTCATAAAAGAAACCCGAGATACATGCAAAGATCCTTGAATAATTTCCGACAGTCGAAAAATCACTGCGGCGCCACAGAGATGACATACGACAATTTTTTTTTTTTTTTTTTTTCTTTTTCGTTCGTTCGTTATCTCGAGGCATGTTGTACTACTACGTAGTTTACAAGGCGCGCGAGTGAACGCTTCCTTGCCATAGCATCTGTCGGAAAGGCAACGGGGGAAAGCGACAAGAATGAGAAAAAAAAAAAAAAAGGTAGAAAAAGAACTAAAGACGAGGCACGCGGCACTCGTAAGTCGTAAGGCGTAAATAAAATGCAAGCTGTGTGTTGCCCACGTCGATGGACCCGGTGCATCCAACACCTGCCCTCCCTTTTTCCTACGGACGCAGAGAATTCTCTGTCGAGAATTTTTCATTGCTATGGTTTCGCTTCTCCCCGAGCGATTTACTTACCTTCGGACGCGCAACGCAGCACGGACCCTCATAGGCGCGTGCTGGTCAGCAGCGCGCGTCTCGTCAATGGACCTTTGCGTGGAACAGCAGCGGCCGGGCGCAAGCTGCGGGTTCGTTTTACTACCTGATTTACCGGGGAATAATGTGTTCCTGGGCATCAGTGGGGATTTCTTGGTCAGTTTAAACCGTTGAGTCGAGTAAAATGCTCGAGATTACGATGCACAATGAAATCTTCTGCGGCGATCGAAAGATTTTTTTTTTAAGATGGATGAAGGATTTTGGGGAATCCGCTTTGGAGATAATTCAATGCCATTGTTTTTAAGATTTCGCGAATCTAAAAGTTCCCGACATGTTTTTTTTTTTCAGCTTGACGATTTTTTTTAAATTTCTTACGATTTTATGATTTATTTTCATTTTTTTATTCGTAAGTCGTATTTGAAAAAATTTTCGTTTTGGATATTCGAGTCATAAAATTTAATCAAATCGTTCAAGAATTCTCGAATTTGAAAATTAACAAAATTCTCTTTAAAGTTGCGCAATTTTATTACGAAGTAAACGAATTATAGAATATTTAATAAAATTTTTAAAGGTTTCTCGTATTTTCGTAATCTGCGTCATCCACTTCCTCTTCAAATTTCATCGACGAATTCATCAAGCATCGTCAATTCCATATTAGTAAACGTTCCAAAGAAATAACGAAATTCTCATTACAATAAATTGCAATTTATAATTGTCTCAGTTATTTTTATTCGTTGTTTCAAAATAAAAAAGAAAGACAGCATTCGCGAATTCGATTTAATCGATAAGAGTTCGGGTCGTCTGGTTCTCTGAGGGTCGTTTTTTTTTTTTTTTTTTTTTTTCCGACACTCCGCGGAGATATCCTTCTCGGTCATTGGCTACGCGACGGCTGGACCATACGCAATGTCTACTCGTATTATTATATCTACGTATCTCTCACAATATACATATACATGTTTCTCTCGATGCATCGATTTCTCAAGCTCACGTTGCCGGCGCGCGTCCCGATCCCAAGGACCGCCGTCGAAGGCTAAAGCCGCCTATCTGGGTCGCGGACACTCGCGAATTATCTCGATTCTTCCGCTCTTGGCAAATCCCACTCTTTTTTTTTCTTTCTCGCTTGTTTCCTTCGTTCTTCGCAATCCCCCCCCACCTCTCGATTCTCCGTGATATTGCAACTCTTCGTACTCTATACTACTACAACTAACTGTCGTAATATATAATATACATATATGTATATATATAACGCTACTTAATTCGTTGGCTTGCTTGAGCGAGTTTTTCGGTTTTTTTCGTGTATAAAACGTGTCGCAAGCAAAAACGCCACGGATTCGATTATATTTCGTCGTTAATTCGCGTCTCCGCCACAGCGAGCAGCACCTGTCGCGTGTATCTATCCCGAGAACATAAGAATTCACAACCAATTCTCTTTTCCTCGACCTACCTCTCGAAACAGATGGCCACGTGCTCTCGCGTGTCGCCTCGCGCTTGAGTTCTCTCGTACGCGTCGATTAATCCTTCGATTTCATTCATTTTTATCGTACGAAAAAGAAAAAAAAAACGTCGTATGCGAATAAAAAAACCCCTACAACTCCATACATCGAAGTTAAAACATTGCTCACTCTATGTTTAACCTATATTCATACATTAAATTTTGTTTATTCATTTTCGTACGTTAAAACTTCGTATCGAAGTAAAAATTGACGAAAAGACAGCGAAATAGCATTTATTACCTTTGACCCTTTCGTCACAATCAATTATATCATTTGGCAATCTTTTTTACGTATTAAAAACTCTATAAACGATTTACGGAGTGTTTTAATACATCGTCGAAGAATCGAGGAATGTCGGACGAGGATAAAAATGATTCGGGGACAAAAGATACCGAAACGATGTCGGGGGATCCCGGCGCAAGGAGACACGGAAATTTTATGAATTATTACCAATTTCATCCGGCTGAAGAAAGGGCTCGACAACTTCCGCGAGGCGTGTGGCGACTGCCCACGCATCACGACCGGAAGTACATCGGGATAGACGTTGGTTGCAATGCTGGGGTGAGTGTATATGTATATGTATGTGTGTATATATAGATATAGATAGGGTGAGCGGTATGCGCCGCGGAAACAGCTGCCCGGCCTGTGCGCCTCAAGCCGAACGGAAGAGGCTGGATGACGAGGGCGGATCCGGCAACTCGCCATCCGTCCGATTGGGACGCTCAGGCATTCACCTAAATTTAGAAGAGTTATCGACTTCCTTCTCGCACTCTTCTGTATCTTTACTCCCCTTCTCTACCCCCCCCCCCCCCCCTCTCCTCGCCCCCGGCGTACTGAAAATTCATACACGAGCCAACGAAGCGTGGCTGACGCGTTGTCTGACTTTCTCTGCCGAATAGTTACAGAAATAGACGAGACAGGCATTTTTTTTTTTTTTTTTTTTTTTTTTTTTTAGTATACTTTGGGAGTTCCGTGTTTTCTTTGTTTCGTCTATTACGAGGGAAATGATATAAATTAATTATATTCGGGAGGAATGTACGGAAGTGTAAATAAAAATGTGGGATTTTTTTTTAAGTGCAGAAAAGGTGTGTTGTTTATAGGCGTTTATCTCGATAATTTTGAATCGAGGAGAATTTTTGCAAGAGAACTTTTTTGTAGATGAGAAAATTATCTACAAAAAAGGTGCAGAGCATATATTTTATAGGTGGCGTTGTTGTCGAGTTATTTGATTCTGAAGTTGCACTTCCGGTTTACAGGCTGTTGATGGTGATTTTGGTGCAATAATCCGTTAACGACGCTTCGGATTGTAAAAATGTATAGAACCTTTTTTGTAGATCACAAAATTCTCTACAAAAAAGGTCTTTAGACTTTTTAACGTTAATCCTCTCAATTCCGAGAAAATCGATGATTTACACAAATGCGTCGATATTCAACGCAATTTTTATTCGTTTTAGGATCTCACCGTCGTACTTCAGAGTTTTCTTCAACAAGAAATATCCAACGAAGCCGAAGTTCACTTGCTCGGCGTCGATCTCGATCCGATTTTAATAGAAAGAGCGCGAGAAAGCAATAGTCTTCCCGATCGAATTTCTTACGAATTTCTCGATTTTATGAGCGAAAATCGTCAAGAAACTCTGAAAAATTATCTCGATAAATTCAATCGCGAATTCTTCGACGTTGCGTTCTGTTTTTCCATCACAATGTGGATTCACCTGAATCACGGCGACGCCGGTCTGATCGATTATCTCGAAGCGATATGTTCGATCGCTAATACGGTAATAATCGAACCGCAATTGTGGAAATGTTACCGTAACGCTTCGCGACGACTTAGACGCGCCGGTGTCGCTGATTTTTCGCTTTTAAATTCGTTAAAATTCAACGGCGACGTGGCGAGTCATATCGACAAAATTGTAACCAATCGTTGCGGCTTTCGACGCGTCACGATCACCGATGAGAACGATTGGGGACGGAAAATACTCATTTACGAAAGGAAAACAAATAACGTTTGACGTTATTTTTGGATAATCGTAATATCGATATTTTCGTTTAAAAAAAAAAAAAAAAAATTTCATCGTAAAAAAAAAGTTTAATAATCAATTTTTTATCACCACTTTTGTATTTCGCCAAAGTGATAAAAACAAAGTACAGTCGCCGATGTTAATACTCAGCTTTCGGGAGGAGTTACTTTTTTTTTTTTTTTTTACATAAGAAATTTGGAATGTCCGCGTAAATCAGATCGTTGGCGAGTGAAAAATAATAATAATAATAATAATAACGTAGCAGAGCTGTTTTTGTAAATGGAAGAATTTACTTATGTAATTATTATTTATCGATGATATTATGTATACCGTAATAATTGTATATAAATGTACGCAAGTGTCTCCGATTGATATATCCGCTACACAGCTAATGGATTTCTGTTAGTAAATTCTATTTTGGTTTTTCAATATTTCCGTTTTTTTTTTTTTTTTTTTTTTTTTTCTTTTCAGTGGGTGAAGGCACAACGAACTACAATGTCTAACAACTAATTACGAAGCTAAATACCCTTCTACACTGACCGACCGTTATAAAAAAGATATTTCTTTTTTTTTCGTTTTTTTTTTTTTTTTTTTTTTTTTTTTCCGTTCCTATCCGGTAATACATAATAAAATACGCGATTCGCAAAATTGCCTTTATAATTCGATATAATTATAAATCGAAAACGCGATTAATTCTTTACGACTCGGTGCGACAAATATGATAATTTTTTTTTTGTCTTTTGCGACTTTTTTTTTTTAATATGTATTTCCGTTAAAAAAAAAAAACAGAATGTCAAACGAGTTCTCGAAAAAAATGGGATCTGTACGAATAGTTATTATAAATTCGAAGTTTAATATATATAGTGTCTGTGTGCTGATTTGTTTTTTTTTTCCTTTTTTTTTTCGAGTTTTCTCTATACATCTCAGCCGCACATTACTTGACGAACGAAATCCTCGTAGTTAATGTTTCCCTGAGAATCCTCGTGTCCAGCAAGCAACGTTTCTACTTCCTCGTCACTCAATTTTTCGCCTGTGAAGAAAAAATATCGACTATTAAAAAAAAAAAAAAAATTTACGATTTATTTGATTTTTTTTTGCACAAAAGAATTTGTATTTTCCAGTGAAAAAAAATCGCTTTCTAAAAAAAAAATCGATTTTTTACATTTTTTTCTTAGTTTTTCAGTTTAAAAAAAATCGATTTAACTTGAAAAAAAAAAAAAATTAATTTCTTTATTTTTTGATTTTTAAAAAAATTGATCGCAGAAATTACGAGTTATAGTCGATTTATCGCTTTACCGAGTGTCGTCAACAGGTGTCGAAGTTCGGCGGAGGAGATGAAGCCGTTGCCGTCCTTGTCGAAGTGACGCAAACCTTCGATGAAATCATCGGCGGTATCGGAGGTACGGGCTTTGCTTATCGCTTGATAGATCGGTAAAAAAACCTCGAAGCTGATTCTCTCGTCGGGTTTGTGCTGATGAGTGAATTTCTTAACGTCCGATTCAGTCGGATTTTGACCCAAAGCCCGCAAAGCGTCGCCGATCTGTGCGACGTGAATCTTTCCATCGCCGCGACTGTCGAATAGCTGGAATGCCTCTTGAAATTCTGAATCGGAAGAAAGACAAATTATTGAGGATTTACGAGTCAAACCAAAAAAAAAATAATAATAATAGTAATTCTGCGGTGAATCCACGTCATCGCGACGGAACTTTGTTTCAAGAATTTCCGTGCTATCAGCCGATTCTGAGTCATAGTGCCGACGACCGCAATACCGATAGAGCAAACAGTTTCTCAATGCCTCGACAAGCGCATTCCGTAATAACTGTTTCACACACGAAAAAAAAAAAACTTTTGTTTGTGAAGTTTTTTTTTTTTTAAGACGATCGATTTATCGCAATAATTTTTCAAAATTTGAATTAATTTTTTTTTTTTCTTTTTTCGTTATATCGAAGTTTTGTCGATTTATAAATTTTCAATGATACTATTAAAATGGTTTAAAGTTATCTTTTGATGATAATATTAAAGTTTTTCGAAGTTATTTTTAAATTTCTATCAAAATATCAACGTTTTTACAATTAATATCTTGTGATAATACAAACGAAAGATAACACGAAATTAAAATCTTCTTATTCATCACACTATTTCATACTTTTCACATCTTTAATTCTTTCGGAGTAAAAATTATTCACAATGCAAAAATACATTTCTCCGTTAAATAAAAATCTATACGTATTTTTTTATACAATTTTTTTTTTTTTTTTCAACACTCCGTTAACCTATCAAACTATAAATAGAAAAAAATTCATAAATTAAATATTTCAATTTTTCATTGCAATTTCACAACCCAATCATCTCGCAGCGATGCTAACGCAGGTATACATGACTCGCAGCGACACAAAAATTTACCATCCATCGATGACATCATTCTGTTACTCAGTTCCTGATGGCTAAACGCGTACATTTTTCCAAACCAAAATTTGTCTCTTCCCAAAAAAAAAAACCCACCAACACCCGCGATATATATAAAAAAAAAAAAACTCGAACTAAAAAAAAAACTTTTAACTGTAAAAAAACAACGCGTGTATCAACGGAGCGTCGAAACGAGATTAAAACTTTTCGCCTTCGTTCCCTCGTCTTGTCGCCGACTCTGTTATAAAAATAAGAGATGGTAAAAAAAAAAATACGAAGTCGTCGCGATCTTTGCGCGAATTCGCGACGAACAGCCGGAGATCGCGAAGGCGAGGGAGAGAGATGGACACTCGCTCTGGAAATTGCAGTACCATAAAAGGCGATCGTCGAGAATACACGTAGAAAATAACATACACGGGGTGTGTCTAAAAAGGCAAGGATACTCTTGACCTGAATTAAAAGGCTGCGCGAGACAAGAAAAAAAAAAAAACACGCGAAAGAAAAAAAAAGTCGGCGACGAAACAGTCAACGTTTGCCCCCCATTGATCTCGGCTCGCGTAGAGTCTGTCGCGTTCGCGGGATTCGACACAATCATTTTTTTCGTCGCTCTCGTTTCGGCGTTTTTAACAATCGAAAGAAAAAAAAACATTATTTGCACTAAAATTCTCACTTACCGGCCAGCTGATCCTCCGAATACGATGCCTGCGAAAAAACCATTTTTTTTTCTTGTTAACTTTTCTTCGTCTTTACTAATCCTCGCGTTTGATATTTCGATCGAATCGTCGAAATTTTCTCGGTTTTTTTTGTCGGTTGTTTGTGTTCGTTCGAGTTTTACGTTTCGTTAACGCGAGTTATTCGGTTGATCTCGGACTTTTTGGAACAACGACGAGTTTCGCGAAACTGTTTAACGGGGAAATCGGTGGGGGACGGGAGAGAGGAGGACTCGCGCACGGCACCGCAAGACTGTCAAATTTTTCTACTCACCATTGTCTCTGGTTTCTGTCGGTCGGGAATGCGCGCTAGTTCTCGCGATACTGGTTACACTCTATAGATTCGCTTATACACCTTCAACGGGGCTTTGTGAGTAGTGTAGATAGGAAACTGACGACGTGTTATTTTGTATATATATATATTTGTGTATACTAGAGTTTCGTGCAGAATAAGATGATCCGATGATGTATAGAATATAAGCTTTGTGTGGAGAGGAGAAAATGTAGAAAGGGTTACGGTTTTTGCCGCCGAGGCGCTGGTGGCGCGTTTCGCGTGGAGAACTTGGCGGGTAACATATAAATTTCCGAATGGAAAAGCAGTCTCGCAATAAACTAAACCCGACGCAAACTCCATAGCACTCGGCAGCTCTCAAATTCGTCAAGACTGTCTACTTAGCGAGAAAACTTCTTTGCACAGAACGGACGAAATGTTCATTTTTAAATGCATTTTGAATATAGAATGCTCCGAGATGAATGCGTCTTTAATAGTTGGGGACGTAATTTCAGCTAACCGTTCTTAATAAGAATATTATTACATAAACGTACTTAATATCGCGCAATTAATTGCGTACTGGAATATCGTTGCTCGGAGTCGTGAATTAGCGAGTTTCCACCGTGTCAGAGATCGAACTAAAGAAGGTCTGGATCTAGTTGTGATATTCTTGCAGTATCGATATTCCAGTACGCAATTGGTTGTTCAACTAGCAAGCAGCCAATAGCGGACTCGAATATCGGTTCTGCAAGAATTTCAGTACTAGATCATCCAGACCTTTAGGAGCTTTCCAGTCGCGCGTTAAAATGATGCCGTCACTTGTTCGGACACTGCTATTGGTTCGTTCGGTCCGATACTAACCTACTCTGACAGAGCGGACCAATCGTACGATCGGAACAAGTGACGGCATCATTTTAACCGAGTGACTGGAAAGCGCCATTAGTTCGATCTCTGACACGGTGGAAACTCGCTAACAGGTTAACCTATTTGTAAAGTATTTGAATATTATCCGCACCTCGCGATCGGTACCATTCAGAGCGGCGCCTGTACGAGTCTCAAACATCCTCGTGTTCGCAGAGCCGAGATAAACCTTTTTTTCTTCCCTTCCTTTTCTGATATTTAAAAGTTTACTACGGAATAAAAAATTAAATAAACAAATTAAAAAATATTGTCGCCGAAAACGACTTCTACCGAAAGAAAAGATGGTGCGGATACCGTTACTGGTCTCTCACCACCGAGCAAAGCGAATTCCAGAGATAACTGTCCTTCCGAGTTATGTGCGTTTCAATTATTAAATAGATATATTCGGAGAAATCTTCGGAGCCATTTACAGTCCAGATTTTTGATAATGATCCCAATAAAAATATCGGGAAATTACCTTCAATGTCGATTGGCAAAAAGCTAGTTAATCCGCATTCGTCTCTTGTGGAGATTAAACTTTCGGGTAACGACCGTTTATATCTCACTTTTAAAGACTATATGTCTGCAAAAAAAATGCTTACTGGGGAGATTACGCTTGAATCGCTTTTAATACATTGTTATTTTTAAGTAAAATGGCTAAAAAAATCGTTTTTCTTGAATTCCGTAACGCATAGAGATCGATTAGGCTGTTGTATTAAATTTCCGTTTATTACCATTATTCACGGGGGATAATTAAAGTTTTTTTTTTTTTTTTTTCTATTACATTATTATATATTTAGTCTAAAAACGCTACAGTCCGCGCTTAATATGTATAACATATACATCTCGCAGAGAGCAAGAATCTCGCATTTATCACAGAACACACGTAATAACGTGCGTTAAAGATGTCGTGTTTTTTTTTTTTTTTTTTTTTTTTTTTCATCGTCATATGAAACTTGTACAATGTAATAGTAGTAAACGCATGTGTATCGACTACTAAATAACATTATCGAGTATTCAACATCATTCAACACCAGTTTTTTTTTTTTTTTTTTTTTTTTTTTTTTTTTTTTTTTTTCGGTACAACCTTTTGCGATATAATTTAAAAAATAATTTATTACGGGAATATTTTTTTTTTTTTTTTTATATCGAAGTCCGGAAGATCCGGAAACGTGAAGAGACTCGCTAAAGAAAAAAACGTGCGATTCAATACATTCTAAAAAGAATTCACTATAAGAGATAATTGCTACACGTGTGCATATCGAAAAAACTCTAATATAGAAACTTCAATGTCCCGAAAGCCGAAGACTTACAATAAATAATTTTTGATTTTATTGTATACGATATTTCGTCATATCGATTATCAATTCGTAGGAAGAAAAAACAAAATTTTGATACAATTTTTTGCTGAAAGTAATCGTCGGCTTTCGAGTCAAATGATTTTCTCGGGGAGACTATTTTTTTTTTTTTTTTTTTTTTTTTTTTCGTTCCGCGAGAGAAATTAGTCACTTTTGATTAGAGTTGTACTATGCCTATGCATCAGGTGACTGGTTTAGTATTTTTTTTCTTTTGATTTATCAAATTTTTTTTTTTTTTTTTTTTTTTTTTTTTTTTTCGTTTCTCAATTTATAGTACAATTTCGCCAACAATCCCTCATATTTCCAATTCGATAACAATGTAAATCGTTCCCAAATAACAATTTCTATATAAAATCTCTTTTTTTTTTTCCTTTCGTTTTCATTTTTTTTTTCTCTCAAACGAATTGCACGCATCTTTTTTTCTATCGGTAATTATTATTCACACTTATGAGAAGAAAAAAAAATCCAATATGCGTAATAAAACTGTTTTTTTTTTTTACAATAATAACGATGATCAATAATAATAATAATAATAATAATAATAATAATAATAATAATAATAATAGATAATCAGAGTCTTAAGAGGATTAATTAATAATTCGTTAATAAGTGAAACATCCTTTTTTTTTCAGATTGCGAAATTTTAAGGCCACGTTGTTCTTCGATCGTTCATTATATTATAATACGTTTTGGTCCGTTCTCCTGTTTTTTTTTTTTTTTTTTTTTTCAAAAAAAAAAAAAAAACGATTTTTTCGATTTTTTTTTCCTCCTTTCGATTATTGTGCTTCGAGATCGTTGATTAGATTGAAAATTTGATGCATAAATGAGATCAGTGGAGATTTTTTAGAGGAGTCTACATAAACCACAGATACATTATATATATGCATAAGTAATGTCATTTCTCAATGACTTTGACTTTTTTTTTTTTTTTTATGATTCCGGTCTCTCGCCGTGAAGAAGAGCGCATATAGCGTTTCTGAGCGCTACGGCCGATGTAAAGGTCGTGTCGTGCAGTGGTTCGTTTGTCATCGGACTCGTGTATTTTCCGCACAGAAACCATTCGTTTATTGCTGCTTTTTCGTATACAAAACCGTCTGAAATTTTTTTTTTTTTTTTTTTTTTTTTTTTTAGTAAAAGATCGATTTTTTTAAACCGTTTTTTCAATAATTTTTCATTTTTTTTTCTTTTTAACGTACCTGAACACTTCACCGGTTCTCTCATTATTTCGTGAGTTATCGGACACAAAAATTCGTGCGGTACGTCGACCTCTTCGAAACTCTCTGTTCGACTCATATTCTCGCGTTTCAACCAGAAGAGTTGTTTCTTGAAGACTTGCGTCATCTGAAAACAAATTTTTTTTTTTTTTAGTTAACTTTTATTTCAGAAAATATTAAGTTTCATGAATTTTTTTTTTTGCAATATGTGAGATTTTTCTCAATTTTTGAAAATACAAAAAATTTCTTTTAATTTTTTAAAAGATGGAAAATAACTTTTTTTTTTTTTAATATATCGGAAAATGAAAAAAAAATTGTTGAGATATTGAATATTCAAAAAAAAAAAATGTCATTGAAAATTAAATTTTTTTTTTTTTCAATTTGCTTACATTTTCATCTTCGTCGATTGCCAATCGGGAAACGAGTTCGTCCTCCGGCAACGACAGCAAGTGCCTTCCATTCAGATAGGATCCTTGAATTCTTTTTCCCAAATCTGCCAAACCGATGTCGTTCATCCACTTCGCTATGTCGTTGGCTTTCCAGTCGGAGACTTTCTTCCGATTGTGTCGCAAACGATCGATCAGTGTACTTTGCGATACCAATTGTTGCGGCACTCGCCATATCAAAACTGTTTTGTCCAGTGCGCCTTTACGAAATAAAAATAAACAAAAATACAAATAGCTACAATAAGAAATCGAATTAAATTATTTTAGAATTAAAAAAAAAAAAAAAAAAAAAAAAAAAAAATTCGGAGCTCTAATTTTGGCTGTAAATAGCAAACCTGTAACGAAGAGCGACGTGTCTTTCGAAAAGGCGCACGCGGTTACCAGACTCTCGTGATTTTCCAAAACGTGAAGACAAACGCCGGAATGCTGATTAAAAAATACATAAAATGCGTTAAAAACATTTAAAAAATAATAAAAAAAACTCATTAAAAACGTTATAAATTAAAAATATGAATTCAAAACGTTAAATAAATAAATAAAAAAATACATTAAAGACACGAAAAAAAAAGAAAAAAATCTTTAAATAAATTTTGAAAAATGAAATTATGGATTTGTCGGTTTTCTGTGGAAAATTTCTATCACCAAAAACTTACGACACTCCAAATTCTGGCGGTACGATCGGTAGCGACGCTTCCCAATATTTCTCCGTGTACCGGTGAGAATCTGACGTTCATTACGTTTCCTCCGTGTCCCGTCAGTACTCTCTTTTCCTTGTAAATAGCGCCGCCGCAACCGAGAAAATTCGCACTTCCGGCGGTACCGGCGATACTAATTTTTTCGGCACTTTCCGCGTCCTCTTCCGGTTGTTCTTCGGTTTCCTCACTCTCGGCGGGTGTTGCTTCTTCTTCATCCTCCTTCGAGACACTTATCTGCCAAAGTTTTACCAGCGAATCGTTGCCGCAAGTTGCCAAAAGATAGTAGAGAGTGTTTTCCGTAAGTGGCGATTGTCTGGCGCCTGCGACGATCCGATTAAAAATCGATTTTTTATTACGGTTTTTGTCAATTAAAAAAAAAAAAATTCGATAATTTGAGAAATAATATTTCGATAATTTAGAAAATTATTTTTCGATAATTTTTCGATAATTTAGAAAATTATTTTTCGATAATTTTTCGATAATTTAGAAAATTATTTTTCGATAATTTTTCGATAATTTAGAAAATTATTTTTCGATCATTTTTCGATAATTTAGAAAAATATTTTTGATCATTTTTCGATAATTTAGAAAATTATTTTTCGATGGTTTTTCGATAATTTAGAAAATTATTTTTCGGTAATTTAGAAAATTACTTTTCGATAATTTAGAAAATTATTTTTCGGTAATTTAGAAAATTACTTTTCGATAATTTAGAAAATTACTTTTCGATAATTTAGAAAATTATTTTTCGATAATTTAGAAAATTATTTTTCGATAATTTAGAAAATTACTTTTCGATAATTTAGGAAATTATTTTTCGATAATTTAGAAAATTATTTTGCGATAATTTAGAAAATTATTTTTAAAATATCGTTATTGAATTTTTTTTTTCTCAACTCGCATTTACCTGGCATACGATAGGGTGCCGAAGACACCGGACTAAAATCGCATCCCTGAACGCCGAGATCGTGACCGTCTTCGCAGCAGATAAGAGCAATGGATTCGGCATCGCGATCGGCGGTGTCGAACATTCGCCAGGCGCCCTCGCTGCAGGCGGTAACGATGTATCGTGAGTCCGGTGTGAAGGCGACCGCCGTTATAGCGTCCGCGTGGCCTTCGAAGACTCTGTAATTCATTTTATCATTTATTAAAAATATATATATTTTTTAATTCATCAAAAACACCAATTTCTACGATGTCAACGAAACGACAGCCGAATGAATCGCATAATTAGGGTGGAAACTAAATTTAGCCGAAAAACCGGCTAAAAAATCGATTACACGTGCGACTCGAAGTATCTTCTTGTAAAAACACAAAAATTGCTGCTTCGGCTTATTAAACTTATCTTTATATCATATAATTTAAAAAAAAAATAATCATTTTTGTAACTTACACCAACTCTTGCATACTTTCGACGTCCCATAGCGTAGTTTTCTCGTCGTCACCGGCAGTTGCGATTTTCGTTCCGTCGGGCGACCATCTGCAGACTCGGAGTCCGGAACCCGAATTTACGAAAGTTGCTCTCGCCTGCGTTCCCGTCTGTACGTAATAAATAATAATATATATAATAATGTAATAAATAAAAAAAAAATGGAAAAATTAAAAAAAAAAATCGGAATGATTAATTGAATTTTAGAATTTTATTTTTAATAAATTCAATGAATGGAAATAAATGAAATACGTAACAAATTTAGTGAAAAAAAAAGTCAAACCGAGTTACACAACTTTAGTTTTAATGGATTATAATTAAAAAAAAAAAAAAAAAACCTCAGTATCCCAGATGATTGTTGTACCGTCCAAAGAACACGACGCTAACATAGTACCGCATGGAGAGAACTCCACGTGATTAACGCTGTATTTATGTACGTCCAATGGACTGTATGGCTTCTCTTGAAAACGTTTTTCGTCCTCAGACTCGGATTCCTCGCTAGAGCCATTGTCGTTTTCGTCGGCGCACCAAATTCTCACGAATTTGTCGCTGCAGAAAAAAAAAAAAAAGTATCGTTCGGTCGATTAGAAGATTATAGAAATTTATACGAATGAAAAATGGATTGAAAAAAAAAAATTCCACTTCTACAAATGAAAAAAAAAATTGATTCAAAAATAAAAATTTCTTTCAATAAAAATGAAATAGTAAAAATTGCAATTTTTAATTTCGTCATTATTCCACTGATCGGACATTTTTTTTTTAATTCGACTTGCCAACAAAAACTGAAATTAATTTTTTTTTTTCAAGAAGTATACTTTTTTTCTGAATCAGCGTTTGGCAATAAATCAAAATTATGAAATTTTATGAAATTTTATGAAATTTTATGAAATTTTATGAAATTTTTCGAAATTTTATGAAATTTTATGAAATTTTATGAAATTTTTCGAAATTTTATGAAATTTTATGAATTATCTCGTTTTGAAGGATTAATCGACGTATACCCCGATCCCGACGCTATCATTCCATTTCCATAGACAGCGACGCTGTTCACAGCCCCCGCGTGTTCGTCGAGAGTTTGCAAAAGTGTGACTTCGTTACCGGCGCAAGTTTCCGCTTGTTGTACGACGTCCTGTTCGTGTCTTGTATTCTGCAATAACACGGAAACGACTACCTGACGCTTCGTATCTTGTCGCCGTAAGAATAATTTTTCGGACTCTCATAACTATCGAGAAACCGTTCGACGCACGACGTACCTCTTTACTCTGATCGGTCCAATGCGGTTTCGGGGCGCAGTGCCTCGTTAACTCGGAATCGAGATTAAGATTGCCGGACAGATCCCAAACTATCACCGATTTGTCGTTCGAACCCGTCGCGAGTAATTGTCCGTTTCGCGAAAATGCGCAACACGCGACGTATCTCTTGTGTCCCACGAGCATCGCGGCAACTTTTCCTGTATTCTGAAAAAAAAAAAAAAAAAAAAAAAAAAAATATATCGATTATTAAATTGTCGTTACATTAATTTTTTTTTTTATGAAGAAATTACGAAAAATTGGAAATTTGTATGAATTTTATTCATTTTATTATATGATATTTAAATTAACAAAAAAAAAAAAAATTACCGTTTCCCAGACAATAGTCGTTTTGTCGAGACCGCTGCTCGCTATGTAAAGACCGTTGGAACTGAATCTCACACACGTCAAGGCACTGCTGTGTTTTTCCATTATTTTCGAAAGCGTTATACTCGCCGTTGCCGCTTGGCTTTCGCATTTATCCTGCACCACCGTTACGTCCCAAAGTTTCACGTGGTGATCGTTGCCGCACGTGACGAGTTGGTAGACTTTTGCGAACGGACGATCGCTACCTGAAATTTTTGTTTATCGATTTCCGTCTGTTAGTTTTTTGTTTTTTACATAGTAAACATTTTTTTTTTTTTTTTTTTTTTTTTTTTTCATATCGATAATTTTTTTTTACATATCGAGCATTTTTTTTTTTTTTTTTTTTTTTTTTTTTCATATCGGTCATTTTTTTTTTTTTTTACATATCGAGCATTTTTCGTACTTTCCGAGTGAAACATACTTGTAACTTGACGTTGATAGACGGAAAAATCGCAACCAACGACCCCGAGATCGTGGGCATCGTCGACGCTTGCGAAAGCGGTGACGAGCTGATTGTCTGTAAGGCACGAGTCGGTCATTTCGCTCGATGAGAAAAGCTTCAGAACACCGAATGTGCACGTTGTTATTAACCACGACGAATCCGGCGAGAAGCATACGCTCTGCACGGCGCCGTCGTGTTTTTGAAAACACCTAAACAACAAGAAAAAAAAAAAAAAAAAAATCGTATGAATTTCAGAAATTTCATGATTTTCATCAATTTTACGAATTCTACGACAAGAAAATTAGAAAATAAGAAATTCGGGAATTAAGATTTTTATTTTCGAAAATTTATCAATTTTATGAGTTTCATTAATTTTATGATTTTCATCGATTTTACGAAATCTATGAAAAAAAAAAAAAAAAAAAAAAATCGAATGAATTTTACAAATTTCATGATTTTTATGAATTTTTCTTTTTCTTTTGAAATTCGTTAATTCTACGAACTTTATGAATTCTGTAAATTATCGTTTTTTTTTTTTCGTCTTACCTTATGAGAGTTCGACGTACCAAATCCCAAAGGCAAACTTGTCCATTGTCACCAGCGGTCACGAGAAACGTCGAGTCCGGCGAGAATCTGCAGACTCTCACAGACTCACCGCTCACTTGTACCATCGTGTGGATTTTCGAACCCGTCTATAGAAATTAATGTAAAATCGACGTTTCTTTGTAATTTTTTTTTTTTTTTTTTTTTTTTTTTTTTTTTTACGAATTTTTTTACAATTTATTAAAACCCCGAAAAATTACTCAATAATTAATTATTTCGTCGACGTACCCGAAGGTTCCATAGTTGCGTTGTCCCATCTATGCTGGAACTCGCCAGCATAGTCGATTGTGGACTGACCTTGACGCATGTTACCCCGTACTTGTGACCCATCAGAGGTGAATACGAGACCTCGACGTAACCCAAACCACTTTGCCATTCCCATACCCTTACGCGTTTGTCACTTAAGGGATATAAGTTAACGAGGTATATCATTCATGGGTTCGACTTTTTTTTTTTTTTTTTTTTTTTTTTTCGTACATAAAATATTTACGTACGTAGAGCAATGAACACGTAACGACACGTCGGACATAACAAACTCGTTACACTCACTATTAACTCATAACTTTCGTATAATAATTGCACAACATTACGCGATCGAAAAAAAATCTTTTACCGAAGTTTTGTTCTACTTTGCGAAATTTTTTTTTTTTTTCACGGTAAAAAAACCTCTGAGATCGATTTTCGATGTTTTTTTTTTTCAATTTTTTTTTTTTTTTTCCGAACGCATTTTATTTTTCAATTTTTTTTTTTTCCGAAAATAATTTTTTTTTTTCAATTTTTTTTTTTTTTTTTTTTTTTGATAAATAGTTACTTAACTTACCCGGAAGCAGTGACGAGCATACAATCGCCCGCGAAATCGACGCTATTAACGTCACTCGTATGAATGGAAAGGGTCTGCAACGGTTGAACTTTCTCCATCGTCGTTGAGCTCATATCCAATTGATCTGTTTTATCTTCAAATGAAATAAAATAATTTATTGAAATCAGAAAAATTTGTTGATGAATTAATTATTGCATTATTCGGAAATTGTTATTTTTTATTATTGCGTTATCGGGATATACGAAGAACATTATTAAAATAACAAAATAAAAACTACGATATCGATATAATTTATGTGTTTGCGTTTGAGGAGAATATCTATACGAAGATCTTCCCGGAACTATGTCATCGACCACGTAATTGTCACGACAGTTTTTTTTTTATTATTATGCGCGACATAACAATCCTTTTTATCCGATATTACCCCGAGAAATAAGAAAATTATAAATATTATTGTAAAATTGATGGATAAATTGAACGAACTGTGAGTGAAGAATCGTTTTTAAGAATTTTTTTTTTTTTTTTTACCCGAATCTTCCGAATTGAGTTGCAATTCCATCAAAAGTGCGGAGTTTCTCGACTGCAATGTGCGGATCCGATCGCCTGTACCGCCAGCGTGGAAATTCATTTTTATTTATTTTGTTATTATTTTTTTGACTTTTTTTTTTTTTTTTTTTATCGAAAAACTGAGCGCCTCGATGTTTCACTTTTAACAACTGTCGCGGTTGGTGTGCAAACTGCGTCTGTTAAGCATCGAACCAACAGCCGTTTCATGCACTTCAATGTTTATCGACAGGTTGCACGACAATGTTGAAAAAATTGCGATAATCAGTAGAATATTGCGTGAGTGTTACTGCAAAAGGCTTCGATCCGGTATCGAGCGCATGTAAATAAATTATCGCGCCCTTCAGTCGTCGAAGACTGCGTCAACATTTTACAATGTATTTCATACAGCAAACGATTATAAAAAAATTGATGTGTCGTTTAAAAAAAAAATTCTTAAAATTTTATCGATCGTAATTTTTCCTATTTTTCGATTACGAGACCTCAAAGATGACTAAACAAAATTCTCCGCGAAAAATGCTCCAAAAATTATTCACGTAAACGTCGAAAAATTTAACGCGATACTTCATAGAAAATGATAATTTTTTAAGAGGCATTTTAAAAATCTTAATATTTTTGCTGCATCGTTTGTATTGATTCGTAAAATGCATACTTTTCACGACATTAATAAAATTCATTAAATTCACGCGCAGTTTGGATTTAAAAAATCATACGAATTGTACTTCGTTCGAAAAATATCCGATTCCACAAATTCACAGTGCGGTTTTGTTTCTCTCGTAAGAATTCCATATAATTTAGGAAGTCGCGGAATTTAATTGATTTTATAATTAATTTAATCTTTTTTTTTACGATCGCTCATCGCGATTCTCGAGATAATTTTTCGACGTAACACGACTATAAAAAAAAAAACACACACAAGGGTCATTATGCCACCGTTTTTTCTGCTGACGAAATAAAAAACGAAAAATCGATGCATATTAATGATCGGCGGGAACAAAAAAAAATGGATGGCTTCGAATTGACGCGGTAATTACTTACGTACGCCGAGCAATGGTATTTATAGTACCAATCGATGGAGATTTTTCTATAAACTCGTGTCGAATGTACTTAATATAGAAAAAAAATACAATGTGCGATGTTTTTACGCAATTTTATGAAAAAAAAAAAAAAAAAAAAACTATATCGGAGCGCTATAACAATAATAGTAAAAAATACGATGTTTTTTTTATGCACCTTTCTGCAATAAATTTCTTATCAATTTTTTGCCGGTGTATAATTCATTTCGTATTATTGCCAAATTTAAATTGAAAAAAAAAAAAAAAAAAAAAAAAAAAAATGTTTACTCACTTCTTCGTAAATAAATGACACTATTCAACACGATTCGAAAAATACGAAACTAACTTAATTTTTTTTTTTTTACTCGAAAATCCGCGTAAAAATGATTGTCACTATTTCGCATTAATTGTCATTATTATTGCATTTTTATTTATTTTTTTCGTGCTTTTCATCGAATGTAGAGCTCTACTTCATCGCGGGACTCTTCGTACGATTGTGTGCACAAGAGTTTGAACGTTCGTAATGCAAATGTCTAAATGTCCTATTGCTTGTCGAGAAGAGTGATGAGAAAAAAATATCGTCGAGCAAACATGTTGCTTCGACGTGCGGCTACGTTGACATTATATTTCCGATTCTGCATGTGCATAAACACGGAGGATACAGGGCGCGGGTACGAATATAATCGTACAGAGAGCGCGGGGGAGGTACTCGTGCGGAATAGAAATTCCTTGCGGAGCTTTGATCACAACGACGGATAAAATCCGGGATTTGCTATTGTCGCTTATTCAGGCTTCTCGTTTCACTGCATTATTTATAAAACAGGGAGAAAAAAAAAAAGCGCAGGAAAAAAATCAATTGCGTGTGCCGCCCGCGTACGAGAATCACACGGAAGAACGGTTCGAGTGCATCGGAAATTAACGTTACGAATGTTAAAGTTATTTTTAATCCGATAGAACTAAAAAAAAATGAGTAAAAAAAAAATATTTTTCAAAAATTATTATTATTTATATATTATTAAAAATGAATGCTTTTCATTTTTTTTTTCAGTATTATAATTATAATAATTTTCTCACGAACACACGAATCATCTTAAATTATTTACAAATTAATATTTTTTACCGAAATCCATTAAAAATCCAATTTTTAGATATAATAATAATAATTATTATTATTATTAATTATGATTATCATAAAAAATAATTTTTCCAAATAAATATTTCTATACGATCGACGAATCTGCCACTCACCCCTATTGCGATAAAAAAAAAAATTCTTCACGAAATGGAAAAATTCTCTTTATTCGCGAACTCAGCGTAAATTAAATTATATTTCCTCTCCAGTCGTCGAATTCAGAACTGATACAAAGCTCGCAGTGAAGCTCTTCCGAACTTTATATAGAAAACTTTGTTAGCAACGTCGGCGTACGAGAAACTCATAAATTCTGTGAGTTCTCCGTTCGGGAAGAGGGGATATAAAAGTCGAGAGAGAGAGAGAGAGAGTTCAGTCATTCGCGATAATCAGCCGATAATCTTCGTCAACGAGGTCTTTAATAAATTCACAACGACGTGTAGTCGTCGAAAAAATACTAAAATTAACTTCGACTCGTCGCAAGTCGTATAAGAAAAACACAGAGAAAACAGAACCCTTCAATTATTCGATCTAAATAATTTATTCCATGATAACGGCAATGATGGAAATATTAACGAATCTCCCCGCAAACATCACGATACACGTGTATTTTTTTCTTGGAAATTATTTTATGAATTTTTAAAAAAAGGGGTAGTCGTGGGGTTTGGAAAGTTTCGTATTGTTTCAAAGAAACACACTACATCGCGGCTTACGACATTTGTCTTTCGAATAGCTGAAAGGTGTATCGTACACGCGAAGTGTATAAAAAATACATAGGCGCAAAAGAAAATAATTGAATGTCTTTAATATTAAAATTAAAAAAAAAAAATTATTATTATCATAAGTTTTTCATTGGGTTTTTAATTGAACCGAATTGCCAGGAAATCGCGAAGATATAATGCATTCGTCTTATAGGGAGTTAAATGTATTTTTATAGAGTTTCTAAAATACGAGAATTTCATAAAAATAATCGAAAATTAATCTTTTATATCGAAACCCTCGGAAATTTAACAAAAAAAAAAAACATTATTATGATTTGTAATAAAAAAAAATTAATTAAATTCAAAAAATAGAATTCGCGCGATGTATTCGAAAAAATGTATTTCTTCGGAAGTATTTTATGAATTATGAAAAAGGGGCGGACGGGGGTGAGCCGCGTAATCTTTCGTATTATTATAATTACTAATTAATTAATAATTATATTGTTACGATGAACGCTATATCGTCGCTTACGACATGTTTGTCTTTCGAATAGCCGAAAGGCGTTTCGCACGCGTAAAGTGTATTAAAAATACATATACGCAAAAAAAAGAAAAAATTACACGTGTTTGGATAAAAGGGAAGGAACATTAGCATTGACATCGACGAGGGGAAAGTCGACTGCATAAATAATACACGCAGAAAAATGCTTGAAACCTGACGTGTAACTCGTGGCGAAACGATATATTATCGATCATAAGCTTCGAGACATACCACCGGAGTACATACCGATGCTTCGTGTATTCTCTACTGAGTTGGCAAAGTTTGCGTCCTATTGTTGTAATGCTATAACTATATATAGTCGGGTATATGCTCGCCGAATGTCCGATTAGTTTGGTAGATTAGATAGAAGGCGAATAACATTGGTCGGGATAAATAAAAAAAAAAAAAAAAAGGAAAATATATGTTTTTTTTTTCTTTCGGGACAACAGTACACGAGAAAAATGCGTCTCTCGGGTTCAATTATCACGCGCGCTTGTGAGTTTTTTTTTTATCCGCGAAATGCAATGCGATCTAAACGAAATTTTTCTAATTTTTTTTTTTTTTTTTTCTTCGGAATATTGCGACTTTTATTTTTCTTTAATATTCATTGAAATTCGAGTGGATTTAAGAATTCTATTTTGGAGTAAAAACTATAATTTTGTTAACAAATAAAAAATCAAATTGAACGCTAAAAACTATAATTTTTTTCACGAAAAATGTCAATTCATCTAAATTTTAATTATTTTTTATGTAATTCAATTTTCGCGACATAAAATTGTAAAATTTAAAAAAAAAATTTAATAAAATAAAAATGTATAAAATTCGAGCAAAAAATGTCGCGTCTTAAATTTTACTAAAAAAAAAAAAAAAATAAAAGAAAAACTACTCAATCTACGTGCGTTAAATAACATTTACTTGCGGTACTTACTGCTACGGAAGGCACATGTTTCTCAACTGTTGACAATAGTAATCGCATACCAAGTATATCTCTGCGTTTGTCAAAGAAGAAAAAAAACAAAACACAAACAATTTATCGTAATATTTTCAACGCCCATTCGCAATACGATGAATCGCGAATACTTTATTCGCGATGGAATACAAATCGTCTCGCGTGTGTCCGGTTAATTTATTTTGAATTTCGTTAATCTACTCTATGGCCGGTGGTTTTTTTTTTTTTTTTTTTTTTTTTTTTTTTTTTTTTTTCCGTCACCGAGGCTCGGAAGGAACGCGCACCGACGTTGTGCAGGATACCCCGGTTAACGGGGCACCCGGCGCGCAATGTGAAGCGGAGTCGTCGTGCCGGACGCATGTCTCTACCCTTTCGTACAGATCGATAATACAGGCGCTACGCTCGCGAGTATATAGCGTGGAACGATGAACAGTAGTCCTCCTACTCTTCTACTCCTTCCGTTACTGTCCGAAGTTCACCTGTTTTTTTTTTTTTTTTTTTTTTTCGTCGTATAGGTACGACGTTAACAGTGGCAAAGGTGTATATTCGTTGAACTTACACTGGCGCAATGTCAATGGATCAATTGTTAAAACTTGCGTCAAAGGCGACCTACTCATTGGATGTACGAAGCTTCGGAGTCTATCATTATTGTTGTCAAATGCTAATCAAGGATAGTATGGAAATATCTTCGAGGTGTGCGCTTCGGTTACTATTCGTTACCAAGCAGAATTCGATGCTTTTAGAAAAATTGAATTTTGAAGGTGAAATTTGCGTCTGGAAGTTATTTTGCAAGAGAGCTTTTTTTCGGAGAATACGATTACCTATGAAAAAGATTTCGGGTATTTTTTTGATAGAATCGATCGTTTTTACGATATGATCGATTTTCAATCGATCGTTAACCGCGCTCGTTTAAACTGAGGATTTCGCATAGCGATTCGCTTGAATTAAGGATATAAAAACGCATCTGACAGTATACATGGTCGGGAACTTATTTATAGGCGACAGAATGATCTATAAAAAAGGTCTCATGTGTATTGCTGCTAGAATCGGTAGCTGACGAGAAAATGGCCTCGACTATCATCACTTCCGGTTTATAACATGTCGACAGCAACCGTTTTGCAAGTTTATCGCATATTTTTTGCTTTTTTTATGTTCAAGAACTAAACTTTGGACATGCATTTCGTCAAGTCACTTCTAAAAGTCTTGTAAAGTCGACAAAACTTTTTACGAAGTATAGCGGCTATAAGACTATAAAGGGTACAAATTATTAATGGCAAGGAACACGCGTAGTTGCAGTGAATCGCTGGAATAAAATAGCACAGCGAACAACGAAAGTGCTTCAAACTGTTTCAGTTTATTTGTGTCATTGTAATAGCTGCAACTATAATGTCCATTCAGACATGACGATGCGCATTTTTTGATTTTCGAATTTGTTTAATAACTTTTAGCGAATGTAATAAAATTGATTTTTTTTTCATTTGCTAAATCTAAGTCAATATAAATACTCGTGCAGTTCTATAGAATCGATTAAAGGCAAATTAATAAAAGTAAAAAAGTAATCAAATTCAATTTTCACACGCATCCCCCAATTACTTCCGGTTTACAATTATTTCGTAAAATATGCTATAATCGAAGAAATTGCGTAGTGTTTATCAACTGCGGAATATCGAATTTTTGCAATCGTTTATTACAAACGGAACATCTTCTATTTTATTACCACAAATAAAGAAATACTATATAATTCGATTCTTACCGTAAGTTCCCCGATACTTTTCCAGTTCCAACTCGTCCGTAGATATTTTTTCATTGCCATAACCCGCATATCAATTGACATGTTTCCTTCGCGTTATCGCGTTGTATATTCATCGAAAACAGTGAAATCGGTGTATAAAAAAAAAAACTGTGCATTATCTCAAAAAATATGATTAAAAAAAAAACGTTTTTTGAGGTTACGTTGCGCCAATGAATGTAAACAACATGGCGACGCGGAGTTTACGCTGTCAAAGCGTCTTCTCTCGTGTTATCGCGACGGAACATTAAAAATCGGGTTTTTCATCGCGTGTTTTTGACCGACGCGCGAACCGCAGAGATTTCGAGTTAAAACAACAATTGCGTAGAAAAATCAAATGCCTCTCGGCGTGAAACCCGAGTGCGTGCGTTGTGGGACACGCGAAACGCCACTATGGCACGCGACTGACGCCGGTAGTCTGTGCAACAATTGTCTCGAGGACGAGAGAAACGTCGACGGAAACGCGACGGTGAAGAATGAAGACGACGAAAAAAATGGTCTCGGATCGAAGCCCTCACGGAAGAGTACGCGAATAACAAGGTACTGCAAACCGCGACCCAATGCGACCTTGAAAACTGCTCCAAAGGGCAAGGGTCGTCGTCACATATTCAAAAAACAGGTAAATAAAACAATTCCGAAAAAAGAAAAAAAAAAAACTAAAAATTATAAACATTTCGTTCAAAGTTAAAGATCTCGAAAAATACAACAAAAAATTGTAAAAAATCGTTGAAAAGTAAACAATTTCGAATGGAAAAATCTAAAAAAAATCGTTGCAGCGTTAAATTTTTTTGTGTTTTCAGCCTATAAAAGCTCCGTCGGCGGTAGCGACTCCTGTAACAAGTAATTTCGTATTCTACAAGGGTTCGTACTTTCAAGTCGGTGATATCGTTTCTATGGAGGACACTGACGGAGGAATTTACTACGCGCAGATAAGAGGATTACTGACGGATCAATACTGCGAAAAAAGCGCCGCTGTTACATGGCTCTTGCCTACGACCTCCAGGTATTTAAAAATGAAAAAAAAAAAAAAAACATCATTTTTTGAAGCAAAAATCGAAAACTCGAAATTTTTTTGATTTTTCTGGTTTTTTCGAGTTTTTATCTCGAAAATGTTTCGTTCAACAAAGAATTTCATTTTTTTTTTAATTTTCTGTTTCTTAAATTTTTTACCGAAAAAAAAAAAAAAAAAAAATGTTTTTTTGCAGTCCACCGCCGGAAGATGGTTTCAGTCCCGAAACTTACATAATTGGACCGGAAGAAGATTTGCCACGCAAATTGGAATGCATGGAATTCGTGATGCACGCGCCTTCCGATTATTACAAACTGAAGAACAGTCCCTATCCGCCGCCTCTGACGGAGACCGGCGCCGGTTACATATGGACGTCGTTGAGAAACGAAGTTGCGGCTACGAAAAAATAACGCTGAGATTCGACGAATCCATCTATCGTTGATTTTATTTATATTAGAATGTAAAATTGTTAATTTATCGCAAAAAAAAAAAAAGGCGCGCGAAGCTTCGCGAATTTTTGTTTCTCGTTATCGTTGAATATCAATTTAATAAAAACAAAAAATGTTTGCGCAAACGACTTCGTAATTATTTTTTAATTTTTACCGTACAATTCGTCGATTGATGGAAAATGTATCGAAATTATTATCGGAATATCGTAATTGTCGGTGAAAAATTTTATTTTTCTCGATAATGAAATGGAAAATTTAAGTGAAAAATCGACGATTAAAGATCGAAAGCCAATCGAAGAAGAATGAGAAATGTTCTTCAATGTTTATTAGAAACTTTTTGTTACAAAGGAGCAATTTTTCTTTTTTTTTTTTTTCTTAAGGATCTGTCGATAAACACTATTTCGAGAAATGAAAAAAAAACGAACGAAAACGATCGTTAAGCTTCGTTCGTCAGATTAGACATGAGTTTTATCCCGTAATTCGAATTTTATTTCTCTTATTAAAGTGATTTTTTTAAAAAATTCATGAATCTCTCAGCGACTCCGACACGTGACGAAGAGCCAAAATTGCGCGTTTAATACCAAAGGAACCATATATCAGATTTACGTAAACGAAAAAAAAAAATGATTTTTCTGATTTTAATTCGATTGCAGCAATATAAACGTATCGAAACGATATGAAAAAAAAAAAAAAAAAAAAAAATGTATTATAATTTTTCCAAAACGTCGTTTTTTTCCGATAATTTTAGATTCGAAGAGAATCTTTTCGACATTTTTGGATTCGACATATGCGGAATTTTTTCTTTTTTTACGAGTTAATAAACCAAAAACAATAATTAAGACGCAAATTCGACATCGACTGCAATTCTTTTGGATCAATTGATAGCCATAGGAACGTTTTTTTTTTTTTTTTTTCGGTGCTTCAGAGGCATCAAATATCGGTAATTCACAATATAACGCTACATAATTATTTATCCATTTCTCTCTTTTTTTTTCTTTAATTAACATCGAGGTAAATCGTCTGAAAATTGTACACAACTTTTCCGTCCGCATATTCTTCTCCTCCTTAAAGTTTTGAATTAATTTGTGAACGAAAAAAACACTTTGCTTCGTGGGATTTCGTAAGTGAAAAGTTGAAAAATTGATTAATATCGTATAAATATTATAATTTTTTTTTTTTTTTCATTTCAATGTCGCGATGTTTTTTTTTTGCATATCGGCAAAGTGTTATATAGTGGATATATAGAATTTGTGTATATATATGTAAGTATATATATATATATATATATAGTATCAGTTAATTTACTTTACGAAACTCAATGAACAGAATTCATTAATAATGCAAAAAAAAAAAAAACCGATCGCGCCGACCGCATCGAACAATTTGGCATCTCATTAATTTTTGGTCCTATCTTGTGACTTTTTTTTTTTTTTTCACGTAATATCGACAATATCAATTTTTTTCGTTCGAAAAAAAAAAAAAAAAAAAACAGTTTGTCGTTAAAAAAAAAAAAAAAAAAAAAAAAAAACTAAAGCGGACGAATCTTATCTGTAAATCGGCAGAAATAACTTTCTCGCTGCACTTTTCGCTTCGGGGGGATTGGGGGCGTTATATATATATATTACACAGTTATTTTTTTTTTTCCGCGGAAATCTTCAAGTATACGGCTCTCTTCACGCTCGACGAAGCATAAGGAATTATTATCTAATGCACTCTCGAAGTGTTCGTAAAATTCCTTAATATTCTTTCTCCTCACTAAAAAAAAAAAAAAATTTGGACAAAATTTTTTTTGGAACTTCGATAATTTTTTTTTCTTATCGATCTCTCGTTTCGTCGTCTAGCGATTTTTTTTTTCTTTTTTTTTTTTCTCAACTCTGATAATTCGTCTGACGATTTTTACACGCGTTGTTAACGAAAGACGCGGAAATTGTGAGCATCGGCTCGTTTTCGTTTACGCGAAACGGATCGGACGTTGAGTTTGCCGTTGTCGCGGTGGAATGGAGAACGTATCCCGGTGTCGTAGTATCTGCTCTGCTGCTCGTTGTCGTATCGGTGGATGCGCCAATCAGTCAGCTTGGATCCAACGACGTAACGGCCGGTCAGAATTTGAGATCTTTTATTGCCTGCGGCAAGTCCGGTAGCTTCATATCCTTTATTTGTTGCGGTATATTCATGTTCTTCACTGCCGATACGGCGCGAGCTGTCGCCGCCGTTATTCCCGCCTGCGAGCAATCAATCGAGAAACGAAGGACAAGAAAAACTCGAAAAAAACTGTGCGTTTCAATTTTATTGATTTTTTTTTTCTCTTTTTTTTTTTTCAAATGTTTATTAATTAATTAATTAATTAATTAATTAATTCTTCTAAAATTAATCGATAATTAATTTAATTAATTAGAACCGAAAAAAAATTGTGCGTTTCAATTTTATTGATTTTTTTTTTCAAACGTTTATTAATTAATTAATTAATCAATTCTTCTAAAATTAATCGATAATTAATTTAATTAATTAGAAGCGAAAAAAAACTGTGCGTTTCAATTTTATTAATTTTTTTTTTTTCAATAATAACTAATCAATTAATTAATTAATTAATTAATTCTAAACGAAAAATTAATTTAAGAGGAAAAAATATCGGCTACTTTGGAAAAAAAAAGAATTCGAGAGAAGGTTTTCTAATTCTACAATCAAAGCATCGCATGTATTCGTTTTTTTTTCTTTTTTTTTTTTTTTTTTTTTTGGGATCTCTGGACACCATGTAGACTTGGGATTCAAAAGCCGGAGACTACGGATTAATTGCAACGAGTAATATACATCTTTTATTAATGTTTTTCTTTTTTTTTTTTTTCTTTTTTTTTTTCATCATTAAAATTCTTGAGGTATACAGATATGAGTTAAGGCACTAATTGTCATGTTTTTTGTTGTTTTTTTTTTTTTTTTTCGATAGAAAGAAGAATATAGAGAGCGATAGAATTATTAGAAGCATTTATAAAAAAAAAAATAATAAGATATAGAGTCGAGTTATCTACGATTGCACTGATCACCCATTTGCCAGTCGACGGAGTTTCATTGAGCGTCTTATCGTTTGGTTTTCGTGATTTTTTTTTTTTTTTTTTTTTTTTTCTTTGGAAATCACAGATAGCAAGGAATGTATTGGGAGATACGAGATTTTTGTTTGTGCGTTTTTTTTTTTTTTTTTTTTTTTTTTTTTTTTTTTTAAGCGCATCGGACTAATTGCTCTATTGCCGATTAACTTAGAGAGGGGGCCCCAGGAGAACGTAAGAGCAGGATCTCGGCGAACAAGTTCGTCTCGTTTTGTATATCCCCTAAAAATTTCACGTTAGCATAGGTCAGTGCCGTCACCAATTATACGACGTTCGTTTTTTTTTCTATTGGTCGTTTACGAGAGTTAGTTACGAGAATTAGTCGTTAGTTTAGATGAGATAAAAAATTATCGCTATCGTAAAAAATTAAATCGATCGATAATTTAAAAAAACGACGATTTATACAAATCTAACGATTCATTTCGCCTTTTTTTTTTTTTTTCGTGATTTTACCAAATTTTCGATAAAATTGTTATCGATCTTTAGATTTTTTTTTCATTTTTTATTATATCGCATTCGCGTTGATACTTAATACGAATAAAATAGAAATATCTTTGTGAATTTTCGGAATATAAAAAATAATAATCAATAATAATGATTTTTTTAAATATTCCGATATCGCGATCGCTTGAAAAAAAAACAATCGAATTGAAAAACTTAAAAAAATTTAATATCACATTATCACGTAATTCAGTCGCGAAATATATTTTTTTATGAAACGTTAATACGAAAAAAATAAAAAAATTGGAAAAATTGATTAGTTTATCGCTCATTAGTTTATAATAAATCGTCGTATTTTTATTTCGTCGATTCGTCTACCGTTTTTAAAGAGAAGCTTACGATTTAGCATAGCAATAGAAACAGAAATTTCGTTTTTTATCTACAATTTCAAAGTAAAAAAAAAAAAAAACAAATTAAAACGAAAAAAATATAGAAAATAAAATTTAAAAAATCGGTCGCAAGGCGCATAAAACAGACTCACCTCCTGTTTTTCCAATTTGTTTTGTTCCTCAATCCTCGTCAGTATCTCCGTCATATTTGTCTCCAGTACCATACCTCCCATTACCAATTCATTGAGTATATAGTGAACTTTGTCAACGTGAAAAATCAAATCGAGTTCACAGACGTTTTCGAAACATTTGTCAAGCGTTTCGACGAAAACTTGTATCAAATCCAAAATTCCCAATTCCGATTCTGAACTGTCGACGCAAAAGACGAAATACAGCGTCGCGTAGTGACGATATATCAATTTATAGTCCGAACCGCCGATGAGACTTCCGCCTTCCAAAAAATTGCATACGTTGTCGTCACGTTTTGAAACCAATTGAAACGTCTCTTTGATAATTTGTTGCTGCATATCTTCGTTCTGAAAAAAAAAAAAAAAAAAAAAAATTCTGGCGCCGACAATGACGATTTTCTGCGGCAGCATCAAAGTTGGAGATAAAATTAAATTATTTCGGAAAAACGATAATGTTTTTTTTTTTTTTTAATTCATCGTGCGTCAATAATTCAATTTTCTCCGTTTCGGAACTGTCAACTAATTTTTTTGTTTGTTATTTATCATCCGTCGTTAATAAAAATTTACCGCGTCGAAGTGTGGAAAGTTTTTTGACAGCGGTCAATTCTCGTAAACGTTAAACAGTTGTGTAGAAAAACAGGAAAAGAAAGGCATACTTTTTTTTATTACTCACGAAATATTCGTAAAACTTTGAGAGTCTCGGTTTTCCATGGTTGTTGAACACCAGTATAGCTTTGATCATTTTCGTTTCTTTGTTTTATTGTTTTTTTCGATTGAAATACGAATTACGTCGATATAACTTTTGTTTCAATTCTTCGCTTTGCGTCCCGTCGTTGCGATTTTTCAGAGATTTTTTTGTTTTTGTTGAAAAAATACTTTCGCGAGTCCTCCCACATCCGTGCTGTTTTCGAGGTTACGTCGTCTCCTCGTTATAATGTTGAGGTATGTTTGATCCCCTCGCGCGCGATAAACCGACGGAACGAATGCGCGATATCGCCGTTTTGATAAGAAGACGCGATATATTGGATATAATATTGGCGCTATTGAAAGAAGCCGCAAACTGACTTCGATGTATTTTTTTTCTCTATGCACTTGCCGCAGTGACGTTAAAAATGATAACGTCGCGTATTCGCGCGAGTAAATTATATTTAGTTTCTATAGTTTGGTCGGTAAAGTTATCTGCTACTTTACCACTCGTGTGTATTTTTTTTCTCACCGATACACGATATCGTTTTATTGGTGATAATAAATCATAAAGAATAAAAAAAAAAAAAATGCCGGATGCAGCGATATCGATGTATTTTTCCGATACCCCACTATTCCGTGACATTAAAAAGTCTCAAGAATTGTTAATAATAGATAATTCAGTTTTTGTATTCGAAGGTAAATTTATTGGCATATACCTCTTTTTTAAAATGTTTTTTATTGACTCTTGGAAGTTTTCAATTTTTTTGGACTGAGTTTATCATTGAATATTATTTATCAGACAAGAATTATTATATTGTAACAATGGAATATAGATACGATATATACATGTATAGACCTTTGTCAGTCATTGCACTCGATTTCTTTCATTGCTCTCTATTTATAACGGGAATAGCTAATAAATACAGCTTTTTATAAGCTGCTCTCTTCTATTCATCATTCGTGAGGATTATCTAAAAAAAAAAGAAAGACAAAGAGGGGAGTGCGTAACACTTTGACTGATAACAGCATAACTGACGTTAAGCTAGACGATTAAAAACAATGTTTCTCATATTACCATAGTTAGCACGTTGTAATTATCAAATGCTTTTCGCTGTCTGGTTCAGTTTGCCGCGTACTTTTTACGCGCGTACGTGCGTCATATATAGAGCGAAGGAGTTGACAGTAATAATTAATCCCTAATCGTGTATGGAATTGCGACAAATCGATGTATATTTTGGAATTTCAACAGATACCGTATTTTATTAATCATTTTTGAATTTCATTATTTCATAATCGTATTATTATTTGAAATTAAATTGTTTAATTATTTTATTATAAAAAATAATTAATCGACCAGAATTTTTATTAATAAGAATAATTATTATTACTTACTAGTTATTATTGTTATAATATGTTCGTATATAATCAATGACAATTATAATTACATTATTTTCACATCAAATTAAATGTTCATGTTACAGAAAATAGATCGTATAATAGTACAGCGTACAGGGTTGGCTTATGTATATAAACAACCTGTGTGACCTTATGGCATGAAGCCATCAATATATATAGTATGACTCATAGAGAACTGTATTTTCTGCTTGCAACTTTTACCTGCATTAGTTTATGATAAAATCGTATGATTTTAATCAAAAACGATTGCATGTGGAAACAAATGCAAATAAAATGACTTATAGTAATCGATGGGTTTCATTGATAAAGTCACGTAAGTAGATGAAAAAAATTGTCCAGTTACTACTGTTAATAACATTCATACATATAGTTATTCATAATTCTAATTTTGAACATTTTTATTAACAATGTACACAATTACGATTAATAAATCATAACACAATTGATGCATAAATAATAATTAAGTTTACGAATAATTATTTATTATTAAAAAAAAGTCACATCAATTACATTTTTTATCATTATTGTTTATATCGCGTGACCTATTTTCATTGCATTGTTTGTTTTTCTTGCAATTTCGATTGAAACGATTGCGTGAATTTTCTTGTTTTTTCCGCAAACATACCCCGATCAATTTTGTTTAGTTATCACGATGACCAAGTACGAAAGTATAGTAAGCCCAGTGAGGCAGGTAGCCAAAGGTAGATGTTACGTCAGTTAAGTGACGTTTACGGACACTCAGCATTGCAAGATATACCTGTACACACACATCCGCAGCTGTGCACTCTCCTCTTCTCAGTCTCGCGGGGATACAGACGCGCGCGGGCATGCGCACACACACGCAAGCGTCAGAGTATCCCGTTCACCGCCAGACGGAGCGTCAGAGTGCCGTGCTCTCTCGCGGAGCAACGTAGTTGAACGCCGTCGTTCGCGTCGTGTTCTTTCGAGTTCTTTCGCGTTCTTCGTATTATATACGCCTCTGTAACAGAAAAAAAAGGAAAAAAACGTCAAGCTCACTGAACATTGACGAATAAACGTTTTTTCGTCAGTTAAAGAGGGTTTCGTTGTGTGCCGCGTGTTTTCGCGATGACAGTTCGTTGAGACGACGGAAAATCGCAAGTGCAAAGTAAATGGAGAGACGTCAATTACCGCGTGACTCGATATTCACGCTCAAAGGGTAACATTATCGCTTTATCGTCGTTTTACCTCGCGGTTACTCATGTACATGTGTTTTTTTTCTTGTGCACTTAATTTTTTTTTTTTTACGCTTACAACAGCATTTGTTTATCGCGACACGCGACAACTGCACTAAACGATGATACTGTCGTGTCGACGAATACACGGAACTCGTTGTCACGTTTTAATTGTTCTGTTTCGCGAAGGGCTGACGTGATTATTGTAGACGATGTGACAGCGACGGGTTTATGATTGTTTTGTTTGTTTTTTTATTCGTTTTTTTATTTTTCGGGTCTCCAGCGGAAAAAATCGTATTTTTTCGGAAAATTCCGCAACGGAGAGAAATGAAGTAAATTTTTTTTTTTTTTTTTACGTTATTTCGGATTTGTCCCTATTGTAGAGCCTTAAACATTAGAGTTGCGATAAAATTGAGAGTTGTTTTTGAATGCTAAGAGAAAAGAACGATTAATCGAGATTTAGTGGTGTCGTTAAAATGCCTTCGGCTAACGGAGAGAGCGATAAGAGATTGCGACGGATGGATTTATAAAACAAGAGGCTGCGACACGAGAAAAAGGCAAACGCTTTGTTTTTCAATCAAAGAAACAATCGTTGCTAAGCCTTCAAGCAAAAAAACATTACTTTTTTTTTAAATGCAAATTTGTCGCAGAAGATTTTTTTTTTTTTTTTTCAAATTATTTATGAGAAGTCGTAAAACGACGTCGCAAATGTTGGAGAGAATTGACGGAGTTAATCTTTTTCCATTACAAAGAATTTGAAAGTTTGACGTTGCGGCAGAAATTGTTTACAGAAGATTCGTTTGCAATCGGAATGCAATGGCAATTGCAAACTCCCAAATACATAAAAAACTGTTAATTGAGAAAACTCTTTACAATTGTCATCTTAATGCCATTATTTTTCTTTTTTTTTTTTTTTTTTTTGAATCTCAAAATTTATTTATCATGTTGCAGGAAAAAAAAAAACATAATAATAACGACGACAACGACGATAATATCAATAATAATAATCAAATATTTTAATAATTTCAATTTTTCGACAATTCTGGAAAAATTTGTTTTATAATTCGTATTATTTCAATCCTAAGATTTTTGTCAAAAAGAATTTTGGAATTATCTCGAAGTACGTTTACCCCCTTTTGCCGAAAGATTGTATATAAAGATTAGTAAACACAAAAAATCCACGAGAGAACAGACTAAAAAAAAAAAAATGAGCTGAAAAAGCGTATTTTACATTTCTCAACGTTAAACCACCGATTGCAGTTATCACTGAGAACATTAAAAATACCTTATATCTCACTAAAAAAGAAAACATTTAAATAATCGCATAAAAAGACGCGAAATTGCGAATTACGAGATTAATGGTACAAGATAATTTTTTTTTCTTTTTTTTTCGATTAAAAAATATTATTTCGCCCGTTTTTATTGTTATCTGAAAACGTTATTCGTATCTCGCGTGACTGCAATCAGAAAAGCGCATTTAATATAGTTTACGCACAGAATATATATATCTATATATATTTTTTCCGTTACCGTCACGCGACAAAGATAACGAGGAACGAGATATTAATATTAAATCGATATATTTGCTAACAAGAGTCCGAAAGATTACTTGGATTGCGAAAATAAAAATTTCGGCGAAATGCCGGAATGTCCAACAAAAAAAAAAAAATTGATTTCGTATTTCTTCGGACTTTTGCGCTGTGATCGCACGTAAAACGCGATTGGAGTCACCACCGTGGATATCTCCGTTATCTTATCTTATCTCAACGTTCTCTCTAAAAAAAATGAAAAAAAAAAAAGCGGTAAAAAAAATTGTTCCGTCCATAAAATTTCAATTCTTCTATCGATCACCACGAAAAAAAAAAATTGCTCCGAAATTCTCGCCGCGTTGATCACCGAAGAAAAATGTCGCGAGTGGAATAGTGAAGTAAAAACGAAAATCTAATTCAGTTATCGTTCAATTTCTCGCGATCGATATAATACGATAATCGAATAAATTCGTAGTTTTTTCGAAAAAAAAAAAAAAAAAAAGCTATAATAATAACAATAACAACAATAATATAATAACTAAAAAAAACCGGAAAAACAAACGAAAAAAAGAAAAAAATCGGTTATTTCGCGCGTAAAAAAAAACCAAAAAAAAAAATTTCGGGAACATTAAAAACAAAACTCCGCAACATTCGGACATCGAAGAAAAATCGTGTGTGCAACAGCAACAAAAAAAAAATCTTTACATTAATTCATTTTAATTATTGTTTAATTTTTCAGATTCGATACAATTCGATTTTCACGATAATCGAATATTCTCGCAATGTTTAATCGAAAAATATATTGATAAAAAAAAAAAAAAACAACAATATTTTTTCTTACGATAATTAAAAAAATGAAAAACGACTGTTATCTTTTTTTTCGGGAAAAAAAAAAACGACTTATCTTTTTCACCATTTAATAAAAAAAAGAGCGAAGATTGTTGTTTTTTTTTTTTTTTTTTTTTTTTTTTTTTTTTCGTCACGTATAGTAAACATTTTTTTTTTTTAACGAGAAACGGGACTAATTCGTAAATTTCCCAGATGGACAGATTACATTTGTTGCCGATGGAATTGCCACCTGCCAGCAGTATAAATGGCAATGGGAATGGTAAAGGGCGTATGTCCTTTGTGAGACGTTTGGCGTTGGGTTGCGTTATTTTAGCGGCCCTCGGTCTACTTTACGTACCTGCATACCATTCGGCGCAAACGCCGCTTATTGGCATAGGTGAGACATCATCTCCCGCAGGACCTTCGGGGGTTAAACACTTCCCTGCATCTGTAGGTACGCATATCGACAATCACTGCTTGATCCTGCTTTTTAGCACATTCGTTTATTCTTCAATTACCTCATTAAAAAAAAAAAAAAAAAAAAAAAAAAAAAAAAAAAAAAAAAAATTAATATTAATTGTTTATTTAAAAAAAAAATTGTTACATCGATTAATCATAAAAAATATACATATGTTACTAACGAATTATTTACAAATAGCAAAATAAATCGTAAATAATATAAAAAAAAAATTCGCCGATTACACTTCGATTAGGAAATAAAAAAAAAAAAAAAAAAAAAAAAAACCAACAATAACAATAAATCCTAAACCAATGATCTAATTTAGACAGAATCTTTAGTGCGAGTCGCGTAGAAAATTTCGTATGGTAAGTGTTGAAAACAAAAAAAAGAAAAAAAAAAAAAAAAAAAGAAAGAAAATGAATTTTCAAACTTTTTTTTAATCTCATTCTTCCGAACCTCTCTTCTTGATCGTAGCGTCATTTTTTCCTCCACCCGCCCCCCCCATCGATACGAAGCTATATTCCATTATTTGTGTTACACGTTTTTTGGGTGCGAATTTTCCGGCATGGAAGCTTCATGAAACATACGGAAGCATGTTGAAAATTTATTAATATTAAAAAAAAAAAAAAAAAAAAAAAAAAAAAAATTCTACGATTTATGAAAAAAAAAAAAAAAAAAAAAAAAAATCGTAAATGCGAGTTTCAGTGTTGCGAAGGTGTATGGGCTTTGCGTATCATGCCATTGTTCCATTAAAAAACATCAATCCATTGGCCAAAAAAAAAAACATCAATCCATTGGCCAAAAAAAAAAAACATCAATCCATTGGCCAAAAAAAAAAAACATCAATCCATTGGCCGAAAAAAAAAAAAAAAAAACAAAAAAAAACAGCTTTGTGTTTTGAAAAACTTGTGCGTGAGCTTCGAAAAAAAAAAAAAAACAAGTTCTTCCCTAATTTTGTTATAAAAAAAAATAAAAACAATTCTATACGCTTGCGCAGTAATTTTCACAAATTATTCGTATTCTAGCTATAGATATCATTTATTTATTTTTTTTCTCCATTAATAAATACTCCAAGCGTCATAGAAAGCTTGCGAATCGACTAGAAAATCACCGAAATTTTTTGTGTCCTGACTTAGGCAAAGTAGTTTAATAATATTAAAAAAAAAAAAAAAAAAAAAAAAAAAAAAAAAAAAATACCTTCCGTGTAAAAGACGAAGGATTTTGAAAAAAAAAAAAAAAAAAAAAAAAATGAATATGTAATCTGACGAAGAAACGTCGATTTTCAGCGCAGCTACCCGGTTGGGCTTTCAATACCTCGAGAAATTTAAATTCCTACATCCATCCAGAGCACAATACGACTATATTGAATCCGGAAGATGCTTGCAAAACTCCGCCATATCTGCTCGTTGTGATATGTTCGGCAGTTGAAAATCTCAAGGCCCGAATGGCCATAAGAGATACGTGGGCGAACGCGAGCAATCTGAATGCCCTTTACGACGATACGGTGAAAGTTGCGTTCCTATTAGGACAAAGCGATAACGATACGCTCAATGTAAGTTTACGTTAATTTTCTCTTTTTTCAAAGATTTCTTTCAATAGCAAACCGAATATCAGTAACAAACGAAAATGAATCCAATGAATCCGTTCAATTCGATACATTCGATACATTCGATTTATCGAAATCCGCAATTTACATTTTACTTCGATTGCCTTTTCCTTTTCATCTTCCATTCCATTCAATTCGCTGAGTCCAATAAATAGATTCGATTTGATAAATTCGATTTATGGAAATTCGTCAATTATATTTCATTTCTATTGTCCTTAATTTTTCATACCAAAAAAAAAAAAAAAAATGAGATCTCTCGCATATTTTAAGAATTTTATTAATTAATTCCATTGATGATTTTTCTTACAGAAATCTTTACTCGACGAGAATCTTCGCATATTTCTCTTTATTTTCCTCTCAAATGAATCCCATCAATTGAGTAACTATCACATCTCAATCGTCCTTTTCTCTTCGTTTTTTATTACGAAAAAACATTTTTTTTTTTCTTACGTTCGAAAGATTTTCGGAAATTCAATTTATTTTATCGACACTATTTTTTTTTTTTTTTACAGGAATCTGTTGTCGACGAGAATATTCAGTATAATGATATAATACAAGAAAAATTTCACGACACATACAATAATTTGACTCTGAAATCCGTTATGATGCTGAAGTGGGTCACTGCGAATTGCCAGAAAGCCAAATATCTTATGAAAACGGATGACGATATGTTCGTTAATATTCCAACGTTGCTGAAGACATTGAGAATTCGACCGCAGATTACGTCGACTCTTATCGGATCACTCATTTGCAACGCTCGTCCGATATTGGATCCGAAGAATAAGTGGTTAGTAGTCGTTTACATGACTGCAAGAATTTTTTTTTTATTCGAAGCTTTTCAGATTTTTGCTTTAAGAACGTAAATTCCGATGAATTTACTTCGGAAATTCGTCATTTTCGAGATTTTTTTTTACGGAATGTCGTCGGACAATTTTTTTCAAAATTTCAGAATATGTTTATCACATCTTTGTGCGCTTTTTTGAATTTTTTCATTGATGTAAAAAAATCACAAAGGAATATTCGCGTATAAATGAAAAATATGGAGAAATATTAAATTTTCTAATTTTTTAAATATTTCTTCTCTTCAAGAAAGTTGTCGGATGATTTTTATTTAATTTACGGATTTTATTCTTCATACATTTCTGCGCTTTCGTCATTTTTTTCAGTAGCATAAAAAAATTGTAAACGGATTTTCGCGAACGAATGAAAATTAAGTGGAAAAGCTAAAATTTTCAATTTCTCGAATATATGTTTTTTTTTTTTTCGATAAACTTACCGACCGATTATTTTCAAAATCACAGAATCGATTCGTCACACAATTGTGCGCTTTCGTGAATTTTTTTATCGTAAAAAAAAAAAAACTAAGACACAATTTTTAGCGTTAAATAAAAATTATCTGCAAAAATGCAGATTTACATTTTTTTTTAAATATCTTTTTATCAAACGTTTTTTATTAAACTTCGTTTTAATTTTGGAAATATAATGTGTTTCAGGTATACGCCAAAATATATGTTTTCCGAGAGAATATATCCAAATTACTTGTCGGGAACGGGATACGTGATGAGTCTCGACGTCGCGTCGAAGCTGTACGACGCGGCATTGTCGACGCCGCTGTTGCATCTCGAAGACGTGTATATCACCGGCGTGTGCGCGAGACACGCAAAATTGCGTCCGATGAATCATCCGGGTTTCAGTTACGTTCCCCGAAAGCTCGACATTTGCGTACTTCGCAGTGCCATAACGGCGCACAAAGTTAACTCTTCCATTATGTATACAATTTGGAACAAATTTAAAGACTCCAACGTGACGATCTGCACGAACCATTCCAACGCCGAGAACAAAAAACCAACGACGCTTAATCGTAGTGGTCGAAACGTCGGTTACTATCTCGTGAAGAGACGAAGCATCAACAGGTGCGTCTGAATAAACGAACAAAAAAAACAAAAAAAAAAAATAACTTTCGAAAAAAAAAAATGAAATACAAGAAAATTACATCTCTGGTTTCGTACCAAAATGTTTATATGCCTAAGTCACTAAAGGTTTTTTCGCGACCAAACGGCGTTAAATTTCAAAAATTGAATTTTTGAATTAAATTTGAAAAATTGAAATTGTGAATTAAATTTGAAAAATTAAAATTGTGAATTTATTTTGAAAAATTGAAATTGGAAATTAAATTTAAAAAATTGAATTTTTGAATTAAATTTGAAAAATTAAAATTGTGAATTAAATTTGAAAAATTGAAATTGTGAATTAAATTTAAAAAATTGAATATTTGAATTAATTTTTTTGTTTTAAATCAAATTTTGTAATTAAGTTAAATTAAATTTTTTTTTTTTTTTCGACCTCTAATTAGTCTTTTCATATCTTATCGTAAGAAACGTGTTAGATGCGTGAAAAAAAAAGAAGAAAAAAAAAAATTGAGAATAATTAGCCGCGTTGCTCGTGAAATATCCTCGACGACTCTGGTCACTAATCGTTATTTTTAGCCGTGCGAAAGCGCGAAGCGTGTACGTACGCGTGTGAATGTGTGTGTTTGTGGCTTAGCCACACTTCCGCATTTTAATGAAGAGAGATAAGAGAGCGAGAATAGGAGCGTTTGAATGTTGTAATCCTAAGCGAACGAACAAAAGGGTTTTCGAGATATTTTTCCAGTCTGATTGTGCGTCTGTAGTTCTTAAGAAAACATTGTCAATTAGGTAAAAAAAAAATAATTGAAAACAGAAAATAATCTTCTACGAATATAGTTAATTTTGTTTCCTCTGTTTTGGGGAAATATATCCCGTGACTAAGTTATTTAAGTTATTAATTTCACGCGTATCATCGAATGATTTTTCGTCTCATATCCTTTATATAATTCGTAGAAAAAAAAAAAAAAAACCATACTTTTCGTTGTCGCAATGTTGGATAAAAAAAAATTTATTACGATTTTTGTAGTTAAAAACTTTGAAAAAAAAAAAAAAAAAAAACGGAAGCATATCATACGAAATTTAACATTTACTTCGTTAAACATCCGAGAAACAATAAAATCTCGTAATTGTAACTTTTTCGTCGAAGACACCAAATTATTCATTTACTTTCAGTAATATTTTTTATTCAGGTATTTTTTTTGTCAAAAAAAAAAAAAAAATTATGTTCTTTCAATTATCGTGTCCATCGAGAATTCTTTTTTTTTTTTTTTTTTTTTTTTTTCAAATAATAATCACAACGTTGGAAAATGTTGCGAAATAATTTTCTTTTTTGTTCTTTCCGTGCGAACACGTGAAATCGATTGGCTGTGTGTAAATATTAATATTACGATGAATCTTTAGTTTAACGAAGCGTAAGAAAAGCAACAAAAACAAACAAAAAAAAAGGAAAAAAAAAAAAAAAAAAATTGTCGTGCGTAAGAGACTTGAAACGATAATTAATTTAATCGACTATCGTCAACGGTCGCAATATCGAGTAGATAGGAACAAATTTTTAATCGCGCGAATAAAAAAACGCGCCGATATTTCTTAGGGCCTTCGCTGTCGCGATATCTAAATCGTTTCGATGTTTCGAAAAGTAAGAAAATAAACGAAAACGAAAGAAAAAAAATACTCGTTCGATAACCCTTTGAAAAAAATCGATGCAATTATTAAAAAAAAAAAAAAAACAATTTTTTGCGCCCTCCGGTCGCGAAAATAAAAAAATTGTAAAATTTTTCGATGGGTTAACGAACTAAAAAAAGGCAGTAGGCAAGTTATTAGAGGCTTACTACTGTATTTGGCTTTTCGAGGAGAAACTCTAGTGGCCTTAGAAGAAGAAAAAAAAAAAATTATTTCATACAGCGAAAAAAAAAGAGTTACCGAAGAATTTTTAATAATTCACGGATTAATGCCCACTTTTCCGTTGGGTATAAAAAAAAAAACATAATAATGTGGTGCTATCGACTGTTCGAACAAACCTTCGCCACTCCGAATCCGTTTTTTTTTTTTTTTTTTTCCTGCGAAAATTGATCGCACGTTATCTCCGCGAATTCCGAGAGAAAATTAAATTTAAAAAATAAAAAAATGTTGAAAATATTTTTTTTTCAAACTTACAGAATTTATTCATCACACATTAGAGCGTTTTTATGAATTTTTTCATTATTAAAAAAAAAATCACAAGCGAAGTTTCGCGTATTAATGTAAATTATTTTGAAAAATTAAAATTATCAATTTTTCTTTTTTGCGAAAGTTATCCGACGATTTTGAATTTTGCATCGAAAAATGAACATCGTAAAGAAGTTAAAAGAAAAAGAAAATTGAGTGCAAAAAAGAAGCATCAAAGTTCAAAATTAAAAACAAATTATTTTGTCGCGATAAATTGTAAATAATGGAAAAATAATTATTAAATTTCTCTTATCGCGGATACGAAAATCCATCGATAAAGAAATTGCCAAAAAAATTATCCGGATTCGGAGTCAAAATCGGAGAAGCGCAAAATGTGCGCCGCGTTTGTTCGATACTATCTTTTTTATACCAATTAAAAATAATAAATAAAATTAATAAAAAAAAAAAAGTAATCGATTAACGAGCGTCGAGCGAATGTTACGGCGTGTTGTAAGATAATATATATCAGTGAGGCTTGCTTTGCGACGAGAAACATGAACCCGATCCATAGTATACACATTATTTATTAAGAACAATAGATATCCTTTGTACATGTAAAAAAAAAAACGAAAAACAATAATGATACGATATCCTGTATTAGATATACTTTCGACGAGGCAGCATTAAACTAATATTAAATACAGAAATATTCATTATGAAAAAAAAAAAGAAGACAAAAATCTGAAACCCGATAACTCATCAAAGGATCGATAACTAATTATTTCCTCAGTCTTTTCATCTTTTTTTGTATATAAATAATTCTTCATGATACATTATCTTCCGAAATTATAAAAATATCTCGCCGCCGCCGCCGCCGCAGTGTTCAAGAATTAAAAAAAATTTTTTTTTTTTTTTTTGAGTCTCAAACTAAGACTTGAGACATAAATAATCGATAATCGATATATTATTTTCGATCTCATTTATTGTGTATATTTTTTTTTTTTTTTAGATATCGAGTTTTCGAAGACTCGATTTTTTTTTCCTTTGAAAAATTGTGTATATTTTCATCATGCGACTCGCTTGAGACTTGAGACATAAAGGATCGATAACTATTGCTATTCTCGGTCTCATTTATTGTATATATATTCGCTTCGAGATATCAAGTTTAAGATAATTCGATGTTTTTTTTCGTGTTTGAAGAATTTTTGATAACTTTAACTTAAGTCTCAACTTGAGACTTGAGACATAAAGGATCGAAGATCATTATTATTCTCCGTCTCATTTGCCGTTCAGATTGTCTCGTTGGCAAATCAAGTGAACGGTAATTCGATAGTTTTATCCCCTTTTAAAGAATCTTATATTGTATACGTCTTCATATTGCAACTCGAACTAAAACTTGAGACATGAGACACAAAGGATCGACAATTATTATTATTCTCCTTATTTGTCGATCAGATTTTCTCTTTGATAAATGAAGTTAACGGCAGTTTAATAATTTTTTTTTCTCATTCAAAGTCTCATACATCGTTATCTTGCGACTTTTCTTGTGACTTGAGACATGAGACACAAAGGATCGACAATTATTATTATTCTCGTTCTCATTTGCCGACCAAATTTTCTCCTCAATATCTCAAGTATACAGTAATTCGATAGTTTCTTTTTTATGCAAAGATTATTCCTACATCTTCATCATGCGGTTCGAAATGTTTGCCCGGCGATATTTGCGTTTTTTTCTTCCGAGAAAAAACTCAAACCAATACCTTCGAATTATTCGATTATCGGACCGTCGAGCATTAAGCAATATCGTATTTCTCCCGTATCTTCGGCAATCAATGGAAGTACCGTGGCAATAAAATGAAAAAAACCTCAAGTTATCACGAATTTAAGGGTCGCGAATCGATTCGCGAGGCTCGTTCGATGATCCAGGATCCTGACTCGACTTCAGCGTCTCCTCAATCTTTCTATCCTTCTTCTCTTTTTTGTGTTTCTTCCATTTCTTCAATTTCCTCGAAGTCTCGCAACTCTCGATGAGATCCTCGCCGCGTCCCGAATCAACGGAATCCTCGCAAAGATTAACAGCCATCAATGAGTCGGACAAACGCTCGACTCGTCTTTTCTCCGACTGCGTTTGACGCTTTTTCTTCCTCTTCTCTATACGATGATTCAGCTTATCCGCCTCCGTGGAATCTTCCTTACGACTCTTCGAGTTTTCCATCGTTTGTTCCCTATCAACGTTAAAGATACTTCCGTCCGACAGAAAGACGACGTTTATCGACGATACGCAAGATTTTTTGCAATCATTAGCATTATCCAAGTCGGATTCACAATTCTTTCGCTTTCTGCTGAAACCGTTCTTTTGGAACTGTTCGCCACGACACGAATCCTTACTCGTCTCTTGCGATTTTTTCTTTTCTTTGCGTTTCTTTGTTTTCTCGTCGTCGGGTCTCGTTGCCTCGTCGACTATCACAACGGAATTTAACTTGTTAACGAGTGCCTCGACGCGACGTCTCTCCTTGCGTCTCGCGGTTTTCGATTTTTTTCGCGTCTCATCGCTACCGACGCTCGACGGCTCCTCGGCAATGAGAGTATTCGCGTTATCGTCGATCTTCGATATATCGCATTTCGATATATCGATATTCGATTTTTCGGTAATACGTCGTTCCTCCGTCTCGTCGGCGCTTCTTCGTCGTTTTCGCTTCAATTCTCGTCTTTTCTTCACCTCCGTCCATTCCTCCGATTTCGGTAACGAATCTTTTTGCTTCCCTAAGATCTCCGCCTCCTGAGCGGCAATTCTCGCCAATTTTCCACTTAATTTCAAGCCGTGTCTCGCACCCTTGTGAGCCGTTCTACCGCCGCACGCTTGAAATAATTGCTCATCGCTCATTTCAAAAGATGGCGCCTCTTGCAAAACTTCGGAAAGCGCGGAATGAGAAAGACTTTCCTCCGGAACAACTTTTCCATTGTCCAGAGTACAAGTTTTCAAAAAACTACCGTATTGCAAATCGTGTTTTTTCTTTAATTTTTTCAGGTCGATTTTACGCGTCGATATCTCAACTGCGTCTTCATCCTTCGCCTTTACAGAGATATTGTTTTTTGTCGTATCGACGGCGATATTGCTGGATGCTTTGTTGTAAACGGATTCCCACCATTTGTACTCTCGGGAATCGTGTCCCACGCCAGTCGTGTCGAATTTTAGCTTCGGTTTTAGCGCGTCGACGATTCCGTTTTCATTCTTTCCTAATCCTTTGCCTGAAAAAAAAAAAAAAAAAAAAAAACCAAAATTTGATGAAATACACAAAAAAATTCGTGAAAAAATCCGTCATAATAATAATAATGAAAAAACGAAATTGAACTTTTTTGTTTTTTAAAACAAATGAATTTCGGGGAAAATCGGAACATCGTAAGATCGCAAAATATTGAGAATGTTTGGATGTTTTCTTTTATCATCGGTGCGCCGATTTAACCTCAAATTTTGAATTCGTTGCACAAAAGACGCAGAAAAAAATAATTTGCTCCGAAAACAAATGGCAATTTTTTAATTTACGGACGCGAAAAAGCGATATTGAAGGAATAAATAAAATGTCGTAATGGTTAAATAATCGAACAATGTGTGCATCGATTTGAATGCAAATTATTCGTAACTTCGATTCCGGAGAAACAAAAGACACAAAGAAATTATTTACGACAAAAAAAGAGTAATTTTTTTTTATACACGCGAAGAGACAAGAGATTGAAAAGATTTTGGAGAAACGGTTGAAGATCGACAAATTTTGGATATCTCTTTTTTATTTTTGCGTGCTTGTTGATTTTTAACTGTAAATGTTTCTTACCCTCGGTCCAACCGTACTTCAGGAGTTGAGTCTTCGCGAAACTCGCCATTGGCACGTTTTCCTATTGTTTAATTCTCGACGCTTCGCGATCGACACTCCGAAGCTTTTGATTTGTTTTTCACGTTTTATTTTTTTGTTCTGGAACAATAATGTTTGTCGATAGACAAGATAGAAAAACTGCGCAGCGTCCCGACGGCGAGGGTACGGCACTTTGGACGAAAGTTTTTTTTTGGTTAACAAGATCGCGTTGAGTATAATGTTACAGCGTAGCAGCACGAGCTTTGGACAGCTGACTCGAGACTGCAACGTGAATTCTCGATTGTGTTTGTGCAGAGATTAGTAGGGAGCTGTACAACGCTCGACTTTTGGCCGTCCCATACGATCGTGTGGTTTCGCGTGGAGAACTTTAGCCATTTTTACATTATCGACAGTCGATATACTAACGCGCATTCTTGCTCGCCGCAACGGCTGAACAGATAAATGGAGTACTTAGTCGACTTATTCCGTGGAATGACACCAATGATGACCGTGATCACGATGTACCTTCGCGTCTCGTTTTTTCGATCACGCGCTCGTGTCGTGCTCTACCGTCATATCGGCCCAAATGGGATTTTAATCTTTAGGCGCTTTCTAGTCGCTCGTTAAAATGATGCCGCCGTCACTTGTTTGGACACTACTATTGGTTCGTTCGGTCCGATACTAACCTTCTCTGACAGAGCGGACCAATCGTAGGATCGGAACAAGTGACGGCATCATTTTAACCGAGTGACTGGAAAGCGCCTAATCTCTGGTTTGTCGCGTGAAAGAAAAGTGTTATGAAAATCCGGTGGAGGCGTTGGTATCGCGAGCGAAAACCTCGAGAAACTACCACGTGCGATTTGCGGTTTAATTGTATTAACAAAAAAAACACACATTTCGTGAAAACAATGTGGAAACAATATAATACATTATTGCAGTTTAATCGAGTGTAACGATCGTGAAGTGTTGAAGTGAATAGTTGTATTTATTTAGCGAGAAAAAACATTAAGGTAAATAAAACAAATCGTCATTTACGGGTTATAAAAATTTCGGCTTCAAAAAAAAAAAAAAAAAAAATCTTTGACATTTACAAATTTATTCAGTTAATTAATAGTTATTACAAACAAAAAAAATTACTTTTTTAAAAAAAAAATTCCGAAAATTAAAATGTCAAAATTTCCAGTAACAAAAATGACGACATCCCTGGCGGAGCAGCTGCAAAAGCTGCGTACGCCGCAAACTGCGTTGCTGGTCCATACGATAACAAAGCCGAGTCTCTTGTTTGATCCTACCGAGGCGGCGAATCTCGACAGAGAAGTAGTGCTGAAAATTGGTAAAAAAAAAAAATTATTATAATTATTATTTATGTGTTTATTTCCATTTTCTTTTATTCATTAATTATTTTCTTATTTTTTAATACAATTTTACTTGGAAATATATTTTTCGCATATCGCAGTTTCCATTTCGATAAAATTTTTTTTTTTTTAATTTTTCAGGTCAAAGCGGTCTTCAAGATTTGAAAAAGCTGTGTTCCACTTTCGCCAAATTCGAGTCGACGATATTCGCTCAGAGTTCATTGACACTCGAGCGTTCGATTCAATCCTCAAAAATCAACGAACTTCTCGACTCCGACATAGAAAATTTTTTGATCCTTTTATCGCCGTATTTTCTCCTCAACTCGGCGCACAAAGCTCTCGAATGGTTGATACATCGTTATAGAATCCACCAATTCAACAAAGACGCGTTTATAATGCTGATACTTCCCTATCACGATACGCGAATGTTCGTCAGAGCTTTGCAATTATTGGACATAAAAAGCGACAAGTGGAGTTGGCTGCATCCTCTCCAACATCCCGGAATTCCATTGCCGTCTCTGACTCTCGTGAAACAAGTCGCTTCCGACTTCGCACTTCTCCGTTTGCTCGCGGATCACGTAGTAAAAGCGACAGAAATTTATGGAGAAGAAGCGACGAGTCTCAGTACACTGTACGCTTTCTACACGATGGCATTAATCGGTGCGATCGATCGTTCGGAAAACCTAACGGATATCCAACTAAATCTGATGCTTCCTTCCCTCACCGCGGCTCTGAGTTCTCAAATCGCCGATTTCGCGGCAAGTAGTTACATGATAATCGCAAAACTCTCAACCAAAACGCGTTTAAACACCGAAACAACTAATTTTCTTATCTCCAAATCTCTAAAAAAGCCGAAACTCCCATACGAAGCTTTACTTCTGTGTTTCCATATATACGAAAACGCGCAAAATCGTCCAACAAACGTTCCTGAAAAGCTCGTTACTCGTGTCGCAAGGAATGCGACATTCGTCGATCAAATTTCTAAAATAAAACTTCTCGGAGTAAACATAACGAAATTTCTCGTTCCTCTTCTCGAAGCATCTTTCGAGATGACATTGAAAAAACCCGAAGATACACAGATAGTGAGAGCAATGATCGATAATATATTTACGAAGATATCCTACGAAGACGAAGAGATCGATATAATTCTAAAAAATACTTTAAAACCGCAAACAATAGCTGAAGAAGTATCGAAAGAATCGAAGGATTTCCTCGCGGATCTTTACACAAAATTGGAGCGAATGTATCCCTTGAGATTCGACAAATATCTCAAGAATCTGATGAAAGCCTCGGAGACCAACGAGGACTCGAGGAGTATATTAAAATTTTTGATGTCGTGGCACTCGGGCGCCCGACACGTTAAGGATTCTCTCAACATTCTCGGTAAACTAAGTCACTATAATCCGGAGCAACGAATCGCCGCGTTGGAAATGATAGCGCGAGGAGAAGTCGACATAACCGAAGGTTTTCGTGAGATGGTAAACAAAGCATTGATCGCGAGGTTCAGCGACAAGGATCCGCGAGTGGTAAACGCATTACTGGTCTTCCCGATCGAGAGATTGAAGAGCCTTTTCGCCAGCGACACGCTGGTCGACGAATTAATGATATTGTTGGCGCGTTGCCACACAGTGAAACTCGCGAGACTCGCGACACCGGCGATAAGATTACTGCTGGAAGTCAGCGAGGAGAGCGACGATACCAGTGTCTTCGTGGCGACTCTGCCGTATCTGTTCCCCAGCGGCGACGAGCAGATCGGTATGGCGATGCAGGTGTTGCACTCGGACTTTGCGGCGAAAAATCGGTATATACAGGCGGTAAAAAACGATATGGGATATCAGCCGGACGCGGAGGCAATAAGATTGGCCGCTTTTCATAATATCCTTAAATCGGAACTTTTGCCTCCAACAGCTAATGTCCTCAACGCAATGAAGTTTCAGTCGTGTCGCGGTGACGCGACTGCTCTTTTTTTTAATCTCGTACTCCTGGGATCGGTATGTCGCGTTCCCGTTGGAGAATTGGCGAACAGCGTGGCGCTTGAAGTCGTCGAGATGGCGGCTGAAATAATAAAGAATTATCCGCGAGTGAAATTGCTACCCGATTGCAATCAGCTGAACGGAGAAACCTTTCAGCACGCGTTACAATTGGCTTCCCGAGGAATACTTCCCGTTCAGGCGGCGACTTATGTGATCGAAATGGTACATCGGCGACTGGATATCAAACCGAATCCTATCGTCGATTTCCAGAATGATCCCGAAAGAGCGCAATTGCTTTTGCGGCTCTTGGAGATTTTGTTTGATGGAATGAAAAACGAGACGAGACTGCAGCATTATTCTTGGTGTCTGAAGATATTTTTCCAACGGCACTTCGCATCGATTCAGGATATGCTGACGTTTCTCTCGCAATTCTTCATTAAACCGGTAGATCCGCGATCGTCATATCAGTGTTTAAAAATCGCTTACGATCTCATTAGTCGATCGAATTCGGTACAATGGATTTTCCTGGATAACATCTTCGCGACGAATATTCTTGTCGCTCTGTCGCGAGAAAATGCCGCATGTCGAGAGGCTGCGGTTGAGATAATGAAGAAATTGTCGACTACTTTCAATCTCACGATGGAAGGCTATTCGGCATTGTTTTTCGAACTTGCGACGAAGGGCACCGAGTTATCGATCGATCCGGAGCAATTGTCCTTTAATTTGTACAATTTGTTGTCTCCCGATCCGGACGTTACTCACGATATTCCAAAGGAATTAAAATCGAAACTGCAGAAAGCCCGGAAATTGTTGTTCGACACGATACTCGACAAAAATATGCCGATTCACGCGATTTCTCAGCTTCTCGAGGTTCTTACTTACGTCAATGGATCGGCAATTTTGCAAGAACTCGCGCCGCTCGGTCTCGAGTTGCATGATAAATTATCGACGAAAATCAAAGAGAGAAAAAAATTTGGCGCGGCTGCGCTGAAAAATATTCTTCAGAGATTCAACGCGACGACCGTCGAGGCGCTGCGAGACGAGAAGGTTTTGCGGCTCTTTGAGATCGCGACTGGCGATCATAAACTTCAATTACCGACGGAAACCGGTAATCTATCGCCGAGCGCTATAACGATCAAACAGGTCGACGAGGTTTTCTTCGAGAAATTGGGAAAAGTATCGACTCAATTGCAGCGCAAAGTACTCGCGAAACTTGTCGATGTTGTTACCGATTGCGAGATCAGCAGTATCGTCGCGGCGAGCAACCGAGCAGTGAGAAGAATAAAAATCGACGCGAAATTAGTCGTCGACGAGTTGAAAACAATGATGGAAGCGAAAATCGAGGCTCCGGAAGGAAAATCGGTAACGAAATCCTTAAGAAAATCGATGAAATTACAAGCCCCGCGACCCGAAGTCATCAATACACGAGAGTGGAAAAGAGGAATAACTCTTTTGCAGTTTATTCAACGCGCCAGTAACATTCAACGAGAAAATCTGTTGATACCGGTACTTTTCGATCTTTTGCGCATTTGTCTGTCGTTCGAGGTTCAGAGTCCTCTGGAATATACGAATCAGTTATTATTGTCGACAATCTATCATTTGGCGACGAAATCCTTACCGATCCCCGACGCACATTTGCAGATCGATCTCGTATCGCAGTGCATAAGAATTTCCCACAATCCCCAGACGCATCATCACGCGCTTCTCGTTCTCGTCGAACTTTTCAAAGTTGCCGATGTCGAAACGGCTCTTCACAATATTATGCCGATTTTTACCTTTATGGGAAGTTCGGTATTGCGACAGGACGACGCTTATTCGATACAAATAATATCGAAAACTATCGAAACCGTTGTGCCGATCGTTAACGCCACAAACGACGAGCGACACGCCTGCGAAATTCTCCGAATCTTTGTAGTTTCCTTACCGGACATTCCGGAACATCGGCGAATACCTTTGTTCGTTAAATTGCTTCAATTACTCGAAAATCATCTTCATCTCTTTTATCTTTTGATTTTCGAGAGTCACGTACTCTCGCAGAGCAAAGACGCTTCGAGTCAAAGAATGTCCTCCCAGAGACTCGAATTTGCCTTAACGATCTCCCGAGAATTTGGACCTCAAGCGCTCATAGAAGTTTGTCGTAAACTCGTGGAATTCGTGAAAACTTTACCGATCGAAATCGACGAAGAACATCAGAGAAATCGGTTGAATTTCGCCGGCAAACATATCTTCGATGTCGCGAATAATTCGCCGAAACAATTGCGACACTACAAATACACTGTTGTGCAATTTTTGAGCGCTTTGTTGACTTCTACCGATTTTGTTGAGAGAGTCGCGAGACTCGACGATCACGAGACCGAGAAAATTAAATCGATGTACGATCGGTTGATTGTGGAACTCGTACTGCTTATACAGAGCGCGTCGAAGAGCGCCGATCTTCATCAGGGGAAACCGAAAGGAAAGTACTGGAAGGTACTTTTGCACAATTTGTATGAAATTTTGGACGCCGTTAATGGGTTGTTACCGAACAGAGTTTTCGTCGCGAGCATTAAGCGGTTGATGCTTCACGATCTTCTGACGGTGAGAAGAAAAGCTTTGGAATTGCTGAACTCGAGACTGCAACAGAGGAAATTTAGTGACGAGGTTCGGGAGGATTTGCTTGGATTGATCGAGTCGCTTATGGAGATCGTTAAGAAAAAGGGAAAGATGCTGAGTCCGGAATTGGAGATAATACAACAAACTGCGCTGATTACTCTGAAACTTATGGCGAGGAATTTGGCAATGGAAAATCCGGCGGACTTCCAACCCGTAAGTTTTTTTACAATGTTAATTCGGCGACTGAAGATCGATTTTTATAGAAAAAAAAGAAGTTTTGATTTTTTTTTTATTGGTGAAAAAAAAATTGTATCGGTAATCCCGTGCGATAAATTGTCGGTTACAGTGTTATGGTAATCGGAAAAAATCGCTGGGTATCAATATTAAAAATTGTGGGAAAGCAGTCATTTTTTCGATGTCGAAAAAAATTTGAAAATTTTGAATACTCAAAAAAAATTCTTGAAGCCTAAAACATCGGAAATCTCATTTTTAACACAAAAAAATCAATATTATTAATTTAAACAATAAATTGATGCAATTTGGATATTTTTTTAAGGTTCTCGATCTGACGACGGAACTCATCACGACGAAGGAAGGTCCGATGCTCGCAAGTGCTGTTCTTTGCGTCGCCGAATTGTGCGGATCCATGAGAACGCACGCAATAAAATCTCTTAACAAATACGCACCGGCAATAATACGGTTGTTGAAAACCCATTGTCATCAAGAATCACCGGATATCGTGGTCGTCAGTATAGTCAGCGCGCTCCACAAGATCGTCGAATCAGTTGGAAACTTCCTGTCTATGTATCTCGATAAATTGCTCTCGGAATTGACGAGACTAAGTGCGCTTTACACCGACACGGAGCATACGAAGGTTTGTCTTCGAAACTTTAATTCAAAACAATTTATCATTTATCATTTATCATTTATCATTTATCATTTATCATTTATCATTTATCATTTATCATTTATCATTTATCATTTATCATTTATCATTTATCATTTATCATTTATCATTTATCATTTATCATTTATCATTTATCATTTATCATTTATCATTTATCATTTATCATTTATCATTTATCATTTATCATTTATCATTTATCATTTATCATTTATCATTTATCATTTATCATTTATCATTTATCATTTATCATTTATCATTTATCATTTATCATTTATCATTTATCATTTATCATTTATCATTTATCATTTATCATTTATCATTTATCATTTATCATTTATCATTTATCATTCATCATTCATCATTCATCATTCATCATTCATCATTCATCATTCATCATTTATCGTTTATCGTTTATCGTTTATCGTTTATCGTTTATCGTTTATCATTTATCATTTATCATTTAATTGGAGAATATGATTAATATTCTTGTTGTTGTTTATTTTAGATCGGCTTAGTGATCGCGAAACTGAAGTTAACAACGCAAAAACTTTCAAGTTGCATTCCAATGCGCGTTCTCTTGCCGGCGGTCGCGAAGACTTACGATCATCTCTTGGAATCCAAGTCTTATCAGTGCGTTCCGCCGCTGATGAACATTCTGGCGGAATCTTTCGCTCACGTGACCCCTAAAGATCTTCAGACCGCTATTCCAGATCTCGCGAATTTTTATCTAAAGGTTTTGCAGTTTCGCGAAGACGTGAGAATCGTCGAGGAAACGGATATGGAAGTTGACGAGGCGCGAGTCGCTACGCTTAAGGATGTCGTTAACGTCGAGGAAAGCGCCAGCGGAGCAGTCGTCGCTTTGGTTCTTAAATTGAGTGAAGCGACTTTCAGACCACTTTACTACAAACTCTACGACTGGGCTGCGAGAAATCCGGAACACAAGCAGAGAAACATAACGTTCTACAGGTAATAAAAAAACAAAAAAAAAAAAAAACTCTTTTTGTCGCAAGAAATTAATTCCAATTCCCAATCGCACCGAGATAATGTCCAATTCGTCTAATTCTCTCATTAATCTCCTCAGACTCTCCGCCAACATCGCCGAACGTCTCAAGTCTTTGTTCGTTCTTTTCGCCGGTCATTTTCTCGCACACGCCGCGTCTCTCCTCACCGCTAACAACGCCGTCGTCACTGATGAACCAACAGAGTTAACTCTGTCCGAAGAATCGAGCAAAATTGAGCTCATCGAGGCGATTCTTCTAACCCTTTGCCGCGTCTTCAGTTACGACGCTCATAATTTCGTTAATCCGGAACGTTTCGAAACTCTGGCGCAACCGATCGTCGATCAGATCGAAAATACTCTCGGAACTCGAGAGGAATTCGAGAAACGCGCAAGCGATTTGATAGTCCCGTGCGTCGCGGCTTTCGCGAGCGCAACGCAGGATGACTCGCTGCACAAACAGCTCGTTTATCAGACGCTTCTGAAAACGAGACACGCGAAACCCTACGTAAGAAGCGCGGCGCTCAGCGCGTTGGTGAGTTTCGTCGCCGTTTTTTTTTTTTTTTCTTCTCATTATACGCGAAAAAAGTCATAAAAATTATATTAATTATTTTTTTTTTTAATTATAGTTAATATATATTTTTTTTATATCAATTTTTATTTTATTATTTTTTTTTTTTCGCAGGTGGAAATAGCGAGGAAACTCGGCGAAGATTTCATGCCGTTGCTACCGGAAACCGTACCATTCTTAGCGGAATTACTCGAAGACGAAGACGAGAACACGGAGAAGAGCGCGCAAAACGCCGTCCGAACTCTCGAAGATATTCTCGGCGAGCCGTTACAAAAATATTTTTAAATCGAAGAAACAAAAGGAAAAAAAAAAAAATAGAAAATAATGAAATATTGTGCCGATGTACATAGCTGGAAATTTCCATTTTTTACCGAACCGAACATTATAAATAATAAAAAGTGGATTTCAATTTCATTTTTCGTCGATTTCTTCGATAATTTCTTTTTGTTTACGACAAAAAAAAAAATAATTTACTTCCCAATATATCGTTAAAAAAATAACTTCAATAATAAATATCCGACTTTTCGCCTATTTGAGTGAAAAATGCATAAATTTGGATTTCAATTTAATATTTCGCGAATTTTCTTAACAATTAATTGTCAATTTTACGAACAAAAAAAAAAAAATTTTAATTCTTTTTTTTTTTAATTCAAATTTCGCTTCGTCGACAATTTTTCATTTCCATTAACAAAAAAAGAAAAAAAACACTGAAGAAAAATTAACATCCGTTTATTTTAACTCAGTTACATTAAATACGGATGTTATATATAGTAATATATAATATATATATATATATTATCTCCCTATGTTTATAATACAGCGTCTCGCGATGACATACATAATTGTTTTTCTTTTTCATGTTATTTTCGTTTTCCCTTTTTTTTTTGTTGCTGTTGTTGTTATTCGTCATTTACGTACAATTATCCAAATGAGATACGATTGCGAGTCGTGAACGATGAGATCGCGAGTTTTTCTTCATTTTTTTTTTTTTATTCTTTTTTTTCGTTCTTTTGTATTCGTTTTTCGTCGGTCACGTAACTCGTTAAGTTACGTGACAATTTTTAGAGAATGTTTGGTATACTGCTGGAATTTTTGCTCGTCAAGAGCTCTTCATTTTCTTTTTTCTGCGTTTTTCCTTCGGTACACCATAGGGTACATTTTCCACGTGATTTTTGTTACTTATTTTTGTTTTTTGTTTTTCCATATTTTCTTTCTTTTTGTTGCGTCCGGTGAGAGGCTTTCCTCGTCGTTGCATTAGCATCTCGCGATGAGGATCGTCATCTTTTTTTTTTTTTTTTTTTTTTTTTTTTTTTTTTTTTTTTTTTAGGCCTTACAAGTTAAAATCTTATAAATTGTCTTAAAAAGTATGAAAGTTTATTCTTCGACCGGAAGTCGCAGTCACACCTGCGGGAGACCGGCCGGCGAACTCAGAGATATTTGCTCTCCCTGAATGATCGCTGGTGCTTTTCTGAAAAAAAAAAAAAAAAAGTTATTCACAGTTTTGTCGATATATTTGATGTATTCGATTTTTTTCGATGTTTTCGATATATTTGATATTTTCGATATTTTCGACATTTTCGATATTTTCGATATTTTCGATACATTCGTTTCAACTCACAAATTAACTCATTTTTCAATCCAAATACCCAAAAATTCAAATCCAAAAAATACATTAAAAAAAAAAAATTCATCTCTTTTTTTTTCACAATTTTCCCGAAATTTTTTTGTTCCATTCAACTCACCTTTTCCTGTACTGAAAGATAATGTAGACGATCACCGCGTTCCCTACGAAGAGTAACGCGATGAGAACGGTCGGCAGGACAACATCTGCAAAATAAACAAAAAAAAAACACTATTATCAGACATTTTTCAAAAAAAAAAAAAAAAAAACGGAAAAAAAAAAAGAAAAATAATCGCGAGATACACGGAGGGAATAATAATTAACAGATGCCGTTCACTGGTTACAAAGTCTTCGACGAGTCTATGAATGACATCGTTTGTTCGCCGTTATATCCGGCCTCCGCGTGGGAAGGGTGGGGGGGGGAGGGGTGCCAATGAAATAAATAAAACACAAGACACACGCAGTTGAGTCCCACTGTGACACAATGAACTTTGCGCTCGTTGTTTCGTTTAAACGCTCGTCGCACTTTGGCAAAGACGCTCCCGTTTCTTTCCCGAATGTGTCGATATCGATGTTTTTTTTTTTTTTTTTTTTTTTTTTTTTTACGCAACAAACACGAATTCAATAAACTTTGAACGTTATTGATATAAAGTCGAATACGAGAAATACTGTTGAAATATCGTGGATAATAATGAGTCATTAATCGGAATGAATTACGAAAGAAACGATGAATTTTGTTCACTGACCTACGACGTAGTCTGCTTGCTTTATCATGGCTGGTTGCGCCGAATCCATAACGTTATTCGTGCCGTCCGCGACTGCGTCCTCACCTCTTCCGATTCTCACACCCGCACCGGATATATTGTCGCCTGACAAACTCGACAAGTGACCGTTTTCCGAATCGGACTTTATTATTAGCGCCGAGGAAGCTGCGAACATAGTAATGAGAAAATTCACATTTTTTTTTTTTTTTTTTTTTCGATATTATTTTATTATTATTTTAGTTCGCGGGACGCTGCGAACACCATAACGAAAAAAATACATATTTTTCGTATGAATTTTTATTATTATTATCGTTCACAGGAAGTTGCGAACAAAATAACGATAAAAAAAATCCACGAATTGTTTAATTACGATTTTTTTTTTTACGAATTATAATTATTTTCAAAATATTTGTTAATATTTTAGTTCGCCGAAAGCGACGAACGAAATAATTGGAAACAAATATGAAATTTCATGAATTATACGATTTTTAAAAATCTTTTTCTTGTTTTCAATTTTTTTTTTTTACGAATTATAATTATTTTCAAAATATTTGTTAATATTTTAGTTCGCGGAAAGCGACGAACGAAATAATTGGAAACAAATATGAAATTTCATGAATTATACGATTTTTAAAAATCTTTTTCTTGTTTTTAATTTTTTTTTTTACGAATTATAATTATTTTCAAAATATTTGTTAATATTTTAGTTCGCGGGAAGCGACGAACGAAATAATTGGAAACAAATATGAAATTTCATGAATTATACGATTTTTAAAAATCTTTTTCTTTTAAAAATTTTTTTTTTTTTTTTCTTTTTTTTATTATTCATCTGTGGATAAATCATTGATTTGCGTGTTATTACAAACGACAATAATAAAATTTATCGATAAACGACCCCCGTGCGCATGTATCGCAATCTATAATTATGTTTAATAAATTCTCGAACGAGTGCGACTCGGGGTACCAATCGGGATGCAATATTGTTGTAAGTTGGTGGCCCCCACTCTCTCTTATCGGTGAGTTCCAATTTTGCGCAATAATTGCGCGAGGCGAATGAGATTTATCGAGTACACACGCGTTTGTTTATCGATTAATTTCAGTCATTGGACCACGCAATGGTATTGGGTAATCAATTATGTAGCGAAAGACGAAAATATCGCTCGAGGTTTGGATTTTTTTTTTTTCAGACGCCGAAGAGATTTTTTTTTTTTTTTTTCGTTCCTTTAATTCGCTTTATTGTCGAATTAATTTGCAATTATTTTTATGCTAATAATTCGAATAAATTTTTTTTACAATCGAAGAGAATTCTTTACTCCATTTTTTTTGTTATTTATATGATTTTTTTTTTGCTATTTTATTATTGATATTTTTTTTTTTATTTTTACGCAATTAAATTTTCATCCGCAGTCGGTAAATTAAAATAAATGTCGAAAAATAACTCCGATAAAAATATAACCTTAAAAAAAAAAGGAAAAATTTTCGAGGAAAATCTGAAATAAAGTAAAACTGGTAAATCCCGAACCGGAAATGAAAGCGCAAAGCTAAATAAAGCTGAAAGACGACTTAAACTTTGACTTCAATCGTTATCTCGTTGTATCTCGTTATCGATAATCGAGTTCTCGAATTACCAAACAATGATCTCAAATGTCTCAATCATCGAAGTGGTCCGACTCCATCCTTATTGGTCACTATTGCGCTCGACTTCTTATCGATTACGCAATTGCAATTTCTTTGCATCTACAATGCCATTTCGATTTCGAACGGTAATTTTCCGAAGGCATCGCTATGTTGAGAGAAAAAGAGTTCGAAGGATATTATCGATTCCTAAAATCCCCGAAATCGTAACTCCGAAAAAAAAAAAAAAAACAGAATATATCGGAAAAAGAGTTCGAAGGATATTAGCGATTCCTAAAATCCTCGAAACCGTAACTCCGAAAAAAAAAAAAAAAAAAAAAAGAATATATCGAAAAAATATATCGATAATCGATATTCAATATATTTTCCTCGAAAAAATGATATATATTTATAGTATAAGAAATAATATTATTAATATACGAATAATATATTAGATAAATAAAAACGCCGAATTTCGTAAATATTTCAAATATATTTTTTGCATATACATTATTTCTACGTCAGCGTATCTCGTGAAAAGAAAATGAAGAGTCGGCAGTTAGGATGTTGTAACACGCGATACCAATAATCAGGAAGTTGAGGAAACGACGATTGAGAAAATTTTCCAAGCGGCACGACGGCCACGTGGCTGACACGAGTTTCCAAGACTTCGCGTTTATCTTCTTTTACTGTGCTGTGGACTCACACTTCGTATAAAAGCCGCGGAACAAAAGCTTACGAGGGTACGGATCGCGAGATGCGTGATAAAAATTAAAATAAGTATTAAAAAAAAAAGGAAAACATCGAAAGATAAAAATAAAGAGATCGAAAGGTCGACGACGATTATAGAGAGTTGGGTCATCGGCAGGGTATCGCACACCCGGTTCTCGCACTCCGCGATCTAAAAAAAAAAAAAAAAAAAAAAAAAAAAAAACTACGACACGCCTGAAACACGCTGACGTCACACATCGTACGACTCGTCGCCGAAACTTGCGTAAAGCTTATCGAGATAAAGAAAAAAAAAAAAAAAAAAAATGTATACCAAAAAGAAATTAAGTTGAAATTTTACCCACAAATATTTTTGACTTTAAACACGAGAAGAGCACCGGCTTTCGTCACGAGGTGTCGTGATAAACTGAATCATCGTTTTTTCCCTTCGAACTCCGACACTCGGAGAACTCGTGTTCGCGGTCAATTGACGGAGACTGTAACGACGACGTTCCAATTTAGACAATTTTTTTTAGCCCGCCACAGCGCTCTCTCACTATCGCCCTCCCCGTTCCTCGTTAACTACAAACGACGAATGCCGCGTTGGTGGCATCTCGTCCGCGATGTATCGAAGTTTTTTTTTTTTTTTTTTTTTTTTTTTTTTTTAAACGTACGTTTCCTTTTCTCAGAATCGATTCGCGAGCTCTCGAGGATAAGAGATCTCAAACGGGACGATACGAAGTTCAAGAAGCTACACTTATGGAGGCGCGAGTGGCGCGTAAACAAATTACGAGAAAGCTTCGCTCGGGGGCTTAGAATGATTTTTATTAAGTCGTTCAATATTACGATGATTTTTTAAAGGAGAATAATTATTATTATCGCCGTTTGTGAATATAATTATTGCGATGGAGACGACAACCGCGAAATTTAATAAAATTATTATTATTATTATTAACAATAATAATAATACGAGTGATTACAATATTGATATATATAATGTTGAGAAAATTTTACGATACATTTATTTCGATGGGAAAATGTATCGGTTTAATTTTATTCGCAAATTCGACTGAATAATCGGGTGGAAATACGAACGAAATTTCGACTGAAATACATCGCGAATGACCTCGGAATCGAGATCCGCACATCGGGGAAAATAAACGTATTAGAAACGGTACGATAAACGATTTTTTTTAAATAATTTAATTGGTTTTTTTTTTTTACATTAATTTCCGCCGGAAACGTCTCGGAAACGGAATTGAATAAAAGTCGAAAAGAGATAGAAAAATACGAGATATTTAACGATTTTTAGAAACAACTATATTTTTTCAAATTTTTTTTTTTTTTTCATGAGGGCAATAATATTTCCGGTGATAATTTCGAACACTGAAGTTTTTTTTTTTTTTTTTCAATGTTTCGAAACTTTTTTATTTCGCGCGAAAGCTCGAGCCGTTAGATTCACGCAAAGAATAACGATGAAAATTTGCAACGACATAATTTTACGACTCAGACAGAGTATATTTGCGGCAAAAGTTGCTGAAATGTTAAAAAGCTTGAAAATTGGAGCGCCAGAAGAGGCAAAACTCGATGGGTCGCGGGACGGAGACTCCGAGAGATCGGGAGATAGAATGCGATTGAGAGATTGTCAGCAATTTCTTTTTTTTTTTTTTTTTTTTTACTTATTCCGCTTTTCTTTAAGCTCCGTAGAACATCCACTTGGGAGGATATCGAGAGCGGGGAAAGAGAAGCCGATCGATTATTCATATGTATAACCGTTGAAATTCGTTCGGATTTATTTCTATTTATAAGCGTCTTAACCAATCATATTTTCCGATTCGCCAAAATTTTATTTTTATTTCGTATATTTTTATAATTTGCGATCGAAAGTAGATATAGAATTGTCTTATAAAAATTAATCGTCGTGAAAAAGAGACGGAGATAAATTCCTCGTAATTAATTTCGATTTTTCGTTGCAATTTTTTTGGTCTAAAAAAAAATGGCCGACAAAAAGATTGAATCATTGTGTCGCAAGCCGATTATCGATTTTTAAAAATATGTTTTTAAAAAATGAGAAAATGAGATCGATTTATTCGATCGTGTGATGAGTACCCATTATTGCATCATACATATGTGCAATTCGCTCGAACCATTTTCGCGATATCGTAAAACAATCGACGAGGGCGAAAAAAAAAAAAAAAAAAAAAAAAATTTTGTTATTTCCGAATTCACGAATCGTTTTTAATCGAAGTCAAAGATAAATTCGTCAAAATTCTTTCCGATTGATTAAAAACGTATTTTTTTGCAATGAATATTGCGTCATAATTCGCGATGTATCGAACTAATTATCCGACATCTTTAATTCTATCGAGTTATTATTATAATACGAAACGATTATCGATGTACAATCATATATATGTATATATGCATCTCGAGACCTTCGATTCGCAACAATAGTTTCAAACGTCTACCAAACGATAAATCGTTCAAGGAAAGGGTGGATCACGCATGGTGAGGCGCGAAGTTGTGCACGTTGCGTCAGTCACGTATTCCACGCGTCTTAAAAGAAAGGCCTTCTGTACGGTCCGTCTATACTCCTGTCTCCTTTACTCTCGCGCACCGTTTACTCAACCGTTCTTTAAGAAAAACTCTCACGTGCTAAAAATACTGTCTCGTCCCAACGGGAAATTCCGCGTCTCTCAAATATATCTTCGTTAAAAAATCCGACAGAAATAATTCTCGAAACATAACTAACTCTGGCGAAAAAAAAAGGAATAAGAATTATCGATCACGAGATCGCCGAGTGCATCGCGCGCGTTGCCCGTAGCCTCGCGCACAAAGGAGAGCCATCGAAATATAATTCTCGTGCGCAGTCTCCGTGGATTTCTCACCTTCCAGTAAACAACAGAAATAACCGAATAACTATTCCCCAAGAGAAAAAAAACGCAACGTCAACTGCTTTATTTAATTCTTTATTCATTGTTTTTTTTTCGATAAAAATTCGACGAAAAAAAAAAAAAAAACGCGATCGTAAAATTTTTCATTCTTTTTTTATTGATTGTTTTTTTCTGTTCGATAAAAATTCGACGAAACAAAAAATCTTAATCGGAAATGTTTATTTATTTATTGACTTTTTTTTTTCGATAAAAACTTACTTATCAGATTCCTGATGGTGTCCGTGAATATTCGTATCATCCTGACGGCAGTTTTTTTTTTTTTTTTTTTTTTTCAATAAAAATTCACTTAAACCACTTGTCGATTATTTTTCGATAATAATTATATCAATTTTATTTAAGAATTATTTTTTTTTGTTTTCCCGGCTGTCAGCTGTGATTCACGATCATCACGTTCCCTCGCGTTTCCGAACAACACGAACGGTTTTTTTATTAACCTCCCGCAGAACACGCCGAATGTTATACTTTTGATTCCCAACCTGTGCACTGTTCACAAAGTTTTGTTTCGCGATTTTGTCGCGTTAAAGTTAAAGTCCGACTCGAGCCTCTCTCACGTTTAGTCTCGGAGTGATGGAAATAATATGGAATGAGAAACGTTGGTATATAAACGATGCGCGATGTACGGCAAGCCACTGCCGCTGCTACTGACGCGGCTGGTCAGCCAGAAGCGCGTAAGCCAATGCGCTCCGAGTCCGCGAGAATTTCCGTCCAAAGTCTCTTCTCTCCGAGATATATATTCTCCTTCCTCTCTCGGGAGACTTTTTTTTTTTCTTAGGTCCCTCGTTTTTATTTCTTTTATTTATTTACACGAAATAAGGCAGCTGCAGCCTCCCCCACTCTGCTCGGGACCGCTATACGGACTCACGAACGTTCACGATCTATTTTTTTCACGATTTTTTTTTTTTCGAGCGAACGCAATTCTCCCGGAATAATATGGAGCTTCGCTCGCGTGTGTTAACAGGCCGATGAGACGTAACTTCTGGCGGCGAAATTTTAATCGTTGAAGATGTTTTTTTTTTTCGGCCGATCGAAAAAATGATCGATAATCGATTATTTTACGATTTTTTTTTTTTCGAATTTTGGATAAAATAAAATCAAAACGGCTGAACAAACGGGAACGGTGATTGATTTGTTGAAATTTATTGTGTTATAGACTTTTTTTTTTTTACGATCTGATCATTTTATTTTTTTCCCGAGAGATGCAAAATTTTCGAGAGCTTTTCGTGATTTCGCCTCGTAAGAGAGACTGAGCGTGTTCGGCGCAATTTCGTCGTCTTTATCCCTCCCCCCCATATACGAGAAGATGAAGAAGCGCGTTTGCGAAGAGAAACCGTTTGTGTTGTATGGCGTGATGCGGTACGATGAGACGGCGCCTCGATGTCACGGTTTAGCGACTCCTCTTAGCGATGCCCTTTGACCTGACACACCGGGGGAAAACGCTTCCCCGAGAAATAAGCAGATCGAGATTCTCCGTCTCCCTTCTCGCCTCCCCCTGCCGCTAAATCTCTGTTACACGATGTTAACTCGTTTCGAATGTTATATCTATATATACAGATATATATATCGTATATATAACGTTCTTATCGCATATCTTCGCTCCCGTGAAATATCGAGTTGGAATTAAATAACATCTCGATTATCGCGCCTTAAATTACGATAACATTTTTTTTTATCAAGATTTTTTTATATGATTAATTTTTTATTATCAATTTCTTTTTTTGTTTTCGGTACGATAAACTCGCGAACACTGCCGCGAAGCGTTGGGAGTAGGTTTTTAGAGACTCGAGTTTTTCGAGGTCAGGTGACTCGTAGGTGAGAGTCGAGTACCAGTTGCTTCGGGTAGCCGACGATACGATCGCGTTAGTTCGGCGGATTCCATCCGATCGAGTTATTCTCTTTGTAGTTGTAACCTTTTATTTAATAAAAATACGTTTTTTTTTTCTTCAACGCGGTTTATCGCGCAGAACGAAGACGAGTCGAGGATTTTTTCGATTTTCCATTGATGGAAATACACGAAGCTAACGAGTGCGAGATAAACTCGTGGCGAAGCAACGAGCCTCGTGCGCGTCCGCGCGCGCCCCGGTGTGTGGGACACGAGAATTTATTAATAGCAGAAGACGAAGAAAAAACGAAAAGATTAAAACACAAACGAACTTTTACGAAGTCGCGTGTGCCGCGTCGAGAGTTCCCGCTATCAGCAGTGCCGACTGCGACTGGAGGAAGTATTTCTTATTCGGCGCCGGGAAAGGGCGGAAAAGCCGGCGAGATACACGGCGTAGAAAGAGCGCGAGAGTTGAGAACGCCGTAGGTGGGGGAGGGATAAGGATAGCTCGGCAGTGACGGGCGAGTGAGAGTGGGGTGGGGGAAGGGGGATAATAGTAGGGGAAGCTGACTTCCCCCACCCGAACGAAAACTTCGTGAGGCATCGAGGAAGACAAGAAAACTCGAACTCCTTCTCACTCTTTGGCTCCCTTTGCGTCATTGTGTATATCTATATACAGCATGATTCATAATAAATATCGAATCTATTTTTTTTTGTCTCGAAATTACATAAAAAAAAAAAAAAAAAATGATCTACGAAAACTAATATTGCACTTTCTTTCCGAATATAGTAATAATAATTACTTTTTTTTAAATTCTAATGTCAAAAAGTTATTATTATAATAATAATAATAAAAAGTTATTATTATAATAATAATAATAACTTTTTGACATTAGAATTCAAAAAAAAGTAATTATTATTACTATATTCGGAAAGAAAGTGCAATATTAGTTTTCGTAGATCATTTTTTTTTTTTTTTTTTATGTAATTTCGAGACAAAAAAAAATAGATTCGATAATAATGAGGTTTGAAAAAATTCGATCTTAAATGGAAAATTCCTAATTCGTAATTTTTTTTTTAGATTGATGAGAATTGGAGAAAAAAAAATGATTTGATATTTATTATGAATCACGCTGTATATATATTTATTTCTCTTGTCTCTTTCTCTCGCTGTGTTTTTTACCATCCGTTCTTCTGAAGTCCGCTACTTCCTTCGTTTCGCCGAAGTGCAGCTGTTGCGAAACTACGAATAGTGAAAGATGTCGTCACTTCGACAGTAGGAAGATATTTCTGTTTTTGTCATCATAATAATGGAAGATTTTTGTTTTGTTAAAATAAATTTGAGTTTTTTTTAGGTTTTTCGTGCACTTTTATGATTTTTTTTTTCATATCTTCGCACTCGGAGAATGTGATAGAACGATGTATCGAATTTGATTGAATTGTGGTAAACTTGTTGAAGATTATAATACCAGAAAAAAAAAAAAATTATTTTGAAAAAATGATTTTCAAAATTTCAAATACCTTTTTTTTTTGTTTATCTTATTACTTTCGACAAATTTATTCGAATACAAGAAAACCCGATATCTATTATCATCATTATTACCTTCATTGCTTATTAGGTAAATTGGTCGAATGAAAAAAAAATTTTACGAGTAAAACATTTTTTGTTTGCATTTTTTTCCCAATTTCGGCCATCGAGTTTTATAATAAAAATAATCATTATTATTAGTTGAAAAATTACGAGTGAATTTTTTTTGTTTTTTTAATGAATGTTGGGTCTTTCGCCCTTTTATGTCTCCGTCGTCATCAGTCTCCATTATAATTCATAATCCTCCGCGCGTCATAGCGTGGGTGCCCCCCCCTCCCCGTCCCGTTCGTTCACTCCGCCCCATTACACGAACACAACGCCCGTTTCACATTACACTTTAAAGCAAAAATTGTCTCGACGTTTCGAACTATCCGTCGTGCGTGACGTGTTAAAATGCTGACGAATATCAGAAGGTAATTTTTTTTTTTACTCGCAATAATTTTCTTGTCTTCGATCTCTCCGTCGTTAGAAAATTTCTTCAACTCTTAGCGGTGAGATAGTCCTTGAAGTTTTGTACACAGATCGCGATACATCGCCCGTAAAAAAAAAAAAAAAAAAAAAACAACGGCATATCTGATACGATTTAACGTGCGAAAACTTTGGGACATACGTCCTTCTGTTATTCTTCTCTAAACGTAAAATACTTCGCGATACGTTCTTCGGTTCCTCAACGCTCGATAATACAGACATCAACTATTAAAAAAGAAGAACAAAAAAAAAACCCACGTGCAAAATTTATCTATTTCCGTCATTTCTATGTCATCGTCATATGTTTTTTCGCGTGTCTTCGGAAGTTGTTTTTTTTTTTCTTCGCTCGAATAACGATCACATTCGGTGTCACGAACATCTCGAGTACCGAGAAAGAAGAATTTCCGATACTTATTACTTTGTTGTTTGCGATGACGAAGTCGAATTCTGTTTTTTTTTTTTTCCTTTTTCGTGTTTTCAAATTTTATCGTAGGAATAACACGAGTTTTATTTTCGAAGACAAAAATTTCCATTATATTGGTAAAATTTTTTTTTTTCTTTTTCGGAACGAAGGCTTTTTCCGTTGAGAGGGCCGCCCTTCGCCGAGAATTTCAAGAGGGGATAAAAACCACTCTGTTCGCGTATTCCCCGCTGGTGAGCGAGTTTTTTTATGCTATATAGCATCGCGAGTGTGTGTTTGTTGCGGTATAACCTCGAAAATTTCGGCTGATGGTCTCTCGCGCGAGTTATTTTTGTTTTTTTTTTCTTTTTTTTTTCTCGAAGGAGGATTCCAGCGCTCGGAGGGCTCAGACAGGATTCGCGCAACAAATAAGCGGTGAGTTTTGTATAGATATAGATCCATATATGGCGGAGGGTTCGTAATCGCAGCGGGAGAGTAGACGCCGTTTATTTAGATACGATGTCTCGATAGTGCAGCGATCAGACGGACAGCTGTGTCTGAAAGACCTTGAATAAGAGAACCCGTTGGGGCAACGCATTCGTGTTCGGGTCGAGACGATGCGGTTATACATGCGATGTGGGATAACCTTCGCCCTTCTAAAGTTCGTCCCGGTCGATAAAACAGACTGTAATTAACCTTTACTAATTTCCAACCTATGAACATATATAGCTATTCATTTTTATTCGAGAAGTTGCTTTTGAACAAATAACGAGTATTTTTTACGGATAAACTTCAAGCAATGTGAGTTTTACTCGGCCGGTAACAAAACTGCGACTATTTTTTTTTAAGTTTTTTTTTAAATAAATTTTTCGATCATTTATTTCGCTTCGTCTTTAAATTAGCTTTGGAGTAAACGACGAATATTTCATATTCACGTATATAGAGCGCATTGACTTTTACTCTGTCGGTAACAAAAACTAAAATTACTTTTAAAATTAATTTTTCGGACAAAAAAAAACGATATTCTTCTGTGATAAATATATTAATGCGGGATTGTCAGATAATATGTTTTCATTGCCAATAATCCGTTTAATAAAAAAAAAAGTGTATTACAGATTTTATTATCGACTGAGTATTAATCATATTTCTTCAATTTCACGAGTAAAAAACGTTCATATCAGCGTCAATGCATAAAGAATAAGTCTTTCAAAGGCTTTGTCCAATTCGATTAATAATAAAACAATTTTTCCCATATTGCGATCGATTGAAGTGGAAAAAAAAAAAAATCGTAAAATTATAATTTCGCGTCAAATTTGTTTTTTTCCTCACTGTCCGTTATAATAAACGCTTCTCTATAAATTGAATTATTACCCCAATTGTATTATCTCATCGAAGAGTCAATGAGAGAGAATTCGATTTGAAGTTAAATTGAATTAAATTGAACCTTCGATGCAGATACGGGGTAATCTTTTCTTACCGCCAACGACGAGCCGGAAAGGTGTAAAGAACTCCCTTTGTCGGCCAACTCGATCGTTGACTATCGATTTCCTTCACTAATACACCCGTCAACTCTATACACACGAATATACATATATATATCATTGCACTTTGCCACACAATGTGCAGCGGAAACAGTGAGTTCGGCTTTGAGAAGCCGGTTAAAGTTATTCCTAAGATGATTAACGGCCCCCGAGGTAATTGACCCGCTCCTTATCAAACATATCAGTGTCACGCTATTTGCGAACGCACTTTGCACAATTTTACTGCTATAGAGAAAAAAAACGCACGTTAACTCAATAAAATGCAACGAAGCCAAAGCCGAGGGAAATTTACAGTACCGAATGCAATAAAATTTCATTCATAAATCGTGAAACTCTCGTTATCTCGAGCGCGAATAGCGATAAAAAAAAAGACCGCGAAAATTCGGTAATAATAATAAAAATAATAAATTAAATCGAAAAAAAAATGAATGATACAATATTATTATCGAAAAATAATCGAAATAATCGAATTTTTGTAATAATTTAAATTGCAAAATAAAAAAAAAAATGTCGATTAAATTTTTTTTTTATCGTAACTAACCTTACGGACGATCGTAGTAATTCTTTTTTTCACTTTAACGATAGACGGTGTTTTTTTGTTGTTGAATAAGCACGTTGCCCCGTAACGCAGGAGAAGCGTAAAGTACACGTGGCGACGAGACGGCTGGCGTCGGGAAAGTGCTGCTCTTTCGTTATAGTACACAGTTGAGCTCTGCTTCTCCTGCTCTCCTTTTCTCTATCTCACTCTCGCGGCTCGTCTCTCTGTGTGCAGCCGAATAAGCCACGAGTTCTCTTCACCCCACGTCACGGGACTTTGGCCCGATGACGATGGAGAAATATCTCTCCCCACCATACAGTCGACGCATATCCGACGCCGCCACACTACCGCGAAACCTTTACTTCCCCCCGGGAACACCGATAGGGAGGAGGGAACAAAACCAAAGGGGGTTTCGGATCAACTTTGCGACGTTCCTAACCAGTGCCGTATACGTTTTACCTACTCGCCCTCCATATCGTTACTCGCGATCTTATAATGCTTTCTACCTATTTCGGGAGTTTGGTAACTATAATAACGGGCGACACAGTCGCGTCGAGTGGCCGATGCACTCATCGCAACTTCCGACGAACTTTGGCGAACGAGAAATTGGCACACGAGAGTGGGAGTCGAGATGAAGATAGAGGCTGAGATGTAAAGCTTGCAAAACTATCAGCGCGTAAGAATCGGTGAGATTATGAGTATGAGACTCGGTCGGTAACGAAAACTGTAAATCATTTTTTTAACGTAGATGAATGTTTTCATCTGAAAACAAAGTGTCAGATTCATTGTGAGACGAAAAGTATTTGCTTTTTGTCGATGAAAATTAACAACGCTGAAAAAAATGGATTACAGTTTCTGTTACCGACCGAGTTGTGATACACCGGAAAAAACCGATTTCATCACCAACAAAGAGTATGTTAAAACCTATCGATCCGAGAGGTATCGACTCTCGATGTTCCGAGAGTTGTTTAACATCATTGTAAGGAGAGATAATATTATCTCTGCCGGTAACAAAACCTATATCAATTTTTTTTTCTAATGTTTTTATACGTTCGCGAAAAACTGGTTCTTCGTAACGTTTTAGCGTTTTAGAATGAAAAAAAAAGTGAATTACAGTTTCCGTTACCGACTGAGTCAAGAAACTCGAGAGATTTTTATAATCCTTCAGTTAGATACGAACAATTTTGCACGGAGTGAGATTTGACTTAGTAATGCCCAAAATTTTGCTTCGTCACAATGGTTACAATAAAGTGCTTAGATATGAATTCGCATTGTCGTTGAGAAGAGACGATTGTCCGACTGACGCATCGCGAACTCACGTTCAATAAAGTTATTTCGGGTCGCGGCTCGTTTAACTGAAGCGTCGCGTTGTTCAACATTCTCTCTTCCTCTCTCCGCACATCTGCATCAGCTATATAGGTTCGGCGCAAGTGCACACGCGAGCGTGTGAGAGGAAACAAATATTTGTACACACGATTCTCTTTTTTTTCCACTCTCCATGATAATTTTCCGACGTTCCGAGTCTGTTGGCACCAACGTGTGTCCCAGTTGCCTCATTATCGCCGAGAGAAAAGCCGACTTTTCATTCAATTATAGAATCCACTGGCTGATGAATAAGCGAAAGCATTTCTCTCGGCGTTATTAATGCGGCTAATGTTCATTTGTCTTTTCGTCCCGTAAAAATAATCGAATATCGCAATTTAGAGCACGAAAAAAAAAAAAAATGTATGAAAGTCGATTCGTACGCGAGTTTTTATCGGACGAAAAGTAATTCGTACAAAAAAAAAATTCGATTGAAATTGATCGAATTTTTTTGTTTTTTTAAATAAAATCGATCTAAATTGGTAAATTTTTTTTTTCTTAAAAATCGATCGAAAAAAGTCAATTTTTTTCGTTTTTTTCAAATGATCGAAATTGATGCATTTTTTTTTTTGGTGATCGAACGAAATTGGTGAATTTTTGTTTTTCCACGAGATCAATCGAAATTTATCGATTTGTAAAAAATTTCAACGAAATAACTTGATGATTGCTTACCGACGCAATTTGGCAGAGTTTCGATACTCTCGTTCCACTGTCCACCCAAGCAACCAAGGGTTCTCGTGTTCGTTCGAGAATCGGCGAACAATGAACCGTCTTTGCATCTGAAAGTCCTCGATTCGAGGGTATCGTTTGATACGTAACTTCCGTTTGGCGCTGCCACTTCCGGGCAGCCGATAGCTATAAAAAAAAAAGAAAAAAAAAAGATATTTCAGTGAAATAAAAATCGCGTTTATTCCCAGCGAACGCGAAGTTGCGCGTTGTGATAACACAGTTGCGTTTTATTTTATTGACTTAACCGAGATTGCTGCTTACCTTTGTACTGAAGAAGAAATCCTCGGGCGGGAAAAATTCTCGACGAAGATATAAGATTGAGAGTAACGCGGTTCGAACTCGAGATTATACTGATTCCTACGCTAGTGCCACAAGATTCGAAAAGCGTTTTTCCGTTTTCTCGTATTCTCACGATATCCACGCATCTGCCGTTTGCCTCGCGACCTTAAAAAAAAAAAAAAAACGATTTCTTTAATCGATGTTTTACAAGTACCTAAAAATACTTTGAATTCGTAGAAAATATTAATTTTATCCAAATTCGCTGATAAAATTTTTCGTCCGAAATCAATTATCGAAACACAAAAAAAAAAAAAGAATTCCATTATTATAGAAAAAAAAAACAAAAAAAAAGTATTATTTACCGCGTATACTGAAGTCGTGAAAAACAAGAGCGACCCTCTGTCCAGGAATCGTCTCGAAGGTCCAACCGCAGGAATATTCCCCTGGATAGTAAAGAGGGTATCCCGGTGACTTTATATATCCACCCTCCCCGCCTTCGACCGTCACCTCTGCGTTGCAGTATCTTCGAACTGCTGTTTCTGTGAAAATGCGTTCGAAACGTTCAGAATCAATTCATCCATTCACTTCTTCATAATAACGTACCAAACTCTTATCTCCGCGTTACTTCTTCAGTTACTCGACAAAATTACTCGTATATTTCAATTTTCATCCATTCATTCAGAAAGTGCGGAAAGTCCTTCTTTTAGTACAGTTATAATGCATAGATAGGCCGTCTATTCAACTATTCCTGGTGGTCATTCGCGAGGGGTTGCAACGTGTTTGTAGGGAGTCAAGTGGATCCTCAGTTTCCAAACCGTGACTGTGTCTATCTATTCGCGGGAGTCACCTATTACAGCGTTGAATAGGACGATGCCGCGGGGGGTTGGGGTGGGGAGAAGGGGGGGGGGGGGTGCCGAGGGGGTGTCCTTGCCCCACTTTCAAGCCCCGCGGCCGTCGAGAGCGGCGGGGGATAAGGGGTGTTTGTACGCGAGCGCAGCACCCAAACGCTCGAGTTCTATGGTCTGTAGGGTTTGACTGGTGGGGAAACACGAAGATCGGACGCACGGGGGCGGCAAAGATGGGGAATCGGGTAGAAGGGGAATGGAACAATTGGATAGAGTAGGTCAACGAAGGGGAAATCGGAGGTCGAAGATTATTCGATGGTTTTTTTTTGTCGAGGAAAAAGATTTATTTCGGCGGATATACGGGAAGATTTATATTGAAATTTTTTGCGGTCGGTATAAAAGAAAATGACTGGTGTGGGTGTGTTGATCCTTTTTGAAAGAAGTTCGGATAAGCGAATATCTGCGAATCGAGGGGAAACTTTAATAAAATGGCAATAAAGAGAAGGGTCGATAAAACATATCTGGAATGGTTACAAACTTTGGGATAAATGTACTCGTTCTGTTCCGGACTCAGTTGGTAATAAAAACTGTAATACTCTTTTCTCGCAAGGTGTCGAATGAAACTCCTTTGACATTGAATGAAAATAGTCAATCAGTATTGCAGTAGAAATCTTTGGACGCTCGGTTATGGTATAGTTGAAAAAAAAGTAGAATTCAAGTTTTTTTTTACCGACTGAGATATTAAAATCGCCTTAAGGCAATGCAAAGTTTGCTCGATCGGTAAGAAAACTGTAGTTTTATATTTTTTCTTACAGTTTTTATTGATGACCCCGGTATATACATTGCTGTAAGGTGATGTGAAGCGTTCTCGGTCGGTAATAAAACTGTAACTGATTTAATTTGGATGCGGAACATATTTAACAAAAAAAGGTAAATTTTCACAAACTATTATCAGATTCGTGTTCGATGACGATACATCTGGATTTTCCGAAGGGAAGTAGTTACAGATCTTATTACCGACCAAGCCACGAGTAGGAATCCCGGCAAAAAATTTGAATGACGGTTTTAAATCGCATTTATTTTCCCTTTACGTACTTCCAACGCTAGAAAAGAATTAATTAAGCAGAAAACAAAAAAATTTCTTCCCGTAGGAATTATTCGATTTTTTATGAAAATTAAAATTTTTGTTTCATAAATCGTGATCATAGAACTGTGTGAACAAAATCCTCTAAAGCTCAGGAATAGTAGTGAGTTAGATTCAGCGGATAACGAAAAGGGGGACGCATACGGAAATGCTATTTTTATCTGTCCATTTTATTACGTTATCTGCATATACACTACTAGTTCACAGAAGGGCGTAACTCACGTAACTTTACATGTAAAACAATGTGAATTAAGCCTTTCAGTTTTTCGATGCTAAATGCAGTATAGAAGTGCACATGCATCGGGTTTCTGTGGCGAGGGGGTCTCGAACGGCAGCGAAACGTTAACAAATGTCCGATCCCACGGGGCCCCGAGGGTGAGTGCAGTAACACCCCATTAGGAGGGTACACCCGGAGACACGTAACGGATAGCGGGGCAAAATGGTCATATAGGAATAAAAATAATTTACAAAAATTTGACGTACTTAATAATTAAAATTACAATTAGAACAATTAAAAAAAAATGAAGCGAAATTTGTAAAAATTGATGTCGCTGAAGTTCAGAACGTTCCGAAGTGGTTGTACGGAATTCAAACCCCTAAAAAAACAGTGAAAAAAAAAAAAAAAAAAAATGAACGGCCACGCAATTAAAAAAAATTTATTTTCATTATAAAAATACTATTTGCATTTTTTTTCAATGAAAATTTTTCAATTTATCACCACTTTTTCTGTCCTGTGCCATTTTGCCCTTCGTGTCCATTTTGCCCCTATCGCCCCCTATATCGACGACTAAATACCAAAAGGGCGTAAAACTCAATCGCCCAACATCGACATTGAGTCCTTTTGTCGTTCGGTCGTCGAAATATGTTTTGCTCCCAAAATCCACATCTGTCCGCAGCGAACGACTCTAAGCGCCGATAGAAATCTCTGTGGTATTTCGATGAAACGAAATACGCACGTGGCCACTGCACGTTTCATATAGATAGACTGTGCCGAATTTATATGGTTGACAACATGATTTTTGGGGTTTTTCGCATACATCATAGAACCGGACGATGATATCTGATTCCATTGATTGCTCACTGGCAGGCGGGAGAGGGAGGGGGGGGGGGGGGCGTAGTTTTCGGAAGAGAATCGAAAAGGATCTCTGAAATTCGCGATATCTCGCTTTCGACACAATTCTCTTTTGTGTTCGAATGGGGAATGAATGAATGAATATAAATAGTATAGGATACTGTATAACAACTGTAATAGTAGCGTGTGAATCATGCGTATCAAATTACCGGGTATACAGGCGTATTTCAGCCTCAATGTCGCTGGATTCCAAACAGCTGCGCCGGGATGATTTTCAGCTATGCTGAAACGACAGTGATGTTGACCCGAACACCTTTTTGACAAAAATTAAAAATAATAAAACAAGTAAATAATTGAACAAATAATAATTCGATGCAAAATAATAATTTAACGAAATTTGAATGTTTATTGAAATCGAAAAATAAAAAAATTCGAGAAAATTTAATAACCTTATTGATTCTTCTTAACTCGTTTTGTCGATTTTTAACAGAAAAAAAAAAACCATATTTTTCGGCGATAAATAAATTATTTGAATAATTCGTCGATTGATAGTAAAATAAAGTACCGAAGAACTCAAGTGCTGAATTTTTTTTTTTTTTTTTTTTTAACGATCGTAGGATACCTTGTATTCGTTCTTAATCACCTGACCGTTGGATCGCCAAAACGATTCAGATAACGATAAAATAGCTAATTATAATATAAACGACAATTGGGCTGAGAAAACTAAAATTGAACGTGTCACACGATTGCTCGGTAATTTTTTTTGCACCAACCCTGCGCTTAGGGTGCAGATGCATTTTTCTCATTCCTCTTTTTTCACCTTACCCTTCCGGTTTGGCCTCGAAAAAAAAAAAAAAATTGTTTTAATTACTTGACTACTATTAATTAAGAAGAGCCTTTGGCTCGCGTTGCAAGCGTCACGTGCCGCGCTATGAGTTTTGTGCCTTTGCGCGATTGCCGCAGCCTTCGAAGGATATTTCGAAGGGGAAATCGAGGGATGCGAGGGGTGTCACGAAATATTTCGAATGTAAAGCGCAATTACGGAGAGAAGCTCGTCGAGTGTGTGTACACGCGCGCGGCGGTCTCGTTTCCTACGGCGTTGCGAAGGAAGCAAAGAGCGTTGGGGTTCGCGATTCAATCGTTCGAAGGGTTGTTTCACCCCTTTTTCGGCGCTCTCGGTGCAGCACGAGGGTTGTGTGCACCACGCGCTGCGCACCCCGTATCGCGTTTCCTCTCTTTATTGCCCGCGGTCGTTCGCTTGCCGGAATTGTGCCGACGAATTGAAACGGAATTGTAATGAAAAAACAAACTGTCGGTGTCGAGAATTAAAAATTGCATAAATTATTCTTATTATTACTATTATTGTGGAGAATATTTTTATAAATGATTCATTTTTTTTTCACTATTTCATTGTCTTGTACAATGGTTTTCTTTTATACCATTTTCCCGATTTTTTATTAGTTTGAAATGAAGCAAATAATTGTTCTAAAAATCGACATCATTTTGTGCATTTTTACAAGTAGAATATAATGAGAAGCTTGATGCTTCCAAAATTCCATCGGATAAGCAAAAATATTGTTTTTTTTTAAATTTCAAAAATTGTTACATTTGATATGACAGTTAAAAAAAAAAGTTAACTAATGACGTGTCATTTTGAAGTAATGTTCTGTTTTTCTATTCCGCTGATCGCAAATCCGAATACTTTTTTTTACTCAAGAATCAATTTTTCACACGAAAAAACAACGACTAATATTTTTTAGGATTGAAAAGGTTTTTCGCGGTTTTCGTTCTCAAAGCTACAATGGGAAAAAAAATCTGGTATGTGACGTTAAAAAAAAAAAGTAGAAAGCGACGTGCAAATCTAACTTGGACCTTTATTGATGTCGTTTTAACAAATTTCGACACTTAGTTCGGAAGGCATTTTCGTAATTTTTCTATGTCAATTCAACTAATAATTCTTTGCCTTGAATATTATTGCGTGATGGCGTTTCCGCATTTTCACTTGCATGCGATTCGAGTTTTACGCTGCTGCCGATATGCTGTATCAATTATTCAGGTTACAAGCGGCCTGCAGAAACGCTTCAAAATATTGTATCGGGTATCGGTATAATAAACATTCTATGACCTTTCCACGAGTAGTCAGTCATCGATGTTTGCACTCTCCGCATCACAGTTACAAAATACTTGACACAGTTGACGTGAAAAAAAAGGTCGCCATGCGACTCGACAAGTTCATCGTTGTGTTTGTGGTTCTGATTGGAACATGTTTCTCGAAGATACTCATCAATCCAATCAAATCGGACGGTTTCGATGAACTCCAAGATGCGGCGGTAAGTTAACATTTTTCTTCAGCATTGCAAAAAAAAAAAAAAAAAGTTTTTCAACGATTCGATTCAATGAATTGTAGATAAAAATATTGACCACTTGCTACGCAGACAAAGACAAGACGATAGGTCTCATTGGAAATTTTCCGGGTACATTCAACGAAAAACTATCGTCGTACACATCTTTTTCTCCAGTGTTGTTGGATAATACAAGAAGGCCAATGGATAATATTGTCTATGACATCAACATGGATCGCAGGAATCAAGATGTAGTACACAAGATTCACATCATCGTAATAGTATCGGCGACTATGGTAGACATGATGATGTGCTGCAGGACTGTAATGCAATCGCGATATTATAATGCCATGGCGTCCGTTCTTGTGATCGCCTGGTCTCCCGAAAGAAAATATGCTGGCTGCGATAAAGATTATGATACCGTGAATTTTTTTTACAATGCTAATCTATCGAATTGGCTGAATGTAAACGTCTTGTGTCGCCATCCTACAAACGAAACAATGCTTTTCACTTCGAATCCTTTTACAACTCAGGCACCCGAACCCTGGAAATTGAAGACAATTTTCAATCTCCGGGAGTATCCGATGTTTTCATTATTCAAGCGGAAATATCATGAACGGAAGGGAATGTGTAAAAGTCTTGATTTCGATAGAACACGGGATGTGGGTAGTTATCCTATCGGAGTTCTCTATATGTTCGCGAAAGTGCTAGAAAGTGACGAAAATGAATTGAAGACCGTTCGACAACTGCATCGTAACAAACGACGTTTTACCCATTTTAAGGATTTTACTAGTTACGCGAACGAAATTGCGGATCATATTGGCATTGAATCGTTTAGAACCCACCCGTCCACATTGAGGGAATTAGTCGAATCAGCGGACTATATTTGGGGCCCTCGTGAATGGCTTCAGGCGAACAGCCGCATTACTTTTATAAACAATTTTTTGACTTACGTGAATGCAACCCAAAAGAAGATCAACATGTCGTATCGTGTAGGAAGAAACATCATTTATCCCAGCAATGTTATAATGGTCGTCCCAACGTTTCTTCATGCACTTCAATGGTTGTATTTCACGGACGTCACCGGATTTGAGTGTGACTTTCTGGTAACGCAGTTTCGCGGCAATAAGTCGCAACTGAGAAAGATTCTCGATGTTATAGATAGCTATTCATGGTATGGCATGTATGTGACTTTCATCGTCACACTGATTTTCTTCAAATATTTTATGCGTCAGCCCCTGCTGATCGGGATCTTGAATCTTTGTCGGCTAATTTGTAACACCGGACTAACGACATTACCACCGGACATAGCGTCGCAGGTTTATCTGGCACTTCTGCTTTGCTTTGTAGTGACAATGCAAGGCATTTTTTCCGGGAATTTAGCGGCGCTTCTGACACACGATGTTCCTATTCGACAAGTAAATTCGATCCAAGATTTGGTGGACTTTAATTACACGATTTATGTTCCCATTGGATTTGGGGCACTGCTCAATGATTCACGATTACAAGGCCGCCTCATCGAAACGCGGTTGAATGAAGAGTGCTTGTCATACGTTCTACGTGTACCTCGGGTCGCTTGTCTAACTTGGGGTGCTTCGACCAGGGCTGATGCCGAAAGATCCAATTTATATGTAAGCGACCGTTCGGAGATGTGCGGATTTTTGGCTAATTCCATGGTATGGAATTGGCCATTTCGACAGAGTATCAACATCTTTCTGCGAATCGCCATTGGCGGTGGTTTCTTATTAAGCTTGGATGAAATCGTAGTTGAAAAGATCTTCCTCGAGCGCGATGCTGAAGAAGTACCTGTCGAACCGAGGATTATGGTGTTTCATAATTTGGCCTTCGCGTTCACAATCTTTGGTATTGGATTGGTACTCGCTATCATTGCATTCATTGGCGAAATAATCTTTTATCGGATTCATCGCGGAGTCACAAACACGCGGGTGGTCAAGTTAAATCGAGGTAAAAGAACAAAAAGACCGTCACTCGTTCGGCATATCACCAAACGCATAAAAAAAATTAGATAATTTATATTCGGTTACAATATCAAATCTATAATTTTTGTAAATCTGATACAAATTGTTATTTTTTCTCGACTGCGCTAAAATGGCCATTTCATGCCTGCAACGCGGGTTGACAGTTAGCTATTCTTGACGAACGGGAGGAAAAGTAGTTAAGCAGTAGGAAAAGTTGTACGAATGTTAACTGCGTCGACAAAAGAATAGATTATATTAGTTAAATATTAAACTAAGAGTGGATTTTCTTGTTATCAATTTCTTGTAGAAATGTGTTTTGAATAAAAAAAAAAGTTAAAAAGCGCCTCCGGATTAGCAATTTTGATTCTCTCGAAATTTCAACGAAAAGCCAAGACATCGCAGATTAAAAGCACCTATGAATCGTCACTTTTCGAGAGATGGCTAAAAAAAATTTACATCTTGTCGGTTCAAGACTATGTATACCATGAATTTATTTATTTTTTTCGCCGATCACAAATCTGAACACTGGTTTAACTCAAAATCAATTTTTTCCAAGAAAAACTCGTCAATATCCTTCGAAGAAAAAGTATTTTGCGCGAAGTATTTATTGTTCACGAAGCTGGAATGTATTTTAAACCCGATATGAATTAAATTTTCACGACGTTCCGTTTTTTTGATCGTCGTATATACGATAAAAGTGCATTATTTGAAGAATTTTAAACGAAAAATGTATACCTCATTTGAATAGAATCGTCGTAATTTCCGGATCAATAATCAACCGATCACTTGCCCGTCGACAATTTTTTTATCGTAGTCAGTTTGTGCTTTCGCGGTAGACGTTTTTCCAAATTCGCACATTCGCCAATTATTTGCGAATAGTAGTAATCATGCCTCGCCTATGACGCAAATACAACATATCAAATCCCATTGATATCGCGTGTTCGCATTTTATCTTACATGCGATTCCGGTACGACGTAGCTGTCGATACGGTGTATGAATTATTCAGGTTACAAGTCAATATATGAAATGCCACGATGAAAACATTACATCTGATATTTCGATAAGAATATTTTCATGGCCTTTCCACGTGCAGTCAGTCGTCGATGTTTGCACTCTCCGCTCCATAGTTACGATACAAGACACTTTTGCGAAAACAAAATGAAAATTTGACTTAGATTGGGAATCGGCACATAAAAATACCCCTTTAAACATTTCGAGTCCGTCATATATTCAGACATTTTTTCTAAATGCGATATTCGATGTTTTGAAACATATTATAAACATGTTTTCGTTAAAATTACTAATTTTTTTTTTTTTTTTTCACCAAACGAAGTTCATGTTACAATGAAGCAAAAAAGCGTAAAACGGCTACAGAAAAAAAATATGCACTTTGCTAATTTCTTCGGAATGGATTGACGTTCCTAGACGTTGAGCCACAGACTGAAATATTCATCAAGACAGATTCTTCTTAAATGCCACTCCAGTAGCGCGCGAAGGGAAAAAAAATACGAGCGCTACATATGGTTGCGTGACAGGTACGCGCAACAACGACACCCTCCCGCTTACCCGTTTATAATGTCATCAATATTAATTTGTAAACGAAGGAAGAAACTATTCTAAAAATCGACATCATTTTGTGCATTTTTACAAGCAGAATATAATGAGCAGCTTGATGCTTCCAAAATTCCATCGGATAAGCAAAAATATTGTTTTTTAAAAAATTCCAAAAATTGTCACATTTGACATGACAATTAAAAAAAAAAAGTTAACTAATGACGTGTCATTTTGAAGTAATGTTCTGTTTTTCTATTCCGCTGATCGCAAATCCGAATACTTTCTTTACTCAAGAATCAATTTTTCACACGAAAAAACAATGACTAATATTTTTTAGGATTGAAAAGGTTTTTCGCCGTTTTCGTTCTCAAAGCTACAATGGGAAAAAAATCTGGTATGTAACGTTAAAAAAAAATAGAAAGCGACGTGCAAATCTAACTTGGACCTTTATTGATGTCGTTTTAACAAATTTCGACACTTAGTTCGGAAGGTATTTTCGTAATTTTTCTATGTCAATTCAAATAATTATTCTTTGCCTTGAATATTATTGCGTGATGGCGTTTCCGCATTTTCACTTGCATGCGATTCGAGTTTTACGCTGCTGCCGATATGCTGTATCAATTATTCAGGTTACAAGCGGCCTGCATAAACGCTTCAAAATATTGTATCGGGTATAATAAACATTCTATGACCGTTTCACGAGTAGTCGCTCATCGATGTTTGCACTCTCCGCATCAAAGTTACAAAATACTTGAAACAGTTGATGTGAAAAAAAAAAAAAACACGTTCGCGATGCGACTCGACAAGTTCATCGTTGTGTTTGTGGTTTTGATTGGAAAAACATGTTTGTCGAAGATACTCATCAATCCAATCAAATCGGACGGTTTCGATGAACTCCAAGATGCGGCGGTAAGTTAACATTTTTCTTCAGCATTGCAACAAACAATAATAAGTTTTTCAACGATTCGATTCAATGAATTATAGATAAAAATATTGACCACTTGCTACGCAGACGAAGACAAGACGATAGGTCTCATTGGAAATTTTCCTGGTACATTCAACGAAAAACTATCGTCGCACAGATATTTTGCTCCAGTGTTGTTCGATAGTACAAGAAGGCGAAAAGATAATATTGTCTATGACATCAACGCTGCTCGCAAGAATCAAGATGTAGTGCACAAGATACACATCTTCGTAATGATATCGGCGTCTGCGTCAGACAGCATGTGGTCGTTCGTGACTTTAATTAGATCGCGATATTATAATGCCACGGCGACCGTTCTTTTGATCGCCGGGTCTCCCGAAAGAAACTATGCTGGCTGCGACAACGATTCTAAGACCGCCGAAGCTTTGCACTATCCCAATCTAATGAATTGGCTGAATGTAAACGTCTTGTGTCGCCATCCTACAAACGGAATAATGCTTTTCACTTCGAATCCTTTTACAACTCAGGCACCCGAACCCTGGACATTGAAGACAATTTACCAACTCCAGCGGTTTCCGATGTTTTCATTATTCGAGCGGAAATATCATGAACGTAAGGGAATGTGTAAAACTCTCGATTTCGACAGAACACGGAATTTGGGTGGTTATGGGATCAGAGTTCTCTATATCTACTCGGAAGAGCCAAAAAATGACGAAAATGAATTGAAGACCGTTCGACAACTGCGTCGTAACGAACGACGTTTCACCCATTTTAAGGACTTTACTAGTTACGCGAACCAAATTGCAGATCATATTGGCATTGAATCGTTTAAAACCCGACCGTCCTCATTGAGGGAATTAGCCGAATCACCGGAATATATCCTGAGCCCTCGTGAATGGCTTGAGAGGAACAGCCACTATACTTTTATAGACAATTTTTTGGCTCACGTGAATGCAACCAAAACGGAGATCCCCATGTGGGTTCGTGTAGGTGAGCGGGAGATTTATCCCAGCCATGTTTTACTAAGCGCACCACAGTATCTTTTCAAAAGTGAATCGTTGTTTTTGACCGACGTCACCGGAGTAAAGTGTAGGTTTCTGATAACGCGGTTTCGCGGCAATAAGTCGCAATTGAGAAAGATTCTCGATGTTATAGATAGCTATTCATGGTATGGCATGTGTGTGACTTTCATCGTTACACTGATTTTCTTCAAATATTTTATGCGTCAGCCCCTGCTGATCGGGATATTGAATCTTTGTCGACTAACTTGTAACACCGGACTAACGACATTACCATCAAACGTAGCGCCGCAGATTTATCTGGCCGTTCTGCTTTGCTTTGTAGTGACAATGCAAGGCATTTTTTGCGGGAATTTAGCGGCGCTTCTGACACACGATATTCCTGTTCGACAAGTAAATTCGATCCAAGATTTGGAGGACTTTAATTACACAGTTTATGTTATCAAAGGAGATGACATATTATTGAATGATACACTCGTTCAAACCCGCATCATCGAATTACAGTGGCATGAAGAGTGCTTACCGTACGTTCTACGTGTACCTCGGACCGCTTGTCTAACTTGGGGTGCTGCGGCCATGACTAATGCCGAAAAACACAAATTACATGTAAGCAATCGTCCGGTGTGGTGCGGATTTTTTGCTCATGCCATGGTATGGAATTGGCCATTGCTAGAGGGACTCAACGCCTTTGTGCGAATCGCCGTTGGCGGTGGTTTCTTATTAAGCTTGGATGGGATAGTAGTTGAAAGGAGATTCCTCGAGCGCGATGCTGAGGAAGTAATTGTCGAACCGAGGATTATGTTACTTTATAATTTGGCCTTTGCGTTCAGAATCTTTGGCATTGGATTGGGACTCGCTATCGTTGCATTCATTGGCGAAATAATATTTTATCGGATTCATCGCGAAGTCACAAGCACGCGGGTGGTCAAGTTAAATCGAGGTAAAGGAACAAAAAGACCGTCACTCGTTCGTCACGTCACCAAACGCGTATGGAAAAATTAGATAATTTATATTCGGATACAATATGAAATCTATAATTTTTATAAATTTTACACAAAATGTAATTTTTTCCTGATTGCGCTAAAAAGACCATATTTCATGCCTGCAACGCGGATTGAAAGTTAGCTATTCTTGACCAGCGGGAGAAAAAGTAGTCAAGCGGTAGGAAAAGTTGTACAAATGTTGACTGCGTCGACAAAGGAATAGATTATATTAGTTAAATATTAAACTAAGAGTGGATTTTCTTGTTATCAAAAATACCGTCACATTTGTTATATGTATACATTTATTTCCATAACTTATGAAGTGTATTGTAGAAATGTGTCTTGAATAAAAAAAAAAATGTGAAAAAGTTAAAAATCGCCTCCGGATTATCAACTTTGATTCTCTCGAAATTTCATCGAAAAGCCAAGATATTGCACATTAAAAGCTCCTAAGAATCGTTACTTTTGGCAAAATGACTAAAAAAAATATACAGCTCGTCGTTTCAAAACTATATATACCATGAATTTATTTTTATTTTTTCGCCAATCACAAATCTGAACACTGGTTTAACGCAAAATCAAATTTTTCCAAGAAAAAATCGTAAGTATCCTTCGACCAAACAGTGTTTTGCGCGCTGTATGTATTGTTCACAAAACTGAAATGTATTCTAGAAACGAATACAAACTAAATTTTCACGGCGTTTCGTTATTCTTTTTTTATCGTCGTATATGACAATAAAAAAAAAAACTTCGCGAGAAAGGCAAAGAAAGAAACGTCTTCCACACAAAGGCACTTTGTCAATTGCGATAAAAATAATCCGAGAAAGCGACCTGACAATTAATTTGCATTTTTATTTGAAGAATTTTTTGCGAAAAAATGTATAATCAATTTGGATACAATCGTCGTAATATCCGCATAAATAATCGACCGATGACTTGTCCGGCGAATTTTTTTTATCGTAGTCAGTTTGTGCTTTCGCTGTAGACGTTTTTCCAAATTCTCACATTGGCCAGTTATTTGCGAATAGTAATAATAATCATGCCTCGCCTATGGCGCAAATATAACATATCAAATCATATTGATATTGCGTGTTCGCATTTTATCTTGCATGCAATTCCGGTACGGCGTAGCTGTCGATACGCTGTATCAATTATTCAGGCTACAAGCCAATGTATGCACGCATGAAAATATTACATCTGATATTTCTATAAGAATATTTTCATGTTTTATAGCCTTTCCACGTGCAGTCAGTCGTCAATGTTTGCACTCTCCGCTCCATAGTTACGATACAAGATACTTTTTCGTATACAAAACTTAAAATTTGACTCAGATTTTTCGACTTTTCGAAACATATTATAAACATCTTTTCGTTAAAATCACTAATTTGTTTTTTTTTTTTTTTTTTTTTCACCAAACGAAGTTTTTGTTACGATGAATGAAAAACCGTAAAGCGGCAATAGAAAAAAAATACGCACTTTGCTGATTTCTTCGGAATGGATTGACGTTCGTAGACGTTGAATCACAGACTGAAATATTCATCAAGATAAATCCTTCTTAAACGCCATCGCAGTTGCGCGCGGAGGTAAAAAAAATACGAGCGCGATATATGGTTGCGTAACAGGTACGCGCCACAACGGCACCCTCCCGCTTACCCGTTTGTAATCTCATCAATATTAATCATTCGTTAATTTATAAATACGACGAGGAAAGAAAAATGGTTTAGGGTAAGAATATCGGTTCTTGTTGTTTTAAGTTAAGTTTACATACGGGAGTGCAGTCGAGGGTAGACGCGTGGGTGAGTAAAATGTACGAGCCGACGAAGCGGCTTATAATCAAATTTGCTCATGACGCACATTTATCAACTTAACTTTGTTCTATTTCGATCTTTCATTGCGAAGAACAAATGTTTCGTTTATGAAAAAAAAAAAAAAAGCAAAGTATCTCTTCGTAATTCGTTGAATGAAAAAACCGCTTAATTGTTGATTTCATCGTTAAACAAGCTACAAATAATTAATAATAATTCACTACGTTCTATTTTCTATACGATGAATTAATTTTTTTTTTTTTTTTTTTCCTAACTATTAGCCTATTTAATTTGTCTCACTTTAGTTAATTTTGATAATTAATTAATTATTTTATAATTATTAATATATTAATATATTTTATATATTATTAATAATAATTATTTTCAAAAATTATTTTTTTCCGTGACCCGAAAACTTTTTCCTCACCTCGGACTCTGAGACGGGAAAATGTATTATCCAAAGCGTCTTTTCGCGACGCTTTTCTCGTTTTCCCTTTGTCCTACAATTTCGGGGGCGCAACCGCAATTATCCTGCCAGTTGTGAAACGTTTGTCCTTCGAGATAAATATATATATATATTTTTAATCTTTATACACACATCTATAACTATGTAGTTCTCTCGAAAGGTATTCCGATTTGTCGATTGCTCTATATCTCCCTCCCGCGTCTGCGTTAATCCAACGTGGTAGCTAACTACCACCAACGCGCTCGCTGCTACGCTTGCGAAGAAAACGCCGTCGAGTTCTCTTTCTATGTGTACATATAGTCAGCCATCCCGATATCCCGAAGGCGCACCCTTTGTGTTCGGATTTTCGAACCGCGTTGGATCACGAATCGTCGAAATAAACCCCCCGAGAGAGCAGAACGGCAGCTCTGTCTGTCTCTCTCCCTAACGAAAATTCGCCTCTTTTTCCAATCCCCCCTCGAGAGAGCACCGGTTCGCACATCTGCAATCTCTTCGACCCTTCGCGCTCTTTGCATGCCATCGACGTTCGTATTAGTGCATTAAAAGCGGGGGAAATATTTTTTTCTGATTTATTGTATCGAATTTTTTTTTTTTATAATTTTTTTTCGGTTTTCGATTTTTTTTTTTTTTCGGTAACATTTTTCTGATTTATGATATTAATGTTTTTTTTTGGTTATTTTTTTTTTCTGCGAGGCAATTTTATTTGTGATTTTTTTTAAACAAATAAATAAAGTATGCAGAGTGCATTACGTTTTATATTGCGGTTTTATTTCTCAGTAAACAAGAGTAGAACTATCGTGTAACGGGATACATGGAGAGTTACATTTCTCCACTAAAGAAAGTCAGAAACAATCCGATTCTTGGGCGCTTCCTGGTTACTCGAGTTACTACGTTTTCTCTTAAGATTTTACAGTGTTTTCTTCGTCGCTGTAGAGTCACTTGAAAATCAAGTTCAATATACAAATTTCGAATTGTAAGGTGATAAAATTTTTTTTTTTTTACAATTTATTTATTTGTTTATTTCAAAATTTCTTTTAAACACAAAAATATAATTTTTTTTACTAAACTAAACGTTTTCACAAAAATCACGAAAAAAATATTTTTCATGAAAACAATTTTTAAAAATTTATCGCGGCTCCCGGATTAAAAAAAAAAAATGCTTACCTTCTATTGAAAGAATTTCTCAGATCGATTCTCGTCGTGTCCTCGTCTTCCTCGTCATCGAGATAATTTCCCCTGAGCACAACTTTGCTCTGCTTTCTCGAATTTTTTATTTTCAAGTGACGTCGTCGCTGTTCGTAATCCTTGCGAACAGTCGCGAGATCGTATCCGCAAGTGCGCGTATCTTCCGAGTGATATTCGGCTTCGAGAACAAAGATGAAAGCGCGAAGCGATCGACAAGTCAGACGAAGCAACGAATCGGAGCAAATTTCTTCCTGAACTATTTCCATGTGTCCACCTGGTAATTTGACCGTTTTTACGGTGCGACCGTGAGACGAAGAAAAGTTGCATCTCGTGGAAAGTACAAGGAGCCAAATTGCCGTTAGGCTCGCCCCTCTCGGCGTCATGTCTGATCATCACAGTGCCAACGAATTTTCGTCTCAAAGATATTCTGCTATTTTCGTTTTTAGCTTTTCTTCTTCTTTATGGTTACCTCGTTTCTTCTTTTCCGAAATATCTTCACGATTAATGATTTTCTACAGTGCTTCGTCGTCAAAATATCTTCACGACAAATTATTTGATTTATTTAATCTCCGTAAATATCTTCACTTCAAAATTAACGTCGATTGTCAAAAAGCCTTAAATCCATTATTCGATTTTTTTTTTCTTTCGAAATATCTTCACTTCAAAATTAACGTCAATTGTCAAAAAGCCTTAAATTCATTATTCGATTTTTTTTTTCTTTCGAAATATCTTCACTTCAAAATTAACGTCAATTGTCAAAAAGCCTTAAATTCATTATTCGATTTTTTTTTTCTTTCGAAATATCTTCACTTCAAAATTAACGTCAATTGTCAAAAAGCCTTAAATTCATTATTCGATTTTTTTTTTCTTTCGAAATATCTTCACTTCAAAATCACCGTCAATTGTCAAAAAGCCTTAAAATCTCTGCTCTTCGGTAATGAATTTTTTTTAAATTTTACATTAGCATCGAAACTGAAGCAGCAGTAGCTACTCGGCACTTCAATTACTTATTTCCCTTCGGTAAATATCTTCACGTTAAAATTAGCTTCGATGATCGAACGGCAGCCAGGTACAGACGGCTCTCTACAGCATCCCTGAACTCGAGTGGAACGATTGTACCGCACTCGAGTGTTCTCTCGTAAGTCTTGCAGCGGGGATGCTACGCCGCGTTCACCAAGTGGCCTTCGAGCGGCACAGAGGCACTTACACTTACGAGTCCTGCCGAAGCTTAGCTTCGCGGATATATATCTTCAACGTTCTTTTATATTTTCTCCGCTATCGTCTGTCGACCACTCGAACTCGATTCCGACTGAAGAACCATCACGAACTCTATGTGTAATCTATTTTCTCTCGACTCTCCACTAACTTCGGCAATAAATAGAATATCGGAGTAAAAAAAAAAAAAAAAAAAAAAAAAAAAATTCTGGAAAAAATCCGAAGAATTTATGAAAAAAAATTTTTTTTTTGAAAATTCTCTGTCTGTTCGGTAGACAAGTACGCAGACTGACAGTCTGGCTTTCGGCCAGTTGGCTCGACGATCTCAAGTTCGAATAATCAATGAATTTTTTTCATGTTTCTTCCTCTCGTCAATGCTAACAGATTCGGCACTGACGTTTTCCTGTTTTCCGGGTAAAAGAAGACACTCGGTGTCTGTTTTTCGTGTGGTAAAAAAAAAAAAATTGCAGCGTTTGTTTCCACAGCAAAATATCTTCGATCTCTTGGCTCGTCGCGGATTTTTTTTTTTTTTTTTTTTTTTTTATTTCGTGGAATCGTATAACGAAGCTTCTTCGGCAAAGTCCAAGGTCTCGAAAGCGTCGAAGATGAACCAATGTTCGATTCTATTCTCGGATCTTCGACGCTCGTTAATATTTATTTGCAATTCCTGGCAATGAGAACAGCGCAAAAGTATCTTCAAAAATCGGCTGAGAGGAAGATATGTGCATTAAAATTTTTTTTTTTTTTAATCGTCGATCGCGTGAAATATTTTACGACAGAATTGTCAGAGTCGTTGTCACTCTGTTGTTACGAATGCGCGGGCTTCGTAAACGAGAGACGGTATTCGCATTGCCTGAGTTTCCGTGAACTTCTGCGGCTGCTTTAGCGAGGCGTCTCGTCGCGAGGATTTTCCGGCCGATCGATCATCGATCCCTCCGCCCCTTTCACGGCCCACGGTTGACCCCTGAGCGCCGCGACAGCTCGTTTCTCGTGGCAAATTTGTTCTCATCAGCGAAATACGCGACGATAGTTTTTTTTATCACTCCGAAAAACTTAAATATATATCTTCGGCAAGCCGCGCGCCGAAGATAACGCGCGGATTGTGCGCAATGGGTGATGTTTGTTAAACGGCGAACTTGAATTCCGATATGTCATTATCGATATATATTGAGATATCGATAAAAAAACATTGTCTTCACTTGTAAAATCAACTCACTAACATTTCGTAGATATTTTATGTTATTAAAATTTATTTATATGATCTCTACGATCGAAATCTATAATTGATTTTCGCGATTGATATTTATATTTTATCTTCGCCCTCGAAAGTTATGATTGATTTTCACTTTTAAAACTTACGTACGATGTTCACGATAAAATGATCTATTCTCGATCTTCACGATTAAAACTTTTATAGGTTAACTTCACGATAAAAACTTCAATTTGATTTTCACGCTCATTGAATCCATTGACCACAAATCACTTACAAATCACGATGTGAAAAAAAAAAAAAGATTCGAATTGACGCAGAGAAGCCAACAGTTCCAAGACCACTGAGTGCGGGGGTGTGAGGGCGTCTCGGCTGTCAGGGATTGTGTCGATGAGCACGCGTTCGCTCGTGGCGCCCGTACGATGCGTTATGCCAGTCGAGTCGGCTTCGCTTCACGTCTATGCTACCGCATAACACTCTCCGTTCTTTCTCTCTTGCAAAAGGGCCTTTCCACAGCGCTATATGTATAACCTAAACTATCCGATCTATTCTATTCCACCTCCACGTGTTCGCACCACTTTTAACCATAATGGGTGTACTATAGGCAGGATAAGGGGCAAAGGGGAGGGAATTTACGAACGAAGGGACCAGTAAATGCAGCAAAGGGGCTGTTGTCGCTACCCCTCCTCCCCCCCTCCCGATTCGCTACGTAGAGGGTACGCAAAAGTCTCCTGTGCTGACTTTTTTTTTTTTTTTTTTTTTTACAATGGTGGGGGTAGTTTCGTATACATACGAACCTCGATTCCTCATACAATACATTATAGTATAAGGCAAATTTTATAGTATAGATGTATAGATATATATATATATATATATGTGTGCACAACGATCCGAGAAGAAAGAAGAGATCGAGAGACGCGTGCTGAATAGCTTCCGCATCATTCATCCCCCTGTTGCTGCTGCTGCTGCTGCTGCGCGCACAACCCTTTCCAGGGTGTACTATAGTATACTTCATTTGAACCCTCGGCATCAGACACACTCTCCTTTCGCTCTTTCAAACCTTTCTTCTCTCTGTCTCCCGATATGAGAACCCGGAACCCACGCGAAGGTGTGTGGGTGACGACGATGCGAGATCTCCGTTCTTCCGGAACGGGTCCTTCGTACCGAGAGAAAACGGGAGGATCTTACGGATGGTTTATCAACCGCACCGGGGGCTCTTTGAACCAAAGCTACCATTATTACTCGCTAATGGCGACCAAGTAATTAGTTGCAAATTGCGTTGCAAAGATTTTTGATATTAATATAATAATATTATATATATATTAATATAATAAAACTACGAAAATAGTTTGTCAATTTCATCAACGCGTCATCACGCGTTTTTTTTTTTTTTTTTTTTTTTTTCATAAAACAAGGGCACTTGGAATTTTTCGAAATTTCATTGAATGGAAAAAATACAATTTTTTTGGAAATACCTAAAATTGTCACGTGTATAAAAATTCATCAAAAATAGATCGAGAATATTTTCGTTGAATTTTTTTTTTTGCTCTAAAAATCGACCATTTATTTAATTCCCACCTTAATATTTCATTGAAAAAATTGTTATCACAGATATTTACTATTTTCGAAAACGAAAATGTTTTTCGATACTTTGTTAAAAACTTATAAGTCCGAATCTCTTTCTTCCATTCAACGCCTTCGGCCCGCGCGATCAACAGTTGTCACGTTTTTCCTCGGTAACATTTTTTCGATTTTTCTGGGATTTGAATCGGCATTCTTCGTCCCACAATATCGTCCCTCTGTTGCATGCGTAGCGCAGCAGCCCCTGTCTACCGTTCTATCCACACACTGGTATTGTTACCGAACTCCGGCTTTCCGCATTGTCCGCGTTTCAGATTTTCGCCCCCCTCCCCCACCTCTCCCCAAATTTCGTTCTACCGCAACTTTTCGCCTCTCTACGTGATATTTTCTTCGTGCAGAAGAAAGGAGAAGAAAAGCCAAAGAGCAGTGCCTTGTCGTGTCCAATGCTCTATCGTCCGTGACACCGATCGTGTGCACCGCGTCCGGGGGGCTGCTAGAGCACCCTATTCATGCAGCACGTGCGAGAAACGCGCATCTGCGTCTCCTTGTAACCGGAAGTTCGGTACTCCGCGAGTTCTCTTCTTTTCGGCTCTTCTATTGCACTGTACCGAGCTACGGGTACATTAACCCCCCTCTCCCTCCCCCACGAAATCATCAATCCCTCGGACATTTCTTCATTGCATCGACGACGGAAGAAAGCGCCCCTTGAGAATGGGAAAGAAACACTCGAAAGCCATAAAAACGACACTCCGAAGAGATACCGGTAAGAAGGCCAACGATGGCTTAAGGGTGTCCTTTCTTCTTTGATTACGATTAATTATTTACGGTATTTCGCAGCCTTTTTTTTTTATGCAAAGAGAATATTTATTGTGAAAAAAAAAAAAAAATAATAATAATAATAATAACTATCAATAAATAAATTCAATTTTTTTTTTCTTTAAAGAAAAGTCTCTTCGCGATGCTTTAACCTTAATTTTTCGTTATCTGTGCATTAAGTACATTCAACTGGACGTTAAAGCGCCGGTGGGTTTCAAGGATTATCGATAAAACTTCGACGATATGGGGACCGGCTGACCAAACGCCATACGGACTACTTTACGCCTCGCTGAACTCTGAACATTTTTACGAATTTATACAAATTTAACGTTATTTTTTTAATTATATGCTACAAAGATAGATAGTGTATTCTAAACGTTGAGTTTCATTATAGATCGGAGGGTAAGCTTTTGCAAGGGGATTTTCTAGTTATAATATGGGAACAGCTGCGAGATTAATTTCGATGTTTTATTATTTACATCGTTTTTCGAAATAATTTATACGATACTATGCAAAGATATAGATAAACCTTAAGTTTTCGAGTTTTTCAATAAACCGCCATAAATACATCGCGTTGAAAATATTATCATCTTTATTATATATCCGTATAAATAAATAATAATAATAATAATATTATAAAAACATTAATTTAATAATTTTTAAAATTTTCTATTTATTCTTTTATTTTTAATATATCAATATTATTGATTTAAAAAATTATATCGACAAGCAAGTAGGACATTGGAGTTATTAAAGATATATAAAGATCGTTCATAACTGTGCGAACGCGGTTTGCCCCGCGGTTAACGTATTGCATGTCGGTTATATTTCGTTAGTGTTATTCTATACCGTCAACACACCGCGGCGTGCAGCGAAACGAGTGAACCCGACAACAGCACAACCTTTGGCACGCTGCTTAACGCGATTACCGTACTCGTTACGTGTGCCGTTGCGTATGTAACGACCGGAGGGAATTTCGACTTGTTCTCCGTGTGTTTGCGTAATCCCGCTAAGCAGACTGTACTGAAATCCCTCCCTCGAGAGAGTGAAGTCGCTGTACAGTGGTTAAGCCGATACACAAATGTCCACCCACATTGATTTCTAACCTCTCCTCTCGTAGTCGAGATTTCTATATCAATAGGTATCTATTTCCGACGCGTAACACGCCGAGAATAGAATTGGAAAATTTATGCATTTTACTTTGGTTACCGAAGCTCTCTTCATCGTATCGACAAAACATTTTCGATCGCCAATGTAAACACACGATATCGTGTGGCTTTCGCGGAGTTTCGATCGATATTTTTGTATGCTGCAGTTTTTGTTCGAATTTATTAATAGACATTTTTCGGCGTAGAAAAATACGATATTCATTTTTTGAAGTTATGATAATTTTATTTAAGAAATGTTTTATTTATGAAAAATTAATAATAATAAAAAAAACACATTCATTGAATATTTGTAATTCTATAGAGCAAAAAGAGGTTTTATCGATATTAATTTCGTGACTCGATTTATTAAACTTATCTACTTAATTTACAACGAAATTTAGATTACCCTCTCTGGCGGAACTAATTATATAGTGTCGGCAATTAAAAAATTACCGGTACACAATTATGAGCTTCAAAAGGCGCCTCTTGATTGCGTGTTCTCGAGATCGCGATATAAACGGCGTTTAATGCGAACGCCGAAGAACGCTTGAGAAATTTTAATGTATTTAAAATATAACTTTGATTTTTTTCAAAGAAGATCTTTTATGAGGATTGGAAACAATAATCGATTATGCGATTCTTTTCCAATATTTTTAATTTAAAAAAAAAAAAAAATTTAATTTTTCAAACTTTTTTTTTTCAATTTTCACTTCAATTTTTTAAGAATTTTGTAAAAAATTCTCCAGGTGCTCGGGATGTCGAATTTGCTCCGCTTTTTCCCTATTTTTCCATAATTTTTCTGAAGGGAAAGGGAAGGCAATTTTTATCTAAAATTAAAAATTTAATTCGATCTTTAATTTTGATGGAAATCATCGCGAGATTAAAAAAAAAAATTCTTGCTGATCGAGACGTCGTCTTACCACAAAAAATCTTTTTCAAAATTTGAATCCCCGATAAAATAAAAAAAATTACCGACATAAGTAAAACAATCCGTATGCTGGCGCCCGCCACCAGAGTGCGGCAAGTAAGTAAACTACACGTGCGGAATAAAGAAAAAAACGATATCTACACTTACCGATAAAGCGGCTTCGGTTTGACGTTCGGAAGCCTAAAAAAAAAAAAGAAGATATCTATAAAAAAAAAAAAAAAAACTCTTTGATTAATGATGAACATTTTTATTTAATTACAATAATAATCATCGTCGACTTGCACCATCGTATCATTTTTTTTTTTTCTAAATAGTACGAACTCGTATTTAATGAATTTTTTAATTAAAATTTGTGACGATAATAACCGCATGTCTTTCATTTATTCATTAATTTTTTTTGCCAACTTTCTGATTTTTTTTTTTTTTTTTTTCTTTCGGCAGTGCAAACTCTTTTCTTTTCTTCGCTTCCATTCGTTCTTTTTGCTAATTCACCGATAACACTAATTAAAAGTACAATAATGTAACAAAAAGAAAAAATATATATATATAAACAAGAAAACTATAATTCATGAAAAATCAGTATGAACGCGCGTAATATACTATATTTATATATTATATACAATAAATAACGTTATTACAATTACGACGTTTTCTCGTCTCGATTCTCTCACTGTTTGTTTGTTTTTTTTTTTTTTTTTTTTATTACATTTTTTTTTTTTTTTCTTCTTCTGCTTTAATACGTCGATTAGTGTCTCGATGCAGCCTTCGCATCGTAGTCAAAATGCATCAGCACGCCGGTTGCATCGCAAAGGAATCTTTCGCGTGTCTATGTGTGTTTTTGTCTCCGTGTTTATTTTTTTTTTTTTTTATTTTTTTTTTTTTTTTCCGTATGTTTGTGTGATCGTTTGACTGGGAAGAAGGCAGTCAGGCAGATTGTTGTTAGTTTCTCTTCGTTCATTCATTCCGTCGACTTTCATTCTTTCATTAATACATTATCCGTTGCCGCGACACTTGCAAAACCCGAAATTAAGCAACGATTCTCTAAAAATGCATGAAGTATTTCCTTTTTTTTTTTTTTTTTTATCTACGAATCGTCAAGTAATTTTTATGGTTTTTTTTTTTTTTTGCAGTATTTTACACGATCGGTAAAGTTTTAATTTTTTTTTTTTTTTTTTTTTTATTCTTCCCTTAAGATTTATACGAGGCGTGGATGAAGGCGAGATATACATAGAAAGATTAACACACACGCGATCTATCGTGCGGCGGTGGAGAGAGGGGGGAAAAAGGGAGGAGGGAGTCTTTCTCACTGTTTTGAAAAAATAAACGCTTTGCTATTATAGAGTTACCATCATCTTCACTGTTATCATCTTCAGGTTTTTTTTTTTTTTTTTTTTTTTTTTTTTTTCATTTGCTAAAAGATTTTTTTTGTCCGCAGCTCCGATGGGATGTACAGTCTATTTTTTTTTATGCTCAACACTAATCTATTCGCTATTATAGTTTCTGCAGTTTTTTTTTTTTTTTTTTTTTTTTTTTTCGCTAAACTCTGAGACATTTATATAAACTCATCTCTACTTTTCGATTTTTTTTTTTTGTTTCCTTTTTTTTTTTGCACACTTTATCGAGTTTTCCTAAGGTAACTCTCGCTACGACTTTTTGCAAGGGATTGTTTTTTTTTCTACTTAATTTTTTCTTATATTTGCTATGAAAAAAAAAAAAAAAAAAAAAAAAAAAATGAGAAGTAAATTCTTCTCACTTTTTTTTTATTTTTATTTTTTTTTTTATTGAATTTCATTAATTTACGATTTGGATTCGTTGGGTCAGTGGTCATCGCAGTCCTTAAACGCTTAGAGAATAAAATTTTCTCGAACGCCTTGCCGTGGATTATAATAAGTACGTTGCCAGAATTTTTTTTTTTTTTTTTTTTCGTTTGTTTATCAGTTCATTCGTATTTTTTTTTTTTCTTCTTTCAATTTATTTATTTTTAAAATTTTTTTATATTCAACACATAAAGCGGTAAGGCATTGTCGGATATGTCAGCTGAAATATCTGGCCATTCGGACTGCGCGATTCGAAAGCCGCTTACAAAAATATTCTTTTGTTTATCATTTTTTTTTTTTTAATGTTTGTTCTTCATGTTTGTGTTGTTTTTTTTTTTTTTTTTTGTCATGTGTGCAGTTTTTCTCATTCTCGATCCTCGAAGCTGCGTTCTTCGCGTGGCTTTTGAGCTCAAAAAATCGAAATTTTTTTACGAAAAAAAAAAAAAAAAAAAAAAAAAAAAAAAAAAAAAAAAAATTCCTCTCACATGCCGTAGAATTTTTTAATTTTTTTTTAATATTGTGCGCGCGCTACGAGAAAAAAATCAAAAGTACACCGGAAACCGAGACAAGAGAACAAGAAAAACGATGTGTGTCTATCGTACACCGATTTTTGTCGTAGCCGAGTGTTCGTCTAACCAATGGTTGTTATTTTTTTATATATATATATATTTTTTTTTTTCAATCTTCTGCATTATCGCTGTATATTAATTTTCGTTCTTTCGCAACAACTTCCTCGCGATTCTAGTGTCCTTTCTTTTTTGATTACGAATAAATATTCACGGTAATTCGCAGCCTTATTTTTTTTTTTTACGCGAGAGAATATTTATTTAAAAAAAAGAATAATTAATAAATAGGAATAATAATAATTATTATTATTATTATTAAATTATAATGATAATTAATAATAATATTAATATAATTATTATTAATTATTATTTTTATTAATAATAATAACAATTATTATTATTATTATTATTGATAAATATTAATTTTTTTTTTTTTTCAAACAAAGATCTCTTCGCGTTGCTTTCTTGAACTTCTCACCATATTTCTCAACCAAATACACGAGTGAATTAAGCACCTCTCCCAGTGTCCGTATAGAGTTTTTTTAATTTTTTTTTTTTTTATTATTAACGAGTATTAAAATGTACGAGACGCGCCTATCTCGTCGGTCGCAATTTTATCCATTATTTTGGCACATTATCGTCCCTTTACGCGTCTAATTAATACACACGTTCGAAGTAATCTTCGCTCCTCGCTGCCATGTAAATATAGTTTCTTAATTTTTATCAATGAAAAAAAAAAAAAAAAAAAAAAGTTCAATCCATAGTTACCAAAAAAAAAAAAAAATTTCGCAATTTCTGCTCTTCTAATTCGTTAAATTTCGGATGCAATTAAAATAATAATTAAGCAAATATCCGAAGCTGATGAACAAAAAATGTTTCAAATTTTTTGTAGAAAATTTTAAGAATCAAAAACTAAAGTCGAAATTCCAATATCCGTTTTTGAGATTTTTTTTTTTTTTTTTTTGTTAACGAAACAATTACCCATTTTATGGAATACGTAAATTATACGGAAATTACGTAGTTTTGTTATTCAGCAGTCAGTTAGTGTTACATATTAGCAAAACTCACGATATCGGTTAGTCGTCTTTCTCGTGTTTCAAAAAAAAATCTCAACGTAAATTCAAGAAATTTGTATGTGAAAATATCTTTAGCAGTTCTTTTGCTTTTGGGATTTCAAATCGCCGTAAAGATCGCCACCAGTATTTGGTTATTTATTCTAAATACTTCGATAAGAGTCCTAAGAATTTTTGACGTCACTGCATATTTTTTTCAATGAATTTTCCGAAAGATCGTAAAGCTTTTCGATGACATTTTCCATTTTTAATTGATTTTCCAAAAGCCGCGTAAAGCTTTTTGAGAATTTCTACATTTCTTAATTCAATTTCTTTAATCGTCGTAACGCTTTTTGCAGATACTTCACATCGTTTTCTCGATGCTAAAGATGTTTTCACATTTAAAAAAAAATCCATTGGCTTTTTTTTTTTTTTTTTTCGTGATTTTGCAATTCGTCTCACAACTCAGGGAGGTGTCTCTCACTTTTAAAAAAACACCGCCAACACCGTCGTCGTCGAGTCCCACAAAGTAGTTCTCGGTACCGTTGCCTCTCGAACTCTAATTAAAGTACCCGGCGACGAGCTCTACGCGACAATTTTGAGGTCAAAAGCCTTTCGACCTCTGAAAAAAAAAAAAAAAAAAAAAAAAAAAAATGATCGATCGACAAAATTTATCTGAAATATCGATTCGAATCCGTAGAATCGTTCAGCGTTTTTGTTTTTTTTTTTTTTTTTTTTTTTTTCTTCGATCGCAAAGCCTTAAATCGTTACACATCGTTACACAATAATCGTTATGATAATTTTTTTTTTTCTACTCCTTAATCTTTGAAAATATCATACATTTATATTTCTCGTCGAGTGAAATCGATTATCTGCAATTCCGCTACAATAATTTTGTTTGCCTTTTTTTTTTTCTTTTTAAATTTACTTTTAAATATACTATAAGTTTCATTTTTTCTTTTTTTTTTTTTTTTCTTGGTATCATAATTCTCTCGTCGTGTGTATTTGTTTGTCTTTCTGTGTATTTTATTCTCTTTTATTTTGTTTTTATTTTTAATATCATTCGTAATTATTAATATATTTACATTTACATATATTTTATTTCATTTTTATTTTTTACTTTTTTCTTTTTTTTTTTTCATTAAGCCTCAACAATTCCCTCGAATAAGTCTCTGTGGGTTTATATTTCGGTGAAAAGTCTCATACTATTCCCAAGAGATTTCGAATAACTCACATTAGTCAACAGTTGTCGTATTTCACAGATTTGTTTTTTTGTTTTTTTTTTTTTCTTTAATTATATTTTCTCGTGTAGATTTTTTTTTATCGGGTCATCTCGAATTTTATCGAGTCGATTTAATTCGGATCGCAGCGAAACGCGAAAAACGTCTTTTTCGAGTCATTTGCGATCTCACAGATTTTTAATTTTTTTTTTTTTTTTTTTTTTTTTTCAGCGATTCTTTTGTCGTTTTTCATTTCTTCTTTGGCACGATATCGGAGAATCGCGAAGACGCGAAAAAAAAAAGAGCACTGATTGCATTATTTCACCGGTTTTTTTACATAATTTTTTCGCTTTCAATAGTCATTTTCATTTCCGTTCGATTTTTACATTTAATCAGCGAAACTCGTGTTATTATTTCATTTCTTCGCTTTAGTTATAATGATCTTTCATCGGTCGCAAAAAAAAAAAAAAAAGAGCACCAATTACATATTTTTTTTTGTTTTTCAACAATCTTTTCATCTTCTTTCGATTTTTAATTTTAATCGGCGCGACAAACTTTTTTTTTTCTTTTCGTCACTTTCCGTAATAACAATTTTTCATTTTTTTGCAATAAAAAAAAGAGCACTTGCATAATTTTTTCTTCTTTTTTTTTTACAATTTTTCATTTCCGCTCGATTTTCAGCTTTAATCAGCGCGAAAGCCTTTTTCTTTTCTCGTATTTCTTCACTTCAAGTAATATCAACGGTTCATTGCTTTGCTGCTATATTTCTTCGGGTTCCTCGGGGCGCCGCGACGCACTCCGTCGCTCCATTAACGACTCGACATCGAGTAAAATAGTGTAATGAAACCGGCTGTGGCATCGAATCGACATGCGCTTCTCGTTAATCCTTTCCTTTCCTTTACTCGTTTCTTCTTTTTTCTTCCTCTTCTTTTTCTTCCACAGACTTTACCATCCGCTAGAAGAGATGTTTTCATCGCTCGTAGTGCACTTACACACGCGTATTTTAATTACGACATTAAATTTGCGAACCGAGAGAAGTTCTAACAAAGATTCGTCGCGAATCGCGAACCTCCAACCGGTTTTCCTCTATTTTTCTTCTTTTTTTTTTTTTTTTTTTTTTCAAATTTATAATTATTACATAGATACGTGTAATAGTAACTATACAGTGTGTCTCTGTTACGCGAATAACAAATTGTTTATTTTTTTTTTTATTTATTTTTGTTTGTTTCATTTTTATTTTCCCACCACCGCCAGTTTTTGTTTCTTTTTTTTTTTTTTTTGCTTTTTAGAGAGAAACTCGTTGGTTACGCTCGCTTGCGAATTCGGGGAGAAAGTTATCCGTGGAAATTTTTTTGAGGATCAAAATCGATTTTTTTTTTTTTTTTTTTTTTTTTTACGGAGAGACGATGGAAATATCGATTTTTTTTTTTTTTTTTTTTTTTTTTTTTTTTTTCAAACACGATTTTCGATTTCTTCGGTGTTATTTTCCTCGTTCTCGTTCTCGTCCTCCTCCTCGGTGACTTGGAGCGGACGTCTAGTACTCGAACTCCAATATTTCCACGGCACCCGCGAATCTCACGAGCGCCCGAGTTCGCGCTAAGGGGGCTCTGGATCGGAGGTGGGAGATTCCTGCTACGCCTCTAGAAATATTAGAGCCGTCGGTTTCGGCTCGAGATTCGACTTCTTCGCCTCGACGACGAGAAACTCGATTTCGTTCCGATCGCGACGAGCAAACGATTCGGCTATAAGACGCGCAACTTCTTGATGGTGAAGACCTGTAATCAGAAACGAAAATCAGTTTTTTTTACCGATTTTTTTTTTTTTTTTGAAATTTTTTTTGAATTTTTTTTTTTTTTGGAAATTATTATTTTTCTTTACCTTCGACTTTGTGACCGTCGACTTCGAGTATCAATTGTCCGACTTCGAGACCACCGGCTTCGAACGCCGCTCCATTATCCTGCGAATCAAAAACAAAAATTAAAAATAATTTATTTTTTTTTGGTTTTTACACAAAAAATTTTTTTCTATAAATTTTTTTTTAAACTTTAGCGTTGCAATGCATGATACGTATTTGAAAAACTATATATTTGTTGTTATGAATTATTTTCGAAAATAAAATAAAACGATTATTATTATTATTATTATCGGGTAAAAATCGATTTAATTTCTACGATAATAATAATAATAAATTAATTTTCAAGAAATTTTACATTGTTTTTTTTTTTGTAAAAATTTCTTCTTAAAGCGACAAAAATTTAAATTCAATTGTGACGCACATGTATATTGATGATTCTCGGCAAAGGATGTTTGGTATTAGCGCCGCCCTCGATAGCGATGCCGAGAATCGATTTCGTCTTTTTCACGGTAATTCGAAGATTTCCATGATGATCGGGAACTACGAGAGCCCCGTCTTCCTCTCGTCTCTCCGACATTTCGCTTCTCGCGAGACGTTGAGCGCTGTGATGTCTTCTCGGAGGTCCACCGGCTCCGGTTGCACCGGTTGCCCCGCTTCCCGAACCACCTTCGTCCAGCAACTGCGCCTCCTGCATGTCGAAGCTTCGCGATAGCTTGTGCGCGAGTTCCTGAACGAACGACAATTAAAATTATCCTATCGAGATTTTCGGGTTTTTATTTTTATTTTTTTTTACGTGCGGGTGCACCGGATGTGATTGTTTTTTTTTTTTTTTTTTTTTTTTTTTTAGATCGAAAGTCGAGAACGGAACGCGAAATATATAAATTTTTTTTTTAATTTTTGTTAAAATATACGTAAATATTTTATTTATTTTTTAATATTATAATTAATAGTTAATAATTGATAATTGATTATATAATAATATATATATATATACATAAGACATGCTTTGCTGATAGGCTGCCTGTGGTAGGGTGTTGGTAGTGCTCGGAGAGTGGTGGTGTCGCGTTATTATAACAATACAATTATTTCATCTATCAAGCATAGGTAAAGTCGCTTTTTTCCGTCAATTAATAACTAATGCCCGTCAATCAATAATTCATTTTTTTTTTTAATTTTTTTTTTTTTTTTTTTTAATAAAAATGAAAAAAAAAAAAAAAAAAAAACGAAAAACGTTAACAAATATTAACTCAGTGACGAGAAATTTTTTTTTTTTTTTTTTTCTCCGATTATAAAAAATATTTCGTGTCGTGCGTCACACACGATATATGGATATACTATATATATATATATACCCACGAGGTAGCCGAAGAAAGAGGTGAAAGTATATATAAATATAACAAAGTGGAGATTCGTCGATGGGAAAATCGCGGTCTCGTGTGCGCGATATTTTTTTTTTTTTTTTTTTCTCAGTATGTATTAAAATATAAACAAAATTCCTCTCTCTTTTCATCGTAATATATATATTCGAGAAAAATTTCACTTCCGCAAAAAGAAATCTCACGCTGTGTGTGTGTGTGAAAAAAATTTAATAAAATACCCAATCGTAGTAACTTTTTTTTTTTTTTTTCTCGCGATAATTGGTTAGTATAAAAATTATTGAATTTTCTTTACTCCAAAGTGGTAAATACTTTTAAAAAAGGCGATAAACGAGATTTTTTTTTTTTTTTTTTTTTTTTTTTTACAAGAATTTGGAAAATTTTATTTCGATTGCTTTTTTTTTTTTTTTCCTATTGTCGATGTGAGTTGTGATATCGTGCATGCCAAGACATCTAGTTATCGTGCTTGAAGAGTAAGGAGAGATATATATATATAGTTTTTATATATATAATATAGAATAATATATATATATGTTATAAAAGAAAAAAAAAAGTAGAAGGCATGTGCAAGACATCTAAAGTATAAAAAACACGTACACACGTCTATCGACTATTATTCTAATTCTAGAGCAAAAAACGTATCTTTATTCCAAAAAAAAAAAAAAAAAAAAAAAAAAAACGATATATTTTAAATGTTAATCGTTAAATTCTTGCGGCGATAGTAACAATAAGATCGATGTATCGGTGAATTTTTTTTTTTTTTTTCTCTTTTTTCATGCGAAATGTTAATATCGTTAATAAAAAAGAAAGTCGTCACCGAATTTAAATTGCTAAAAAAAAAAAAAAAATCATTATCGACGAATCGCGCGTTAAATTAATTCGCGAGATTTCTAGAATTTTTTTTTTTTTTTTTTCCCTTTAATTCGACAAAAAATGAAATCAATAAATCGTCATTGAGTTTAAATGATAAATTTCGTCTCGTGTCCGTCTGTTTATCCTTGCAATTTTTTTTTTTTTTTTTTTTTTTTTTTTAATAAATAAAAAATTGTCGTCGTCGAGGATGAGTAAAAAAAAATGCGGGATCATTTTCGTAATTTTTTTTTTTTTTTTTTTTTTTTTCTCTGAGCAAAACTTACGAGGGGTCTGGCGCCCCAGTACCAGGACTTGACGCGCTGCGTAAGACCACCGAGTAGGTGATTTCTCCAACCCCCGAAACCTCCACCACCCTCCGAGCTCCTCTCTTCCCTGCCTTCGTCCTCATCCTCAGTATCGCGATCCCTTTCTCCTCTCCGCCCATTACCAATCATCTCGGCGTCGCTACCCTCGCAACCTCCGTCGCTCTCCTATCAATAACAACAACAACAATTGTCGCCAAAGCACACGCAACAAATCTCATATTAGACCTCTTTTCGTGTTTTTTTTTTTTTTTTTTTTTTTTTTCTACCTATTTTCAACTGTCCAATAAACCTGCCTATCAATTATCTTCGATTAAAAGTCGCATTGAGTTAATTGCAATAAACAAATAAAAATTATATCGCAATATTGCATATTGTTATTATTATTTTTTTTTATTATTATACGATATTAAAATATTGTATAATAATAATAATAATAATGATAGTTGTTATAATTAATATTTATTTAGTGAATATTATTTAATGATATTAAATATTCATTAAATAATTGATAATTCAGTTCCATAAAAAAAAATTTTCGGCCTGTAAATTTGTGGATTTTTTGTACATTTATTTTATCGATAATAGGTTATGTTTTTTTTTTTTTTTTTTTTCGTACGTAGTTAGCGTTAAAAATTTCACGGGGTCATTGTACTCGAGACTCGTACGGTTGTAGTTAATTAGCGGTTAAAATCATTTGAAACTAACGCGTGTCTGAGCGTTTCGCCAGACGGACGTCTCGGCCGCTCGACCGCGAATGCGCCGGATATTTATGGATACTTCGCGGGAGAAACGAGAAAGATGCATTGCCCTCGCGGTAGCTATCTGCGAAATTGATCGATTTTATAATCTTTCTATAGGTCTTTAAAGCTCCGAGACGATCGTCCGGACGATCGTAACAGATCGGCGTTCAGACGGTACAGTTAAATCTCTCATAGCTTACCGCCGTTTGGAATGCGAAGGCGATTGGTGGGGACATTCGGAGCGTTTAGATTCGAAAGGGTTAGAGAAACAGTCGGGAGCTATTTTATTAGTGTAATCGATGCTTTACACAGTTCAGTTATTTTCGCATTAAGACGATGTGAAATGTTCTCCAAGTTACGCGGAGTCCGGTCGGTAAAGAAAACTGCAATAAATTTTTTTTTTTCAAATTTTATACAATTTTACGAGAAAATTCAAATTATTGATATCTATACAACTATTGGATAAAATCGATAATTCGCTTCTGAAAAAAAAAAAAAAAAAAAAATCGACGGATTACAGTTTCTGTTACCGACTGAATTTTTTCACATCGTCTTGAGCTGTGAGCCATTTGACTGTATGCGAATGCTTCCGATACTTGGATCGATATATACCTTCCGTAATGATTGACCCACATATCGAGTCCCTCGGGAATCGTAAAACTACGCGCCGTTGGTGCAACGGAAAGGAAAAAAAAAAGAAGAAAAAAACGATTGGGTGTTACCGGGACTGAGAAGGCGTCGTACGCGACACCGCGGCGTCAAAACTTTCTCCCCGTGCTTCGTGCGCGAGCCAACAACACAAACGCGAAATCGGACGCGTGGGGAACCGATTCATCCGGCTTGTGATTCGTTACGGTCCAAACTGCAGCTGGCAGTTATTTCAGATATATTTTTTTTTTTTTTTTTTTTTTTTTTTTTTTTTTTTTTTTTTGGCGCCTCGATAGGCAATCATAGATAACGCGAATTTTTAACGAAACAATCTTTAGAATTTATGATAAAAATTCTTTTAATTTATGACGAAAGATATTCTTAATTCTGTCGCCGGCGGCGTGTGAACCGATTTAATAATAAAAAAAAAGAAGAAATCGTTTTTATCGACGAAAAAAATTGTATTAAAAAAGTCTTTACGATAAATTATTCATATCTGCGTTCTGAATACATAATTTAAACGATTGACGAGCAGATCGAGAACAGCGATTATTTATAAAAAAAAAAATAAAAATTAAAAAAAAATCTCGAGATTTCTCAATCAATTTTCGATTGGTTATTACAGGTCAGTAGAATAAATTATAGAGAAACGTATTTTTATTCATTATTGACGATAAAATTTTAGAGCCGCAAATCGTCTTAATTTTCTCGTTAAATTATCGAAACATTAATTGCAAAAAAATTGCAGTAATCCAGCGACTGTCGATTCTCTCAATTGTTTCGTTAAATCATCGAAGCGTTCGTTACGATGGGTTGTTATCGATGGAAGAATATAAAAAAAACCAGTTAAAGTGATCGATCAGAAAAAAAAATCCAAAAATCGATCGCAATTATCGATTAGAAAAAAAAAAATCGAAAGCAAATCGGAGATAGCGATTTTGAAAAAATTGGAAAATAAGTCGCAGTTATCGATATAAAAAAATAAAAAATCGATCGCAGATATCGAATTTAAAAAAAATCGATTATCAATTTTAAAAAAAAATCGATATCAGTTATCAATTTTCTTATCGATTTTTTTTTTTTTTTTTTTTTTTCTGAAAAAAATTTCTGTCTCCGATGACCAGTGTCTAGTCGTTCCAATGACGAAAGGAATCCTCCTATCGTCTGACCTCGAAGCCGACTTATAGAGAATCTCCTCTGCGGCGACACCACAGAAGATCGCTACACTACTTATATCTCAGACGGGTTTCGCGCGAATTGCAAAGACGAAGACGATTTAGCTATCGGGAACGAGAGAACTCCGCGTTATTCGCAACGATGGAGAAATACGCGAGAAATAGATAAAAGAAATCGAGAAATAGATACTTATGGTTCATCGCGAAGACGCGGTTCGCTTCGGGTTCTCGCGGTGCCCTGCGGATAAATATCGCGGTTGACCGGCCGCGATGGCCGGTAACTATATATCCTTTTCTTTCTTTCATTCTTTCATACAGTACGCTACTCTAAACGCCGTAGCCGCAGTGAGTCATCCAGGTGAGTTAGTGGTGCTAAGTGGACTGCGAGAGCGACAAGGAGGAGAACCCATCGGCTTCGGTTCTCCTCTCACCCAGTCGGGTCAAAGGAGAGGATCGACCGAGTTTCTCCGTGAATCAGCTCACTATATCTCCGTGTCCACTTATTTTTATATATATGTATATATTTTTTTTTCTCCGATTCATCGATACGTTAGATCGATAACACGGAATATCAATTACGAAAAAAAAAAAATTCTCGAATTCAAAAAAAATTTCGATCTATGAATAAATTATATATTTTTTTAATTAAATAGAAAAAAAAAAAACATTTCGAGAGTAGGAAATTTTTTTATTTCATTTTTTTTTGTTGAAAAATGTACATTTTCATTATCGATTAATATTTTACGATTTATTAGGCTTGAAATCGGCGGGGGAGGGATTTTGGTTGGAAAAATATTAGACACCATTTTTTTTTTTTTTTTTTTTTTTTTCATAAATCATAATCGACTGTGAAGTGGAAGCCTCTCTACCGAGAAACTATTCCAATAGTCGGAACGCGTAATAATTATTTTATTATTATTCCAATCGCATTTTATACCGTTGTTAACCTTGAAGATGCGCGGTGCAAAATCGTTGGTTCCGCATTTTCTACCATATCTCCTCGTAAACAACAGTGATTGATAGCTTTATCGATTAATTACGAAAAATAAAATAAAAAAAAAACATCGATGGTAAAATCGCAATTACTTTCGAATTTCATTTTTTTTCCATTTCAATTTCGTTGTTATAGCTAAAAAAAAACAATTATAATACGCGAAAAAAAAATTCTCACGATCGATTATTCGTAACGATGTCTCAAAATTTCAATTTTTAAAAAAAATTATTACCCAATTTTTTTTCAATGAAAAAAAAAAAAAAAAACTTTTTTGCGTCTAAAATTGTTCTTCCCACCCGCCCCGCGATTTTACTGATTAGTAATCTGTTCACTGGCGAAATTCGTCGGGTTTTCTCTTCCCGGGTTACCGAAGCGAATCTGTGATTCATCGTGTTACGGGGTGCGTGAACGATTGTCTGGACGGCAGCGGATCTATCGCAGTATTTTATAATTTACGCACATATACAGAACGATTCATAATAAATATCGAATCCTTTTTTTTTCTTCAATTGGCATTAAAAAAAAAAAAAACAAAATTTAACTATGAAAATTGAATTTTAATTATTAATTTACTCGATTTTTTATTCGAAAAAAATAATTCTCGTTTCATAACCTAATTCTTTGGAATAGAAATCGAGTCATTTAATAATTAAATTTTTTTCGAAATTATTATTTTTTTTATTATTATAAAAATTCCAAACTTCATTTTCATAGTACAATTTCGTTTGTTTTTTTTAGCAAATTAATGAAATAAAAAAAAAGATCGATGCGATGTTTATTATGAATCATACTGTATATATATATATTGGATGGAGGTACACACATCGAATCAGTACGCACTTACGCGTGTACCGCGTAACCTGCATTCGTCGCAGTTGGCAACTTGGCAACGTCGTACACTCACAAACTCTACGATTCCTCTCCTCTGTCTCCTCGTAGCGCGCTGTCTTTATTTCCCGTTTATCTTTCTCGCTCGAGTTTTGCTACGAGAGTTAAAAAGGCGCCTCTCGCTTTCTCTTCGTCTTTGTCAGTCTCGCTGTTCCTTCTCGCCGTCCCCCCTCCCGACCCGTTCAACCGCTCTATCGATGCATCTTTGTTTCTCGGCTTCGTTCTTTCACTCTCGACTTCCCCCCCCCCCCCCCCTCTTACTCGCGAGTGGTCCGTTCGCAGGTTAAAACGTAAACCTGGCGCTGGGCCTTCGGGGGCTTCGCTCGTTGTTGTTTCAACCTTCTTGAATCAGTCGAGCCGCTAGCATCGTGGCGACTGCACGGTGTCGTGTAAAATCCTCACGCAAAAACGATTTGTCTCGTTGACTTGTTCGCGCTGCGCGTTTGTTTTTGTTCGAAATCTCGGGAGAACGAACGTATACGCGTTAATTTCGTAATAAAAACGAAAATCGTAAAAGATTTGAAAATCTTTTGTTGGTTATGAAACGAAATAATAAATAAAAAAAGAAGAAAAAAAAAGATCGACTAAACGCGGGGAGAGTTTGTCACGTTCGACGACCGGAACTCGGATAAACACGGACGAGAGGATTTTATTTGGCGCGCTGCCCAACTTCGTAACGAAGTGAGTATATAACAAACATCCACGGGGGCAGCGAAGTTCGTTTAGAGTTTCGGTTCGTCAAGTCCGAACGTTGCATTGTTTTGATTGACAGCTAATCGAATTTATTCGGCGAATTCGGTTGCGTGGATTAATAGAGACGTTTCGTGTATGTAAAACATTATCGAAGTACGATGTATATCGATTAATCGATAATTGATTGTTTATTAAACGAAAATGAGTGAAAATTAACCTTAATTCGATGTATTGAGTCGTTTCGTGCGTAAATATTATCGATTTTCGATTTATATCGATATTTTTTTTTTTGGTCGCGAGGTAGTCGCGAGTGTTTGAGCAATCAGACGAGAGTTTCTCGAATGGGAAGTGAGTTTCTCTCGGTGTAACGAGTGGCGTTAGGACACCGTGCGTTTCCACAGTTCTCGGGGCGCTGAGAGACACGACGATGAATTCGCGACCGTGAAGAAAAACGGTGTAAAATTCGACCGCATTGAAAAAAAGGAGAATGTCCTATCGGTTCGCAAGTTGACAATTTTCGTTCGCAATTAACCTAAAATGTGTGTCGATTTTTTTTTCGTTATTGTTGGAGGTAAAAAAAAATGAATGAAACCGGTGACCTTGAATATCGATATCGATAACTCGATCGTATTTTACGCTTCGCGGTTCGATCTTATCGCGGATTGTAAAAAAAAAAAAAAATGAACACGATGTTGTTTTCTTATCGCGATCTTTTCGTTTTCTATTTACGCCGATCCAGCGGTCTCGTTAATATTAGAACATTATACACGATAAAAGCCGTTTTCAAGATAATAATGATAATGTTGCTGTATTAACGTTTCGCCGATTCAAAGTTTCTTTTTTAGTTTCTGGAGCGTGTAATTATTATAATGTTGATTCTGTCGATACGGCGAGTCGACAGTGTTATTTACATTCCGTAGTTTCGTTTTCACTACAATCAAACAACAACAAAAATACTGATTTTTTTTTCATTCATTATTTTGTTTTCAACAGAAGTGCCGAAAAGTTATTGTTTCGTAAGAATTTTTCATTTTATTCATAAAATCACATTATATTTACGTAATTTCGATTTTTTTTACAATTAACCAACAAAATCATAACCTAAAAACCAAATAGTCCGAAACGAAAAAAAAATCCAATAAATATTCATTTATCGCGAATTGCCGTAAGAATAAAACCGTTTTATCCTCGAGAGACGGTAACGCTGTTAATGAGTCGCAACAATGTTGCATGTGCGATTCTCCGCTTAACTGCGCCTCGTTTGCTTTATTAGCCGAGCAATCTGATCCTTTCATTTCGACCCGATTTTTCGTTTTTTTCTTTTTTTTTTTTTTTTTCTCCACTTTTTCGCCTTTTTCGTACACCAATCTACGATGCGATTCAGTAATCGATCGTTTCCAGTGGTTCGCACGCGGAGCCGCCCATCACGAAATCATTGGCCCGACGACGAGAGTTCCCCTCTGCGTAAAATAAACTTCGCCGGCCTAACTGTATATCGTTATACGGTACCGGCGCGTTCGCTTACTCGACGGTACGCGTCGTCCGCGCGGTGCTTCTTCTTCTTCTTCGTCTTCTTCGGGGCTGTGGGAATTTATATTTTTAACCGGTTCCACGCGCGCGGACTCCTGCGAACCTTATCTCTTCTTCTCTTCGGGGGCTTCAACTCGACGCAATCTTTTTTCCAACTTCTTTTTTATCTTTTCTCTATATACATATAGCGCGATGTATACATATATATAAACGTAAACCCCCGAACAAAATTGAGCAAAACGGCCCAAAGCTCTCTCCGTGTCGCGAGGATATCAAAGGGTACAAAAAAAAAAAAGGAAAAAAAAAAACGCTTTACAAAGATACACACAAAGTAATGGTCGTCGTGTACTCGAGCACAAGAATAAATCGTCTCGTGAGTTAAAACCAGCGGAACACGTGAAGCTTCCCCGCGTCTCGAGTGTTGAGAAACGTAAGGACACGTCTCGCTACGATTTAACGTGTAAAATCACGTGAAATTACGACCTTTACGATTCTCAGGGATAGTTCTGTGTGCGCCGCATTTATAGGCACTCGCCGTTTGCACGCGGAGGAAAACGGCAAACTCGTTTTTTCCACGAAAGCCGGGTGAATAAATGCACGAGGTTTGTATGGTTATATGTTTGTTCTCTCACGTCGGAGGGAATCGCGCCATAGTCCAGTCAGCCAACCGATTTCCGCGCTTCGCGACGACCCAATTTGGCTTCGCGCTAATTGGACCCGCTTCGTTGACCGGGAGAGTCCCCCGCAGTTCATTCGCGCTTCGCTTCTCTGCCCCGACGGATTCTCTTTCCTATGCTTCCGAGCTTTGGACGAAAAACCGCGTGTATATTCCGCGGGCATCAATTTAGCGCAAACGAGCATTCGTCCTCCCGCTCCGTATCGCCGAAACTTCCTGTCTGTCTTTCGAGCTCTTCTTGGATAAAAATCTGCGCGCTCAACCGCTCCCCCCCGGAAAAGTCCGCGTAGTTTTGCAGCTCGTTAAGAGCGGATGTCGTTGCGAAAGTTTACCATAAATCTGTATTCTTATGTTTGATTGTAGTGAAATAAGAAATTTGTAATATCGTAATGCCTATCGAGAGTTTAGAATTTGAAGGCTCATTTTTTTTAAGTGTACGAGTTAAGCTCTTTTAACGCTCAACTGTGAATTGTGTCGAAATGATAAGTTCGAAAATAACTCGTGTAGCTTATCGTAGAGTTTAGGACGTTCATTTTAAGGGGGAAAAACGAAAGACCCTAACTAAATTATTCTGATAAAGGGTTTACGCTCTTTCCAAGGGTTACGAAGGGTTTACGAGGGTTAAGAAACAAAATAACGTAACTGGTGTTCTTTAATACAGGGTTTACTCTCCTTTGAAGATTAAGAAACGAGACGAAGTAACTTGTGTAGTTGAAAAGTGGGTTTACGCTATTTTGAGGGTTAAGAAAGGAAAAACTCATGTATAATACAGGGTTTACGCTTCTTTGAGGGTTAAGAAACAAAAAGGCGTAACTCGTGTTCTTTACCACAGGGTTTACGCTTTTGTGAGGGTTACGAGAAAAAAAAGAACGCAACTCATGTATAATACAGGGTTTACGCTTCTTTGAGGGTTAAGAAACAAAAAGGCGTAACTCATGTACTTTAAAACAGGGTTTACGCTTTTTTGAGGGTTAAGAGAAAAAAAAGAACGCAACTCATGTATAATACAGGGTTGACGCTTCTTTGAGGGTTAAGAAACAAAAAGACGTAACTCGTGTACTTTAATACAGGGTTAACGCTTTTTTGAGGGTTAAAAGTCAAACGTTCATAATTTATGTAGTTTAATACAAGTTCGACGCTATTTCGACGGTTAAGAATAAAATTATCGTAATGTGCCTTCTTTTGTATAATGTTTACGCGCTTTTAAGGGCTAAAAATTAAAATTACGTAACTCGTGTTTCTCAACTCAGGGTTAACGTTCTTTCAATTCTGTAGTCGTTGATACAAAGAAATAAAGAAAGATGTAAGATTATGGTTACGCGGAGTGAAAGAGTAGTGCGTTTCAGTCTGTCGAGCGAAGTGGCCTACTGACGCTTATTACTCATTCTTTTTACTTCTTTCTTCGTGTTTTCTTTCTTTTATTTCGTCTGCCATGAGTTACTTCTTTTGTTGTCTTATTTTCGTATCATCATCATTATTATTATTATACGGCAATGAGATCGTGTGCCACGGACACGCCTCGTTTACTCGGCGAGACAGGGAGAGAGAGAGAGGGAGAGAGAAGGAACCGACGACTTTACGGAACGCGATTAAGATGCGAAGACCGTTCTTCCGAGTAGTCGGACGACATGACTCGTCAGTCGTCAGTCGGCCTGACAGTGGAACACCGGAGAGTTTCTTCGCCGCGAAATAGGGTCGACACTGACGATGATATCATTCGGTCGGTTTATTTATTTAACGGGGTATACGTGACACCCTAAGAACTTAAATTGATTTTTACGAAACTTTATCGGAATATTTTATACCTTTTTTTTTTGCGTTTTAATTTAATACAATGAACTTCGCGTTTTTAAGAAAAAATGATAAAACTTTTTTTTTTTTTTTTTTTTTTTTTTTCGAAAAATTTTAACGTTTTTGGATTTTTTTTATGTTTTAGCGAAATTCGGCGATAATTTACCGTCGTTATCATGGAATCCTGGCTGAGCGACGTGCAACGCGTGAGAATTCCGCGACCGAAATTCGGCAGTGGAAATTCCGTGAGACGATCGAATTCCACGGTTGTTCAGCACGTGAGGCCCGACGCGCATATGCACGCGAGGCAAGCCGCCCAGGAAGTCGCTAAAGCGACGGAAGAACTTCGACAAGCGATACAGGATAAGCTATGACCGTGAAAACTCTTTTTTTCTCGTCAAACTCTCTTTTATTATTATTATTATTATTATATAAATGTCGTCGGCGATGCTGCTACTCCTGCGCGTACCTCTCGATCCTCTTTCTCTCGTAATGTTATTTAAAGGAAAAAAAAAAAAAAAAAAATCCAACGGAAAAAATTTTTTTTTAAATAAGAATTTAAATTTGTTAATTAAAGAAACCGAATAAAATGCATTAAAATAGCGAAAAAATTAGAAATTAAAAAAAAAAAAAATTTTCTTAAAGAATTCGACGATTAAGAAGATTAAGAAAAAAAAATCGTCGGTATGAAAAAAAATGGAAAATTAACGAAAATATATTGAATTCTCAAGAAAGAGGAAAAAAGTCTTATGGAAAACGGAGAAACAGCGATAAAAAAAAAAAAAAAAAAAAAAAAAGGCTTTGACACTCAAAGCCGCGAATTTATGCGATAGACAACGAGAAAAAGGGATCACGAGATGATATTGTTTGAGGCGTTGAAAATTTCGTTCGAAAATTTATCGACTTAAATTTCTCTTCTTCTCTTCTTCTCTTTTCTTTACTATTTATCTCTCTCCGGAGAGAGAGAGAGAGTGATGCCTTCTCGTCTCGACAGCGTGGATTCTTCTCTCTCGCGAAACGCGGAAGAGAGTTACCTGCTTTCCCCACAAATTTGCCTCTGGGAACGTCACTCGGGATTCGTTCATTTTTCCTTCGAGATCTTCGCTCTCTTTCCCTTCTATATCTCCGTTTCTCGCGAATTCTCTTATTCCTCTTTGAAGTTCGCTACAAGAAAATATCCTCGAAGCGACGCAAATCCTTTGAAATAATATAATACCGACGGGGAAATCTTTGAGTCAACTTTGCGGATCTTTTTTTCTGTTGTTATTCTTTTTTTTATTGATCGCTGAGAGAGAAGAGTTTTTTTTTTTTTTTTCTTCAAATTTCGAGAACACCGCGCTTTTTGTAAATAATCTATTAAAAATATTTTCCTGCCCCTCCCTTTCTCTTTCTTTGTCCGAATTTTATACAATTTTTATATAAATAAATTTAATTAAAAAAAATATATATATATATATATGTGTATCTATGATTAATTGTTGTTAAATATCTTTTAGGAATTATATTATAAATAAATTTATTCGCGTTTATTAGACGATTTATCGAAATTCTCTTCGGTACTTTTTTTTTTTTTAAATTTGATATCACTTTTTATATAAATATTATATATATATAGAATGTGTGTTTCTACTATTATTAAATGTTGTTAAATATATTGTAAGAATTATATAAACGATTTTATTACACGAATTATTGTTTTTTTTTTTCAATTTAAATTATTTATCGACTTGATTTTCATTTCAAAGAATTAATAGTTTAAACAAAAATTTATTATTTCGAATGAAAGACAAGTAAATTAATTATTAAAATCGAAGAAAGTTATTATTATTATTATCATTATTTTATAAAAAAAAATCTTTATATATGAAAACTGCGATTCGATTTTTTTTTTTTAAATAAAATAGCAGCGACTTAAATTTTTTTTTTATTGTAAAATTTTTTTTTTTTTTTTTAAGAATTCGATATTTATTATGAATCGTATTGCATAGCGTTTTTTTTTTTTTTTTGCCGTTTCGTGGCCCGAGCGTTGCACGACGAAATAATCGACTTTGCTTTCCTTATTCGATTCACTCGAGCGGAGAAGCCGAGAAGGCGTTTCACCTTCGCGTGGCGCACTTATTGCCGCTGCTGCTTGTTGCTGCCGCCGTTACACGGGGACCACTCTCCCTGTCGCGAGTGTTCGATCGCCGAGAAGCGAGTAAACGCTCCATACGATTATACGGAGTCGTGTATAATTTTGTATGTATAGACGTACTTTGCGACTCGATAAATTGTCCGGCGATAAAAAAAAAAAAAAAAAAAAAAAAAAAAAAAAAAAAGATGCTAATAGCTTTTGATTGAATTGTAGACGAAAGAGGAAAAAAAGAAAAAAATTGAAAAAAGGAAGAAACGGAGCCGAAAGAAAATATATAGAAAAACTCCGGATAATTAATGACCCGAGATAATCGATGCACCGTGTAATTAATTCACTTCGAGGGATAAAAAAAAAAAAAGCGGGTGAATTGAAAAATCCACAGAGACGATCGTGTGAAATAAGATTTTTCGATAGATGAGTTCTATTTGGCGAAATTGCTAACGTACCGTCGATAGTCCCGTAAATTTTTCTAATTTTTCTAATTTTTTATAATTAAAAAAAAAAATTAAAATGAATTTTTTTAATTAAAAAATTTTTTATTTTTTTTTTTTCTTAATTCGTGTAAATAAAAAAAAAAAGAATCTCCGGTATCCTCCGTAAATTAGTAATTAACGAGTGATCGATGGCATCGTAGTGAAATAATTTATAGTTCGTTGACTTAATTATCTATAGAATGGCAAATAATTACAGTGTCGAATACTGTATAACGCGACTGCGAACCCTCTTCTCAACGTTCCGATTTTTTTTTTTTTTTTTTTTTTTTTTTTTTATTATTATTACCATTATTATATTTTTTTTTTTCGTTACCGGAGCTCCCGGTGTAATTAGTCAGCCGAGAAATATATATCTATTGCAGCGGAGGAATCGCGCGCGCGAATCCGAGCTGAAAGATACCTCGCGAGGTCGTCGGCGTGTACTATTTTCAAGATTACACGCTAAATACGAGTTCCCTATAAGTACATAACACGCCGGTGGAAGAAGAAGCCCCCGAGAGATGGAAAAGCATCATGTAGTTCTACGCGCGGCGTAAATACCTCGGCAATTCGCTGGTAACACGCGCATCTCTCGTTTCCATCTTCAAGTCTTTTCTGTTCTTTTTTTTTTTTTTTTTTTTTTTTTTTCTCGCATTCGACTATTTTACCGCGCGGTGCCTCGCGGTCCATTGAGATACGAAAGGGAGAGAGTAGAAGCGGCTGTGAGAAGTATAAAAATTCTGTTCTCCGGTCTCTCGGAGAGTTATCCAGCATCTCCCGGGAGATAAACACGAAGAGGAAAAATAGAAGAGACGCGAAAGAAGAGAAGCCGGATAAATAAATATATGAATCCAAAAAAAAAAAAAAAAAGAAAATGAAAAGGTAAAAGATGAATAGAGAAAGTAAGGGAAACGAGTTACCAGATCTATGGATCTGGTGGACGAAAAAAAAAAAAAAAAAAAAAAAAAAAAGATCGACGATCTGGTAAACCGATAGTCAGGAAAGCAGTATAGTGCGCGTTGTGGACGCGTTGAAAAACGAGATAAGGGAGAAAACTACACGGGGGAAAGACGAGGGGAGAACGACGGGGGTAGTAGATAAAAAAAAAAAAAAAAAAAACTACGAAGAGCAAAGAGTAAGGGAAGCGAACGCGTATGTGAGTAAAAGGAGGAAAAATCGTCACGAACGACCGTGAACCCGATGTGTTCTCTTCGCGTTTATTCTCCTTCTCCTTGTAACTATCCTTCGCTATGCGGACACGAAGTAGTAGCGCGCAGGGGGTTGTGCGTGCGCCGGGCACACGTTGCATAGATATATAACACCGTTGGAAAAAGGGAAGAGCAGTGAGAGGGATAGAGGATCTTATCGTCTGCGAAGGGCTCGTAAAAGGAATTCTCCTCAAATTGCCCGGAACGCGGGATAAAGTGTTTCTATAGATATAACGATCGGGCGGAACTGTCGTCGAGGATAACACTTGCGACACTGATGTTTTTTTTTTTTTTTTTTTTTTTCTCTGACGTTTATCGGTAAAAGTTGCGTCGAATTTCAAAGAGTCCTAACAATCGCTGGTTAATATTATTTATTTTACTCAAAGAATTTTTTTTTTTTTTTTTTTTTTTTTCAGTTTTATCGATCGGAATTTTGTTTAATTGACAATAATAATAATATTGATAATAATAACAATTTTATTGACAAAATCGGAAGCGACTCGGAATTGGATGATAAAATTATTATTATTATCGTCATTGTCATGAAATTATTATTATTATAAACAAATTTTTTTTAGATAAATGAATTGATGATTTTTTTTTTTTTTTTTTTTTTTTCAATTTTATCGATCGGAATTTTGTTTAATTGACAATAATAATAATATTGATAATAATAATAACAATTTTATTGACAAAATCGGAAGCGACTCGGAATTGGATGATAAAATTATTATTATTATCGTCAATTTCATGAAATTATTATTATTATAAACAAATTTTTTTTAGATAAATGAATTGATGATTTTTTTTTTTTTTTTTTTTTAATAATGGATTTATTTAGATGTAATAAATAATTTCGATCGGTTTTATAATTTTTTTAAATACCATTCAAAGTTGTTACACTATAACATTAGTGGGTTATGGCGTAAACTACGATTAATCTATACTATTCCACAGGTACTTCTGAGGATACGTAACGTAAGAGAACACTTTGTATTCCTGTGACTAATTAAACACAGAAGCGACGGTCGAGAAACCGTCGCGACTGTCGTCTCTCTGTCGCCTAATGTAATACACACCCAACGAATATTTACTTTACTCTGCACTACGGAACAATCTGAACTATCGGTTGTTTACTTTCGGACAATTCATTATCGATATAACTCTACGAAGAGAACGAATTTTACGCTCTATTTCCTATTCTAATTGGTGGTAATTAAACTCGTGGCAATGGCGAACTTCTATAGCGATTATCACGATTTCGTTGACCTCCGCGAGATCCTCGAAACTGAGAGAATTTTTTTTTTATTTACGATTATTTTTTTGCAAATTTTTCTGTTTTTTTTTTGTTACGAAATTTTTTTGCAAATTTTTCTTTTTTTTTGTTACGAATTTTTTTTGCAAAATTCTTTTTTTTTTCGATAATTTTTGGCATTTTTTTTTTTTTTTTACCATTTATTTATTAATTTTCGAGGATCCGACGAGACAACAACAATAAAACTCGAATTTTCTAATAGAGAAGAGAGACGCGAAGAAATTTAGATTTTTTTTTTTTTTTATTAAATAAAGTAAAATTTGGAAAACTCACCAAGTTGTCGGGATGAAGATGATGATGAGGATAGTCGCGTTGATTGCCCCGCGAACCCCCCGGCGAGCTGTGCCTTCTACCGTTACGATCGTTTTCCATTTCGTCCTCGTAATCCTGAAAAAGAAAATAGAGAAAAATTCCAGAATTTTCGGAAAGTTCTCCATTCGCATTGTCGTCTTGTTTTTTTTTTTTTTTTTTTTTTTTTTTTACGATACGATTCCTTTTTTTTTTTCATTACCCGAATTTTTACGATTTTCTTGGCGTTGATAAAAAAAAAAAAATTGGAGTTAATATATACACGCGATTTGGAGCGAATCTGAGAAACGCGCGCGCAAAAAAAACCCTTCGTTCGTTTTTCGGGGATCGCGGTGATTTTTTTTTTTTTTTTTTCTTATTTTTGATTTTCCCTCATCGGTTTTCTCGCCACCCTCGCTTTCTCTTCATCTCTGTCTGTGTTCTCTTATATCTCTGTAGACGGTTTTGCGTGGCGAAAGTACCTGATTATCGCACTCGTCATCGTTGGAGAGGGCGAGATCGGAGGTTGCGACCTGATGATGCTGAGGACCGCCGCGTCTGCATCCGACTCTGGAATCCCAAAATCCCCGGGGGTTGTAAGGATATTTTTCTGTCGGCGAATTATAGCCGACAGTTTTTTTTATTTTTTTTTTTTTTTAGATAATGTCGTGTCTTCGTAATTTATCATGATTTTCCTTTACGCCCTAAGGTTCGTGTGTTTTTGGGGATTTTTTTTTGTTATTTATCCCGTGTGAATTATATTTACAGTGTTTTTTTCGATAATGCGCTCGAGTCCTTATTTTTTTTTTTTTTTTTTTTTTTTTTTTACCTAATAATTTAATTTTACCCAAAAAGATCGATAAAATCGATTTTCCAAATAATTTTCGAAAAAGAAACTATACGATCGAATTTTAAAAAAATGTCATTTTTTTTTACCCAATTTTTCGATTTTTCCTATTTTTTTCTATTTTATTTATTTTCGTTCGAATTAAAAGTAGAAAAGCGCCGAGAGCAATCGATTTTTTACCTCAAACACGATAAAGAAAAATTAACGTACTCCCTGAAGGTCGACAGTAACATTGTTTTTTGTTTTTTGCTTTCCTTTTTCCCCGTTGAGCGATGGATTTTTATCGAAATTGGATTTTTTCCATCGCGACACCCCCGCGACCGTGTGGACGCGATATACGCGAACCCTCGACGAGGCGCTCTCTCGATGTTTTATTTCATTGGTTTTTGTTTGGACGACAATTTTTTTTTTTTTTTTTTTTTTTTTTTTAGTAACTATCCCTCTCGCAATTATCGGAGAACTGTAAGCCGACCGACGGCGGCGGTAGACGGCAGCAAAGTACGTTTCATTTCCAGGTCGACTGGCACTCGACTGGCGTGAATCCTTGACTGTCCATTTGTTACGTTCGGTTACCCGGGATACCCGGGTCCGTCGGGGTTCGTCAGAATACGAGAACTTCGGTGTCTATTAGAAGACCCGTTGTATACTATGTAGCAGTGTAGAAACGAGACTCCGATGTTACAAGAACGCGTGGTAAATACGTCGATAAAATTGCTATAGTCGACTTTATCAACCGTCGAATCATTTTTTTTTATCGTAACACCAATCCACGCGAAAAAAAAAATTGTATGATAAAAATATATCAGAAATCTGTGAAATTAAGTTTTTCGATATATTTAATATATTAATCATATAATCTTTCATATATTTTCAAAAATATATTCGTAACATAAAATTTTTCGTGAAAAATATATTCGATATATCATCGATATATTTTCCAAAAAATATATTACAAATATATCGAATATATCATAAATATTTTTTTTTTCCATGTGGAGACAATTTAAACCTCAATTTTCGTTAAATATCATTGAAAATCAATTAAATCTGATAAAATATTTTAAAAAATTGGTTTTGCGAACATTTAAGGATGTTTCTCGTCTATTATCGATATAAAATCCGTCGTACAAAGTCTTTTTGTCAATTCTACCTGAAGCTTCGTTCCGCGGAATATCATGGAGCGCTGCTTCGTTGCGACGGAAAAAAAAAACTAAAAAAAAAAAAAAAACTGTCGTCAAAGAACCGTCTCGTCGTCGCGGGTGTTCCAATTAATTCGTCAATTTCTCCTTCGAGACTTCGCGTAGTCGTCGATCTGTCTCAAGAGGAATTCCGTTTAATAGGTGCCGCGAGGCATGACTACCCTCGATCGACCAACACGCTCGTCGCGCGGTATTTCTTCGTCTTATTACTCGTGTTTTTTTTTTTTTTTTCTTTTTCTTTTCCACTTCAACTTCAAACTCTCGATAAGTATCCATTCGCGTGTAAACTTTGACAATCGCCTTTTAGTCTCTACGGTATGCTATTAAGGGTGTCAAAGCCGGTAGAGCCTCTCGCTACCGTTCATAATAATTGGCTGCTGCAGCACTGCGGCTTTTCAAGTTTCTGCTTCGACACTCTACGGATACGATAAATTGCGCTTCGAATATGGAATACGAAAGCATCGAGGCGCAAACGCGGGTGGGCCATTCCGGGTATCCGTTCTGTCAGTCACGCTCTCTTCATCGCGCAAATACAGTTATCCTATTATGTATATCCATCCTCCTAAAACCCCTCCCGGTTAGATCTCCCGTTACTATTCATGTGCAATAACCAAATGTGTCCGAGTAACGATTATGCCACCCTTCCAGCGGTCGCTCGGACGGTTGCCCTGTGTAACTATTATCGTTTACATACGAACTCACGTTTCACGACACGAAATTTCTGTCTCTCTCGCCTATCCATCACTCTCTCCGGTATACAGGAAATGAAACGTCGATTACGGTGAGCGTCAAGCTGCCGGACGAACAAAATTCGCTTAGTACCAAAATTACGCGAGTCACTTAATTCTTTTTACTCTCCGCGGATTGTTCATACCGAACCGCGTGATATATATATTTTTTGTCAAATATCATATATCGTATATAATTTTTCGTAGCTCGTATATCATATATCATATATCATATATCATATATCATATATCATATATCATATATCATATATCATATATCATATGTCGTATATCATATGTCGTATATCGTATATCGTATATCGTATATCGTATATCATATATCATATATCATATATCATATATCGTATATCGTATATCGTATATCATATATCATATATCATATATCATATATCGTATATCATATATCTTATATTATATATCGTATATCATATATCGTATATCATATATCGTATATCATATATCTTATATTATATATCGTATATCATATATCGTATATTATATATCGTATATCATATATCGTATATTATATATCGTATATCATATATCGTATATTATATATCGTATATCATATATCGTATATCATATAACATATATCGTATATCATATAACATATATCATATATCGTATATTGTATATCGTATATCATATAACATATATCATATATCGTATATAATTTTTCGTATATCATATATCGTATATCGTATATCATATATTATAAGACAATTATATATTTAAAAGCACTCGAGCGCAATTTTATCGAATGGATTTTTGTTTCATTGTTAGATTGTTTTTTCTCATTATTTTTTTGTTGTTGTTGTTGATCGTGTTTTATCTTTTATCAATGAATGTCTGTGGATGTTTGATGTCCGTTGTTGAGTGTAACGTGCGTTAGTGAGAGGCGGGTGGGGAGGGGGATCTCTATCTTTTGATATTTCTTGACCTCGTCCTCGGCATGTCCGCCCCGAGACCGCTGTCCTCGCTCGGCGACCTATACTCCTGGTTATCCCGCGGCATGAGAGGTCCCGTAACGCCCAAGGGATCTCCCTCGACGTCCACTAGTCGTCCTGGTCGGCAACAAGAACCAGGCGCCGCCCCACCCCTCTGCGGCAAATCATCACAAACATCCAAGGTAAGGCCAACGGCCGCTGCTCCGTATTTGTTTTTTTTTTTTGTTTTTTTTTTTGTATCATCCCCCCGTACGCGTTTTTTTTTCTTTTTTTTTTTTTGTGTTCGTCAATACCGTTCATTAATCATCGAGAATGCTTGAGCTTTGAAACGCGCGCGTTCTTTCGGCATTCTGGCGATCTTTACTTCCGGTGCCATTCGAACTTTCATCGATCTCGGCGTGGCGCTCGATTTTTTTTTATTTGTTATGCTTTCTCAATCCGCGAGTTTTATATAGAGACGGTCTCGTCGTTTCATCCAAGTCTCGAAAATTCTTTCATCTCGCAGGTTTTTTTTTTTTTTTTTTTTTTTTTTTTCGAGAATCGTTCGCACAAACTTTTTTTTTCTCTATCGGTCACTATAGCCGGCCTCGTCGAACAATCGGTACAAGGTATTTTTTTTTTTTTTTTTTTTTTTTTATTACGCAATACAATCAATGAATAAAAATTCAGCAAAGCTCAGGCGAACTCGAAATGAAAAATGAGAGAAAAAAAAAAAGAAAATGAAAAATTGTCGCCGCGCTTTATGTGTGAATGTGTGTAGGTGGTGTTTTTTTTTTTTTTTCCCTCGGTCTGTAGGACACGGCACACCGAGACTCTTGGAGTCGGTTCTGGACCACCGAGACTGGTCGGAAGAGATAAAGCAGAGTAAGAGAGAGATATGGAGAACAGACGAGAGAAAGAGAGGAGAGAGAGAGATATATAGAAATTGACAGAGCGAAGAAAACAATAAGAACGAACGAGAGAGAGAGAGAGTAGGATACGGACACAAAGACTTATCGTTTATATGTATGCGGAGTGTATGAATAAAAAAAATATGTAATTCTCACTTCTACGAGTGGAAAGAGGACGTAAACGAGACCCGCGACCGCGAGGGCTTCCGCTCGAGTCTGTGATTCTTTCTTTTTTTTTTTTTTTTTTTTTTTTTTTTTTACAGGGTCATTCAGAACTGTCGCAATACGACTGCCAAGTCGTTGGTTGAGTATTAAATTACTTTGCAGCATTTCATTGATACTTTGCCATCGTAAGGCTTCGTTCGTGACTCGTTCGGGACTTAGTGTCTCATTTGCATGTATGTCTGGATGGTTCGTGTCATTTTTTCATTATTTTTTTTTTCACTCGCGAAGCACGAGAAACGATATTATTTTCATGTTAATCACCTTTTTAACCCTTTGGAGCGATAAATTTAGAAAACATATGTCTCGAGTGATAAATTGAGGTATAATTGGCGAAAAATACAGGGAAAAAATTTGAAAAAATTTGAGAGTGCAGTTAGTAATGTTCGCGAGGTGTGGTAAAAATTTGGTAATTATTTGTAGAACCCTTCGGAAGATATGCTATGCAATAGAGACACCGATATTCGTACAACAAAATCTTTTCTAACGATACAAAAAACACGATATTAATTGTGAATATGGAAGTCGAAAAATTTGAAAAAATTCTCAAACGTACCTAACATGCCTCGGAAGGTTTGATTAAAATTTCGTAATTATTCATCGAGGCATCGAGAAAATTCCGTATTTTAACGATGGAGCAGAGATACAGATGTTACATTTACAAAAAAAAAATTCTTGAAATAGCGAAACGTGAAATTAATTATGAAGAATGATAGTAAAAAATTTGAAAAAATTCTCAAACATACTTTCTAAACCTCCGAAGGTTTCGTAAAAATTTCACAATTAATCATCGAGTACTTTAAAAAATTTCGCTATTTTATCAACAAAGACGTACGAATGTCTAAAACAAAAATGTCTTCCAATCGAAAAATGCGATATAATTAATGAAAAATCATAGTAAAAAATTCTCAAAAATTCTCAAAAATACTTATTAACTTTCTCAAGGTATCTGTAAAATTTCATTAAAATTCATCGAATCCTTTAGAAGATACGCTTCATCAAATCGAACCATAAAAAAGAAAATAATGTTTCTTCCAATCGCTCAAATCGATTGTCGGCATCGTATAATCGCGACAGTTCCGATTATCTCCGTATATTTATTATTTCTCAAATTGGCTTTTTCCTTTCTCTCTCTCACTCGGGTTTCTTCCGACTCTGTTAGCTTTCGTGTAGTGGTGCTGGCAAAACCGAAGCGAGAGCGTTCCAAGCGTAAAGTAAAAAGTAATATCAATTATAACGATATATAGATACAACGAAGTCCCATACAAGTAAAAAAAAAAAAAAAAAAAAAAAAAACGAAATACAGGTAATACATACAAAATATAATATATATAATATACAACATACGTATAGTATACGACTACCGGAAAGACGAAAAGAGAACATAACATTCGTATCGGCATTCTGTGATTTTCTGTGTGCGACTATGCGGCGCGTTTATTTCGTAGGATATCACTGTAACTACGAAAGTCTGCTGTTAAGAGTGGCTGTCTGACTGTCTTTGACTCGGAGAGAACGGGTTAAATACTACCAAAGGACTGTACCTGATACCTCTTCATCTCTTTCTCCGCGTCTCAACCGAAACCTCGCGTCCCCTTTTCACGGAGTGTAATATTAATAAATACATATATACCGCACGATTCATATTAAACATCGAAACACTTTTCTTTCCCTTCAATTTCCATTAAAAAAAATTATAATATGAAAACTAAGATAGACATTTTTTTTTAAATAAAAATAATAATAATATTTAAAAATGAAAATTATTAATTGATTTGATTTTTATTCTGAAATTTTTTTTTTTTTAATAATAATTAATTCTTCCCAATAAAATTAAGTAAATTAATAATTTACATTTTCAAAAATTATGATTATTATTATTTAAAAAAAAATGCAATATTAGTTTTCAGTCATTTTTTTTTCTTTTTTTTTTTTTCGGAATTTAAGAAGAAAAAAAGTTTTGTGTTTTATTATGAAACATACTGTATAAATATATATATCTATGTGTATATATCGTATATGTAATGCTTTACATGCCACAGTTGAGGATTAAAGCCGCAGATAGAGATAAAAATTTAAGTAACGACGCTGAACACAGAGACAAAATTTAAGTGGTGCGCGAGAAAGAGAATTCCAGCAATTTTAAGACTAAAAAAAAAAAAGAATTTCAAACTGTGTATTATAATTGTGAGAAAATGTGTGTTGAATTTATTCTCTATGAAGTGTTTCCGAGTTGAATAAAAATTAATGAATTTCCTCTCGGAATTGAATTACCGAATTTCATGCCAAATGCGAATGCGAACATTTATAATTAATGACTGCGAGTCTTGCGAATGCGGGAAATAGGATTGGAAATTGATGCATCGGAAACGTTGAAATGCATTTTTTTTATTTTTTTTTTTTAAGTTATTCGAAACGAGAAAAAAGCAATTGATAAGCAGAGAGATAATAGGGGAAAAAAAGAGAGCTATAGTATCGAATGATTTAAGTAGTTTTTCGGAATAAAGACGAATAAAATATTATTAACGTTTCGAAGTACAGATACGTTGTGAAATTTTTTTTTCTTTTTTCGTTTACTACGTGAATAATATAATAGTCAACAGTTTTTTAAAAATAGCAATCGATTTAAGAATAATAAAATTCAATTGATTTTCTAGAAATATAAAAATGCATTCAAAAAACAAATATTGAAAATTGGAAATTACGAAATTCAATAAATAAATACTTAAAATTATTAAAATATTTTTGTTTTTACCTTTAATATGTGAATAATAAATTAAAAATGATAATTGATTAAATAATAATAGAATTTAATTAATTTTCGGGAAACCAAAATATGCATTTTAAACTGTCGTCGGCTATTAATAAAAATGTCAATAAATCGGTAAAAAAAATCGAATTAAAATAGTTAATGGTAATTGTGTTTCAAAGGCTGTTAAGCAGACATTTCAAAGGGATGAAAGAGTTAACCCTTCGCGTACCGAAGACTTTTTACCGGCAAATAAAACGCATAACGCGCGTTTTTTTTTTGCTCGCAAAACAATACGCAATTATATAAGAAAAAATTCCTTTGAACCATCAAAGACGACACTACAAATTTAGTAAACAATTTTTTTCAGAATTTTTTCACTATATTTCGCAGTTAAAGGGACAATTTGAAGGTAAAGGACTTTAAATAAATTCCAGACCCGTATTTACGTCACGCGTACGCGAGGAGTTACCGTGCAATGATAATTGTACATTTAAAAAAAAAAAAAAAAAAAAGCTGCAATCCAAAAAATTTGCTTAGTGCTTAAAGCCTCAAATAAGCAATTAATAAGCATAAAAAGGAAGTGGAATTCAAGAATTAAAAAATACCTACAATCATTGATGAAAATCGGGTAAAAAAAAAATTATCTCCTTTGGCATAAAAAAAATCCATTGGGCAAAAATACTATAATTTTCGGATTAAAAAAATTTTTTGGATAAAAAATACTATGATTCGGGTATAAAAAAAAATTAAAAAAAAAGGTCTATTTGCATGAAAAAAAAAAAAATTAAAAATCCACCGGACAAAATTATTATAATTTCCGCCCAAAAAAAAAAAATTGCGTTCATTGCCCCTAAAAAAAAAAAAAAAAGAAAAAATTCTCGCAATCGTCGACTTACCGGAAGATCGTGAAGCGACGGCGTCACGACGAGATCCGAATGCGCCCGATCGCCTTTTCGCTGTAAAGCACAAGAATTGCCTATTTTTCGGTGGGAAAGGAATGTGTCGCAGTCAGTGGGCATAAAAAAAAAATTAAATTAAAACAACGAAAGTACATCGAGAAAATAAACGAAATGCTTCGCATTTGAGGATTAAGATGAAGAAAAGAAGGTGAAAGATAAAAAAAAGGTGACGATTTGTGATATAAATTTTTTTTAAATCGAAGAAAAAGGGTAAAAAAATAATAAAAAAAATATACCAACCCTCGCGACGGTGACTCTCGGACGATAGACGAGATCGTCGAAAGCTGCGCGATCTTTGCTGTCCACGAGCTCCCGAAGTTCCGTAAGGAGAGTCAATTTCTCATGTGTGTTGAGAAGATCGCCGAGACTCGCTACGAGATCCTCGACGTTCAACCTTCGATTTCTGTAGTCGGCGAGGATTTGGGATAAAGCAGCGCGTTCGCTTCGCGCCAATACCACACGCGCTTTTTCCTCTACCATTGCCGCCGTTGCTGCCGATACCGTGTGGACTCCTCGATGCCTCCATTCGTTAGTGCTGCTGCTGAATTATTCGAAAATTGAGTTTTTTTTCATTTTTAATTCATTTTTTATTGATTTGGATTTTTTTTTCTTTTTTTCAATTGAATTTTCGTCAATATATATATATATATTTTTTTCGTGTTAATTGTCTTTTTTCAAATAAAAATTAATTTTTAAAAAATGTGTTTTTTTTTTAACTTCAATATTTATTACTTCGAAAAAAATTTGTATTTTTTCGAAATTTTTTTTCTCGAAAAACCATTCGAAATCATTTTTTTGTTCTTATTTTTCGAAAATATTTCTTCGTTTTCGATTTATTGGTCTGTTTACTTATTAATTATTCGAATTATTAAAATTTTTTCCGATTTGTTCGAATTTTTCGAAAAATCGAATCGAATTATCGGTATTCGATTTTTTTTTCGAATTATTTTAAAAATGTTGGATTCCTCGCGCACCCCTTCTTTTGATTTTCAGCTCTCGATACCTATCTGTTTTTTTTTTTTTTTTTTTTTCGATTAAAAAGAATACCAACAGTACATACAGTAGCATCATAACATCAGTTAATTTTGTTGAAAAAAAAAACAATTAAAGAATTTCTTACGCGGGACTCGGCGGTCTGTGATTGCTGTGCGGACTCTCGAGTAACATCTGTGAATCGTGTTCCTGATATCGCGATGCAGGTACGACGATTGGACGACTAGTCGTACAGGAGTGAGGAACCTTCCCAACGTCGCGTATAACAAGACTCATACGTTTGTTCGTCTTTAGTATCTGTACCGCTTCGTCATGGGTGGCCTCTTCGAAGCTCTGGCCGTTCACCTCGATTATCTGGTCTCCAACCTGTTTTTTTTTTTTTTTTTCGCACGTATTCGTTTCAGGCATTTTTTATTTTTCATACATCGCAAAGGCAATAATAATAAAAAAAAAAAAAAAAAAAAAAAAAAAACATCGTACAACGAACGATTCTCGCGCGATTAATGACTCTAAGCGATATATATATATATATATATGTATTCGTTGACTCGTGTTTAAACCGTTATATTCTCGTCCCAAAGTCTCGAGGATAATCGATGAGATTGACCTCGAAACAGGTAGAGTCTAAGTCGAGATATTACTCGCTGCAAAGTCGTGACTCTTGTGAACCTTTACCCACCCCTTCTCTCCCGCGTGCGGCCGGTATTATCGCGTCGTTGAACCGTGAACTCGAATAATACTTTTGCGGACGATAAACATTAAAATCGTATCGAAGTCAATGAATTTTTTTTTTTTTTTTTTTTTTTTCCAAAATTTTTTTTCATAAAAAAATGTATTAACTGTTATTTCGAAAGTAACATTTTTTTTTTTCCATGAAAACTCGATACTTCGAAATTACGACGAGATTTTCATGAAAACGAAAAATATTGAAAAAAATAAAACTTTTCGTTAAAAATAATTTCTCTTATAGTAATTTATACGCCTATGGAATATCGTGTAGAATCTCATAATCGATTAAACAAAATTAAAAAATGGTAAATCAATGACTCACCAGTAGTCCAGCGCGATCGGCGACGCTGTCCTTGTCGACGCCGGTGACGTAGATTCCGAGACCGTATTCGAGACCTCCGCGTATCATCAGACCGAGGGATTGACCCGGTTCGATGCACAACTCGACCTTTCGAGTTCGCGGCCCGTAACGCGTGGAATCTCGCGGATTTAGAGGCGGCGGCGACGCCGGTCTACCCTGACGATCCATCCAACTGCACGACTGTTGTCGTCCCGAACCCGACCACACCGGGTGCCCGCCGCGACATCGCGGATCGAGCGCCGGTCCTCTCACAGTCATACTTAACGTACGACAGGCTTTGAGCATCTGAACAAAAAAACAACAAAATTCTTTGTTTTTTTGTTCGTAATTTATTCGTTAATTCGTCAGTTCGTAAAATTCGTAAAATGTTTGATATTTATTAGTTTTCAAATTTGCCGCGTTTTTTTTTTTGCGATGCTGTGTTATCAATTACGCGGTTCGAAAGGTTAGTAAACACGAAGAATAACGCGCCACAACTTCCTCGAGATCGTCGACGTAGATTATTATATTGCCTACCGACTTATTCCGAAACGTAAACAAATAACATCGCGAAGCGTCGTTACAATTCCGCGAAGCACCGGCGCTAATGTCTGTGTCCCTTCATCCCCACTCGACCCGAAACACGGTTATGTATTTATCGAAGAATAACGATTGTTCGAAAATTCTCGTGACACTCTCTCGGGCGACAGACGTGGATACTGCCGCGCCGAGTTTTTCTGTTTTCGTTTGTTGTGCACTCGGAACGGAAGATTTTTCGTAACACTCGCGTGTCGCGTCGTATTCGCGAAAGAATTGAGTATAAACTGAATAATTCTTTTTTGCTTTCGTAACACATTTCGCGAACGTAGAGGTGAAAAAAAAACATCGCGAAAGTACAACAACTTCGAACAAAAAAAAGTAACAATCGTTTAACCTTAAAAAATAAACGCGAATATTAACGCCGTGCACCATGGCGAGTTTTTCGTCGGAGGTTAGAAACTGCAGCAGCGAGAAAACAATAAAGCGCGAGTGCGATGCCCAAGAAACTCCGAGCAAAAAAGAATTACTGTTGACGTGTCTCAAGAAACAAGTTCTCGAGATTTACGCGGAACTCGAAAAAGATAACGCGACTTTCGTGTCGGATTTGCCGTACGCGCGGGACATGTACGTGAACACGGAGCTCCTACGACCGATGGACGTCACATGTATGATCGCAGCGACGAGGGCTCTCATCGGGGCGATGCGCGAGAGTCTCGATCGTTGCGACGAGACATTAACGCAATTCTATAACGATTGGATCCGTAAAATAAAACTCACAGACGCCTCCCCACAGTACGAAGTGACATTGAAAAAATTCAATAAAATTCGAGACCCCATTGTCAAGACGCGTAGCGACGAAACAACAAAACGCCATTTTGAAGAACCTGAAAAAACGATCGCCGATTCGAACGAAGTAAAAAAAAAAAAGAATTGTATAGTAAACTTTCGGAAATAAAGGATTAAAAAAAAATCAGCTCATTTATTTGTATATATATCTATATATGTGTCATTTTTTTGCTTTTTTTTCAGTCGATCGGACAGAAAGTTGATGAATTAAATAATAAGGATATTTCCGTCGACGGGGCAAATACTGATAACGCGTCAACGGAAGAAGAAAAACATTGCGATTCCTGGGAGAACGTACAGCTCTCGAGTGTTAAAGAGGCGATTATAAGCGGGAGTGAGGAAGGAGCCATCGGTGAGTTCTGACGCTGTATATCGATCTCGAGTCTCTGCCCGTGACGTCACATCCTGCCTATCCTTGACCCAACTATCTCTCCCTCCGGCTCGTCTTTTCTTTTCTCTGCCTCGTGTCCCTTCGATCCCGAAGCTCGTCGTGTCCTCGGGACTTGTATCGGCCCTCTCGCCTAACCGGTGGGGATGCTGTTCGCCCGCTTTGTTTCTCGAGACTCGCAGATTACAGCGGAGATTGTTAACACGCAAATTTATCCTTTGACGCGGTAACAGCGTAATTCGAAAATGTTTAGTTTCGTAAATTTTTTTTTGTTGTAAAGACGCGGCAAAGTACGAAAAAAAAAAAAACAAAAATTGAAAATACAAAATTTGTTATTCGATTAAAAAAAAATTAAAGAAAATCCAAAATTAGTTATTCATCGAATTACGTGTTCCGGAATTTTCTTATTGCGACGATTTCACGCAACGTAAAAAATTGCGAGAGTACCGCTTCGTCATTTTTTTTTTTTTTTTCGCTTTACAACGGTTTGAAAAAACGGCTTTAGAACTTTAAACGCGTCACTTCATCCATTTTTTTTCGCCGCAGAACACGACTGAAACTTCGGAAAAGTTAGTTTCAAAATAAAGTTACTTTGAAAAATACGAAAAATTGTCACTTTTCTCAAATCGGCGGGAATAAACAATTTTTTTTTTTTCGTTGAGATGATCGATCGGCTATTTCTTTTGTTTCTGGTTGAATATTTGTAAGAAAAATTTGCTTAAGAGGTGAAAAAAAAAAAAAAAAAAAAACGGCGCAACGTACGAACCGTTGCGAAGCGCGCAACGCTCTCCTATGCTGCTGGTGTGATATTATTCCAAAATATTTGTATACTTGCGAAATTCTCGTTTACACGGAAAGCTCGCGCGCGAGTTTGCGTTGGGCGACGGGGGCAAAGACAAAAGGATGTAAAAACAAAACGGCGAATTACAAGCAGAAGGGTAATTAAGAATGAAAAATAAATGCATAGTCATTTTTGCGATAAAAAATTTTAATTTGTATTTCTGTTTCGTTTCACTTATTGAATTTATATTATTTCCGTAAAAAAAAAAAAAAAAATTTACAATGTATAACTATATGTATTTTTTGACATAATTTTCGAATCCATATACGCGAAACGTTGTGTGCGAAAAACATTTAATTTTTTTCATTACGACTTTTGTTACTTTTTCTAGTTACAAAAATATTATAAATATAAATAAAAAAATTGAAAAACTAAAAAAAAAATGGTAATAATATCGATAATACAATATAAATAATAATAATATTACATGTAAATATTACGATATTTTCATATTATTATTATTATTATGGAATTTTTTTTTTTTTTTTTTTCCGGATGCATCGTTTATTATAAACAAATACGAAATCCCGATGTGTTCGGCGAATCGATATTGTTGTTTGCAACCGGAAGCTCAGCGGTACGTAAGCTGACCAACGTACCGGGAGTTATAAAACGAAATGAGAAATGGGAGTCAGAAGAGTAAACAAGAAGAACGAAGGAAGCGAATGTATACAACGACGATAAAAGTATTCCGCGAGGATTGAAGGAACGAATTAACAGCGTCCGTCGTCACGACGACTGTCGTTTCGGATCTCATCGTTTCTGTAAACACGCGTTTCTCTCTCCTTTTGCGACTGTTTTCTCATTCCCTCCTTTAGGATTCTTTTTTTTTTTTTTTTTTTTTTCTCGTCGACGAACCGAGTCGCAATATCGTATCGATCTAACGTCGAATTTTTCTCTCGGAGCGTAGCGCGTGCGTTGGTCGTTCAAGTTAACGGAAGCTGATCGTCTGGTATTATTATACGCGAGTCGCATCGTAGGGAGGTCTATGGTAAAAAGAAGAATAAATGATGTCTCGAAGAGAGGGAGAGAGTTCGGAGGGTTAGTAGAGTTTCGAGACGCAGTAGTTTAAGAAAGGCGCCGAGATGACTGGCGCCAGGATTTTCTATCGCAAACAGAAACGGGGAGAATGGTACTCGAGATGAAAGTGGAGAAGAATATTGCAGAATGATATGAAGCAATTGGGATAAAAATCCTTTTGAGATGATTGCGCAATTTCTCGTCACGGTTACGCGTAACGTAACTCAGTCGGTAATGAAAATGGTAATACATTTTTTATTATCATAAGTCGGTAATAAATTTTCGTTTAATGAAAATTCGTTGAAATTCGGATAATTGGTTAGAGGAAAATGGTAACTTTTTTTTTAGTCCCAAATGTTCGAAGTTCGTGACGATTTTGTTACCGACTGAGTATGATGATCGAAATGCTTGAAAAAAACATGAAAATTAATTATCCATTCTCTATTATTACATGTGTGACGGAAATTATGCATAGAAGTGAAGGTTAAGTTACATAAAAGATTAGGTACCATTTTGGGACTTTAATTTCACGAAATTTACATGCACCACGTCTGTTACGTATCAAAAAGAAGTTATGTACAAAAGGAAAACTGAATAACCAATATCGAAATATCAGGTACCATTTCGAATGCCTCAATTCATAAAATGGCCAAACGATATGGCCATTTCACATCTCAAGATCACAACCTTCGAAACGCAATACACCTTATTACACAAAACCCTACATACCTTCCAAAAGTCAAGAAAACAATATCCGAAGTATCGAAAGTACCATTTCGTATGTCCCACATCGCCAAATGTCCAATATGTCTACTAAATTACCCTAAAGAAACCTAAAGAAACCTACAGTAAGCGACGGAAATGCAATATAACTAATACATATGTAAAGAAGGCGACCTAACAGCCGGAGAAGCTGAGAAAACAATATCGCAAGATCGCAGTTACCATTTTGGACGTTCTTTCACCTGCATATATAGATATAGAATACTATATCTATACATATTAGTCCCCTATCTCACGACCCTGGCCCGGCTTCTGGCGTCTTTTCTCCCCGTTTATTCGTGTAGCAACCCAGAGTACCGTACCTCGTCTCGAATCGATCGTCGGAGAGAACGAGAAGCTTCCAGCTTCGAGCTTTCGGTTCGCTCGTCGTCATGAACAATGCAAGGGACACCAAGTCGGATTGAATACTCTCGACTGTCACATACAGCGAAGAGACGGATCCTCACTGGGAAATTTTCCATCCCACCCTCAGCAATCCACCCACCCAACCCCCTTCATCCCCTTGTCGCCTCGTTCACTTGCTGATTGTTAAGTACGAGCAGAAAGAGAATCCGCGAGAAGCGACGAAGGGAAGTAGAGAAGTGCCATTTGGCGCTGAAGCCTCCCAGCTGTCCCAATAATAACCGCAGTCATAAACTGGATTGTAGATATATGTATATATATCCTTCTGTATCTGTCTCCTCTTCATTCTAATTATTCACTCTCGACTAATCCGCCTTTAATGACTTTCTAAAAGCGGTATAATAATTCTCTCCTACTCCTTGCGCAGCCCGTTGTTCCAACCGTTGTACCTATAATTCAACTCGCTTGCGGTTCTCGTGTATATCCTACGGACGCTTGAATCGAATATCTGGCGAATCTGGCTACGCGGACAGATTTAGCGATTCTAATTATAAAGTGTAATCAATATTTAACGACTTTGGAAATTAGTGCAGTTTGGAGATGCTGAAGAGCGCCGTTTCGGAATGACTGGTAATCGGTACTTTGGACGTTTTTGCGTATTTAGACGAAGTGCCTGTGGCGGTTCGTTGAGTTATATTTGGATACAATCGGACAGTCGATTAGGAGAGAACTTTGATCGATGCGAAACTTACTCAGTCGGTAATGAAACATAATGAATACAAAGGATCGCTGATTTTACTGGGGAACTTATGGATGTTGTGGACATTTTGTTTTGATTGATGTCAGAGTTTCGATATTTACGTTAAAAAGTTTTACAGTTTTTATTACCGACTTAAGACGGCGCGAAACGTCACTTTCTCGGATCTGACAAAGTTCAGTCGATAACAAAAACTGTAATCCATATTTTTTAATCGTACAAAATTCGTGAAATTATTTAAAAAATGAATTACACTTTTTGTTACCGACTGAGTACCTCTGCGTCATTGTACAGCTATGTGAAACTGACTCAGTCGGTAACAAAACGATTTCGAACATTTAATTTCGCCATATCAACTTTGTTTTTGTTGTTACCAACTGAGTCTCTTTTACATCATTTTAAGACGATGTGAAACATACTCAGTCGGTAACAAAAAAGGAAATTTGACGAAATTAGGTGTTTGAAATGGTATTTCACATTTTCCACGTAAATAGACTTCATTTCATGTGTAATAGACATGTCTGATGTGAATTTTCATTGATTGAACGTAATCACGTTTTCCATATCGAGACTTGACACAGATTCGTTCGGAACACGAGGAACGATGAATTCTTCGTGAATGACATAGCTTCGTGAATTATTTGCGGTTTACATTGTGCGCGAGAGACGCGATCGTTACATTGTGTATGACAACAATGTCAGTCGATAAAGTCTTCAAGGATCGATCGGTTATTGTCGACGATGACGAAGAGCTCGAGGTGAAGGGCGCGCGAGTGGAAGCGAAGAAGCGCGAAGTGGTCCAGTCGAATATATGTCTGTGTAATTGACGATCCCGTGACAGAAGGATGATTTGCAAATCGAAGTGGATGTCACGATGATAAGAAATTTTCTCAGAAAGACGTCGAAGAAAAGATGAAGACGAAGAAAAATAAGAAGAGGAAGATGACGATGGAGAATGGGAAAAATGGCACGTAGATTGCTATGGAAAGCACGTTAAGCCTCCCGGGAAGTTTGAGTTCCGGAATTTCTCGAGCGGAACACAACGGGAGATTAGTTCGGAAGGATTTTCCGATCGACTATCGGTTCGTTCGAGATATTTCTTCCTATCGATGGTCTTCATCGCTTTTGACCCTTTCGCGGAAGATTATCTTATCCAATTCCTTGAAAGATCGCTAACTAACGTCACGTGACTACCGAGGCAATGAAATTCGAAGGAAAAACTCGAGAAGATAAAATTTTAGGGACTTAAATTTTTTTTACAGTTAAAAAAAAAAAACTACCAAGTTTTGGTACTTTGAAACTCCGATATTTTTGCTTGAAATTTTTAATTGTGAATTTTTTTTTTTTTTTTTTTTTTTTTTTTCGGAAAAATACGATTGGTCTTTGCTGCAACTATTGCATGAAAACATCGAGTAAAAAAAAAAGTATTCGAGATTTTTTTTTTGTTCCTTCGTTCTCTCTATTCTCATCCCGCGATATCTATCGCTGATGGCCTATTGTCGTGTCGGGTCCCCGGAGTCTTTTGTCTCTCGCAAGCATCACGAGAAGAAGATTTCACGCGGATACCCCATCAACTCGCCGTTTAAATCCAAGAATACTCGTCGAGCTTATTTCCCCCTTTTTCTCCTCTCGCTTTTCCTCTTCTTTTCCTCTTCTATTCTATTATTTGCCACGACGAGAAAAAAAAAAAAAAAAATCGACCAAACAATTTACATCGAACTCGGAGTAATAAAAGAAAAAAAAGAAAAAAAAAAAAAAAAAAGCCACTTTTCCCAGTTGAAAGATTAAAGCAGTCTATAGAATCCTAAGGTCGTCGGGTCGAGAAAGGTGGCGCTTAAATTTTTCGCGTCTACAATTGTACAGGTAAGGAAGGGGCAAAATGGACACGAGAGAAAAACGGAAAAATTGCTGAGAAAAAAAATGTTAAAAATGTTACGTAAAAGTTGAAAAAAAAAAAACAAAAAAAAAAGTGAGTTAAGGTTACTGATTTTTTTTTTTTTTTTTTTTTCAAATTTTAACTCAATTTTTTTTAAATTTTTATTATTTCCATTTCTATGTGTTCATTTTGCCCCGAACGCCCGATTTGCCCCGATCTTCCGTATATAGATGAATCTCCACTTGGAATTCAATCGCAAATTTTGCTCGCGTCGTTGAGCCTTTCGCGTGGAGTTATCCGCGATATTTCTCAGATGTCTTTCTCTGTTTTTCGCTGTTAAATAATTGATTTGTAGAACGGCAGAGAGAGAGAGAGAAAGAGAGAGAGAGAGAGAGAGAGAGAGAGAGAGAGGCGTGGAACAGTTGCGGGGGATGTGGGAAACGCGTAGGCGATTTTACTGCCGGCCTACCGAAGAATATATCAATAGTTGAGAAACGGAAAGGCGCATCTCGCATAGCTTTTCGCGTTAAATCGTTCGAGACGCGACCGTCTGTTTCTCAAGAGAGCGGTATAACCAATATGGCTAAACGCTGAGAGAGTAGAGAGGCCGTTCTCCACTCACCATTCTGGTCGCTCCGCGGCCTGAATTAAAAATTTACAAGTTTCGAACGAACGCGAAGTGGAGAACCGCGAGTGTAGAGTCACGTCGCCTTTATATACCTTACCTCCTCCCTACACATAAATATACAATAATACGAGACTACCGAATGCCTTTTTTTTTTTTTTTTAATAGTATAATACAAAACTACTGCAATAACTCGCGCACTTAAAACAAATAACTGCGTAACGACGAAAATAGTGCGTTTGCCGGTGAGTGACGCTCCGTCGTTTGCATAGTACATAAAAAACTTAGAGAAGAACCCCTCCTTAAGCCTTCGAAGCATCGTGGGTAGTTAAAAGCCCCATTAAAAAAAAAAAAAAAAAAAAAAAAAATTACCCCTTTATGTTTTTTATTACATTTTTTTTTATCATGTAATTTTTTTTAAAATAATTTTTTTTGGTTTTTTTGCATTTTTATTTTTTCAATTTTTCGGAATATTTTTTTTTTTTGCTGTATGCCTTTTTTGAGAAATATAATAACCCTTTGGTATTTCATCGATGTTCCGATCGGATTCGTTCGCTTTTCGAAACCTCATCCACAAATATAATCGGAGCACGTAGATTCGATATGTCGCGGGGTCAATCGAGTTGGATGATCGCTCTGCTATCCCTTCCCCACCCGTAAGAACTATAAGGGAATTTACACGAGAGAGACAAAACCCACCCGGATGTTCCGCGGGTTCACCAGAGCGAATATCTCTCTATTGTTCTTCGCGAATTCCATCCGTTCGTTCGCAGCCAATTTTTATTCGATCTATCGCGCTTGATTTCCTCCATCCCTACGAACTCGCGTTCGCACGCTCGCGTGCTTTGCTTAAGTGGAAAAGGATGCTGCGGTCGGACATTGGAATGGGATGTAAAAAAAAAAAAAAAATAATATCGATCCAATCCGCTTATCGGTTTGATATCACTTTGCGAAATTGCTGTTTGACGAAAAAAAAAGAAAAAAAAATTTCTTGGTCGAAAAAAAAGAAAAAAAAATGTCAATTTGCCTGAGATTTTTTTTTTTTTTTTTTGAAAATGGAGTGTACAAAAATATCGGAAGAATTGTCGAAATTCGGGAGATTGATATCGGATATCGAAAAATATCGAACGAATCCGATTATAAGCTGAGAATTGCGTTGCAAAACTACTGTTGGGGGTAAAATGAAATTTCGTTAGGAAAAAAGTACATGATGATTATCAGTGATTTTTGAAATCGTTATAATCGTTAAAATTGTTGAAATCGTTTAAAATCGTTTAAAATCGTTGAAATCGTATAAAATCGTTTAAAATCGTTGAAATCGTTTAAAATCGTTTAAAATCGTTGAAATCGTTTAAAATCGTATGAAATCGTTTAAAATCGTATAAAATCGTATAAAATCGTTGAAATCGTTGAAATCGTATAACATCGTTGAAATCGTTTAAAATCGTATAAAATCGTTGAAATCGTTTAAAATCGTATAAAATCGTTGAAATCGTTGAAATCGTTTAAAATCGTTGAAATCGTATAAAATCGTTGAAATCGTTGAAATCGTTTAAAATCGTTGAAATCGTTTAAAATCGTATAAAATCGTTGAAATCGTTTAAAATCGTATAAAATCGTTGAAATCGTTTAAAATCGTATAAAATCGTTGAAATCGTTTAAAATCGTATAAAATCGTTGAAATCGTTGAAACCGTTGAAATCGTTTAAAAATAACGAAAAAATGTTAATCTGTACCGTCCTTAATTTTAATTCCATTAGAAATTGCTATGGTCGTCGTAAAATATTCTCTCTTTAACGAACGAGAGTACATAGATGTGTCGGCGAGTATTTTTTTTTTTTTTATGAATTTTTAATCGACGTGCAAAAGAATAGTTGTAATCGCCGAGTCTGAGTGAAAAGTGAGGGAACTTACTTTGAGGGCTTCTTCGTGAGTGACCGCGCGAAAGGGTGTGCCGTTAACTTCCAAGATTGTGTCGCCTGGCCTGAGTCCAGCGCGTTCGGCGACAGAGCCCTCTTCGACCCTCGAAATGTAGACTCCTACTCCTGAGAACAATTCGCAAGATTTTCCGTCAGGTTCTTCGCCACCCTCCGGTTTGTCGAGACGTTTATCCTCTTTCTCACGGCCAACTACTAACTATATCGCGTACCCGGCTGTGGAAAACTTTTTGCTCTTTCGCTTGTGCTTTCGCTAATTGCAACCGGGGATAGTACTTTCCAAAACCAAGACATTTCCATCCGCGGGGGAGTGCGAGTCAAGTGGACAGTACGAAGCCGACGAGAACAGAAGTGGGAGAGAAACTTGAACTCGTCGACTTCGTAGCTTTGCGAGTCGGCGTTAGCGAACGCGCGGCGGCAATCGCTTCCGTATCTTTGGACCCCGAAGACTTTTGGAACCGCGCCAATCTTAAGAGAGAGATTTCTCTCGAGGTTTATAATCGAGATTTCGACCTCGCGAAGTGTTCGGAGCTCTTCGCATAGCGAAATCTCGATGCGAGGATACTGTCTCTATCTCTCTTTTTGAGTCTTCGGATCGAAGGGACTCTACGAAAAATGGCGAAATTTCTTGGGTAGAGAAATACTATTGATTTTATTAGGAAACAATGGAAATTGAGGGTCAGATGAGAGATATACTCATGAAAAAAAAAAAAAAAAAAAAAATAACGAATGTATCTACGATGTGTAGATGCGTCGAACGTGTTTTCTGCTTGAATCGACCGAATGTGCAGCGAGAAAAAATAAATTTAAAGATTTTAGAATTTTTATTTTTTATTTATTTTTTATATCTCGAATATTTATTTTATTATGTAATAAAATAGAACTATCGAAACAGTGAAATTTTAATGAAATTATAAAAATTGTACTATTTTTTGTTTTTTTTTTTTTGATAATTCGTAATTATCGCCATTTAAATAATAATAATACAAAATATATCAATGTTATTATTATAACACCATAATAATATTTTTTCAAAAAATATTAAATATTTCGAGTGAAATTAATATTTTTTAAATCGAAAATATATATATATAGATATATAGATATTTCTCTTTTTACGCAAAAGTTTGTCTCGGTGCGCCATTCGCTTGATTCGAATTATTAACATTTTTTTCCAGTGTGTTTTTATGATATTGGTGGATGCATACAAATTTGTGATATGTGTCAGATTCGTGATATTCAATGTTCGCATGCAAAACGATCGATGAGAATTTTTTTTTTTTTTTTTTTTTCCCGTCATTTTTTGACACGATGTGAAATTTTATAATTGAAGAATATGAATGAGATTTTCCGCGAGATCGTTCATTCAATTTATATAGACGTTGAAGGGGGCAAACGAAGTGAATTTTCGTGCTCTCAGTTATTCTCGAACTAACGTTGTTACAACGGGTTGAGAGAATAGCCGCGACATCCATCCGGAGAGTTTGCAATAGCGAGCGAATTTTCCGGCTTGTGGGAGGCGAAGAAAACGGGAACGAGGAAACCGTCTCTCGATTTAACGAGAATAACGGCGTGACGCCAACGGCCTCCGGGAGGTGTGAGTGAAGGGATGGAGCCAAACCCCTCCCCCTCCCCCTCCCCCATCTTTTCGTTTAATTAGTCCTCGTCGATGGCAAAGACGAGAGACGCGAGTCGAGAATTAATCAACGATTAAGAGGGTCGAAGACAACGAACTCGTTATCCGTTAAGCATATTATTTTTTAATCAAAGTCTCTTCTATGAATTCAATTTACGATTTTCTCTCGATAATCGATCTGATTTCTTCGGGAATATCAATAATTTTGGTAAAAAAATAAAAATAAAAATTTATAACGCGTTGAAAAAGGCTATTGGGATTTTTTTTTTTTTTTTTTTTTTTCATCGGCAAAAACGATCGTAGCGATAATCCATCGCTTACGATCGTTCGCAACAATTTTTTGACAATGGAAAAAAAATCCTCCGATACGAATGTTAAAAACTGTTTTCGGTGATAATTGTGATGAAAAAGAATTGCTATTTGTTTCCGTAAATATTATAAATAGTGCTAAACTCGACTATATGTTGTTTTTTTTTTTTTTTCATACGTGTGTTGAAGGACGTCATGCAAATTTTTGTTTAAAATAAAAATTCCATGCGACACAGATGGTTCAGATGTGTGTTACGATTGTTTATTGTTGCAATTGTATTCGATGCCGTGTCATATAATTTAAAAAAATTAATAATAATAATATTTAACGATAAATCGCAAAAATCACGGAGACTGAAAATTCGATAGAAATTCGATGAGTCGAAAGTTTAACAAAATTTCATAATTTCTCGACAATTTTTTTTTTTTTTCATTTTTTGGTCGTGAAAATTTGAAAAATTTCAGTTCTCCGTCGATTTTTTTTCTTTTTTTTTAGTATAAAAAAAAAAATACATATATAAATATGAAAATAAAAAAATAAACTTTTTTCCTCGCGGAAAAAAACTATTAGGCGTGTTTACCTGACTGCGCATCTGCGGTACAGCGATAAAAGGACAGAAAGATATATCGAAAATTGAGTGACTCCGCCACTCTTTAATCTTTCGTAAAATACACCGCCTCATTGCGTGCACTTCTCAACTTTGAGAATTATAAACTTTTCGGAATCGTAGTCGACCCGATCGAATTCAATGACTCCGCGGAACAGAGAAAAATTTTAATTTTTTTTTTTTTTTCTGTTTTTCGCTAAAAAATATCGTAAATATCGAATGGATGACCAATGAAGGAGAATCATGCAATAAAAATGTTCGTTGCCTATCGAAATAAGACAAAAATTTCGATTTACAAGACACAACACAGCCTTATCGGTAAATGAAAAAAAAAAAAAAAAAAAAAAAAAAAAATTAATATCTCATCGATTATAGTCATAATAATAAAAAAAAATATTAAAAAAATTTTATTATCGTAATAACGATATAAATAAAATTAAAGATTTGTAAAAAATTCTTCCGTGGAGACAATTCGAAGGGTCGCCGATTTCCAAATTCGCACAACGATCAAAACTAATGTTTAAAATTTCGTAACTATCCTATTAAATTTTTTTTTTTTCGC